>CAUYUJ010021948.1:391896-854396 GCA_963575745.1 Prorocentrum cordatum | reverse complement strand
ATCCCTGCCAGGGCCGACGTAGCACCATCGGGGCCGAACGTCTCCCACGGCGCAAAATTCAGGCAGGCGCGGGCGCGACGCTCTCGCAGCCGTCAGCTGCCCTGCTCCCCACGACGATGTAGCCATGGGCATATGGCGTCTGTGCCGGCGAAGCCACCAGTGCGCCATAGGCGCCTGGTGCTCACCAGTGCCATCCGCCATCGCGGCGCCATGGGGCGCCTATGTCGACATGGCGGCGATCTTCCCAACACTCATGACCGCCCTTGCCGCGGGGCCATCCGCGCCCGGCCCCATGCCCCTGGCTCGGCTGGAGGTGCCCCGCCGCGCACTCCAGGCGCGATCTATGGGGGGTCGACTTTGCCTCCTGTCACGCCATGGGCGCGGATCGGGTTCGGGCTGATAATGCTGGGGCGCGGACGAAGCGGCGCCACTCGGGGCCGATCGGCGGATGTCCGTATAGTGGCGCGGACGCACCGCAAGTGGGAACTCCGCGCGGCTGCCCCCCGCCTCCGGGGGCGGCGAAGCAGCGCCGCTCGAGGACCTGCCTTTGCCATGCCCCTTTCGCGAGACCGCGGCCGCCCTGCCCTCCTGCGATGAGGGGGCACTGAGGGCGCGTTTGCGGCTGACAGAGCGGGCTGCCCTAGCAGTTGTTACCTGGGATTGGCGTCGCCGTGCCTCTCTTGCCATGGGTCGCGAGATGGGGCGTTCCTCTTCGGGTTCTAGCGTCGCCGCCCCATGTCGCTGCCGCATGTTCAGGGCATGCGCCGCAGCCTGGCACACGCGAAGCGGCCGCTGCTCAACAGCGGCGCGCTGAAAATTCTCGGGCGTCGTCCGCAGGCCACGTCTGCGTGCCACTGCCTGCAACTGCTGTAAGAAATGCATGATCGCCTCGATATTGCGTGCATCAGTGGAGACTTGCGGTATGTCTGTTCGATGCTGGTAGATATCTCTGCGCGCCAGTTCCAGCATATCGCGGCGCGCCCTCAGGGAGTTGATCTCGCGCACCAACTCGGTTCGGTGCTGATTAATTTCTTCGAGATGAGTACGCGCGGCGTCCTCATCCGCATTCGCTCCGTCGATCTCTGTCTAGTCAAAATCTTTGGTTAACTCAATGGTAACCCTGTAGATTTGTTCCGACATCCACTTCGTCTTTACATTGTACAGATCTGGATTGTGAACGGAGATTTCGGGCGGCTCGCACCACGTGCGCCACATCTGTGCCTCGCAGGAGGCGACGATAGTCGCCTGGTGGTGCTCTTCGGGCTCGTCATGGACGGCGAAGTACATGACGAGCTCGTTAGCTGCGCTCGTGATGCGGTATACATCGATAGGTTGCATGTTGTCAGCGTGGTGGGTTCTGCGATGCGGGGCGCAGGATCTGCCCCGATTGCGCGTGGCGCGCCCTCCAAATGCCCTCGGCGCATCTTCCAATCGGACACGCCGTTTTCAACTGTGCGACCTGCCACGTCTGCCATGGGTAGGGGCAGGGGGCCGGGCCGCGGCAGGGCGACGCGCTCTTGTCCTTCGAAGGCGTTCTGCCTCTTCGTCTTCCTCCTCGATGCCGGCCAGCTCTTCTTTTGGCGGCCAGTGGGCGTCTATTTCCTCCTGGATGTCGCGCCAAAGCTGATTCAGTGTCTGCGGCATCTCGCCGCGATGTTCGTAGCGCCAGGCGCCCCGCCCCGCGGTTGGATCGGGCCCCCCTCGCGCGTCGGGGTCTGCAGCATCCCAATCAAAGACGCCGAGGACGCCCATGTCTGTTCCAAAATCAGTCTGATCCACCTGTTTTGAAATATATGCCCACCTTGGAAACGCCCAGGGGCCATGCTCTAGAGGCCTGCGCGGAGGCGCGGAAAAGGGGGCGCCGGGACAAACAAAAAACATCGTGCGCACATGATGTTTGCCTTCGTAACTACACGTTCAAACAGGACAGAACTCCTTTTCGCAACGATCGGTCGCGACAGCATTGCCGCAGGGACGCGGCGCCCGCAAAGCC
The DNA here is from genome assembly GCA_963575745.1 of Prorocentrum cordatum. Taxonomy (NCBI): domain Eukaryota; class Dinophyceae; order Prorocentrales; family Prorocentraceae; genus Prorocentrum; species Prorocentrum cordatum. Next base: position 852,403 of record CAUYUJ010021948.1, on the reverse strand, counting down.
GCGGCGCCGCAGCCACGGCGCAGCCAATGCCTAGAACTGCCGAATGCCGCGAAGCGGAACCCGCTGACGTTGCTCAGTTTGTCGCCCCCCATATGGCGCCAAGAAGCCGCCGCCAAAACTGCGCGAGCAAGCTGGGCGCGCGGCCGCCCGCCCCCAAAAAAACAAAATGCGCGTGACTAGCTCCGGCGTCAGACGTCGCAACGAGGTTCAGCGGTTCGCGGGCGCGTTTGGCATCGCCAAAACAATGCCGAACACCGCGCGACCGACAAAAACAAAGCGAGGAGACTGATGACAGACCCCCTCCCCGCAGTGAGCCCCACCGAAACCTGGAACTACAGCCCGCGCCGTCGCCGCCCGCGCCGCAGCGCCGCGGGCCCTGGAGGGAACATATCAGGCGCTGCACGAAGGGGGCGGGGAAATATGCCACGCGAGGAAGCGGGGCGACGCGGGCGACGCACAGAAAGAACAACTCGACAACGGCGAGGCGGCAGGCGAGGGCGGGAACAATCGACGCAAACATAACAACAAAAACACGGGGCGCGCGACGAGGGAGGAATGACATTTAAGCGCGAGCGCAAATATCGCACGGCGCGAAAATATTTCAGCGCGCGGCTCTTCGCATCGCGCGGCGCGCACGCAGCGCGGCCCGGCTTGCGCAGCGCGCGCGTCATCTCGTTCGTTCGCCCCACTCCCGCCCCCGAATAAGTTGGGCAGCCATTGCGTTGTAGTCTTCGGGTTGTTCTTGATGGGCGTCTGCGTCGAGACAAATGAGAGTTTGGATGCGCGAGTGCACAATCCGATCGATTGGCCGACCTTTGGCCAGGACGTTCGGCGACAGATGCGCGCCCACCAGGGGGGGAGGTGATTCGCCGAAGGCGTCTGCGATATTGGAGGCAGAGCGGAAATGGCGGAACCAATTGCACGATCCCTGGAACGACTCGGAAACGACACCCTCAAAAAACATGCGTCCGCCAGAAGGCCGAGCATCTGTTTCTCCGATGGCCATGGCGCCCGCGACGCGCATGCTCGACCTCTCGCCCGCGCGGCGACATTCAACCGCAAACCCCCCGAGAGACCCCCGCACTTGGGCGCGAAGGCATTCAAACGCATAGAACAGCCCCTCGACGAACACTGCCCATCGAAAACCCAATGGTGAAAACCCAATGTAGATACCGCGATCCGGCTGCAACACGTAGCTATGCCAATCATGGGTCTACAAGAACCAATGCGCAAAACTGCTATGCGAGCGCACTCGCGCACGCGAGCGGGCGGCCGCGGCCGCCCGCCCGTGGGCCCGCGCGCGCAAAAACGACGCACGTAATAGGTTTGTTGCGCGAAGCGGCGGCAATGTTACATCGAAAACCCAATGACGAAAACCCAATGTAAAATTTCATTCCCTGGCTGCAACAGGCGGCAATATCAACCATCACTGTGCAGAGGCCAATGCACAAGCACGTTCTGCGAGAACCTTCGCGCGCGCGAGCGGGTGACAGGGGCCGCCCGCTCGCGCGCCCGCGCGCGCAAATCACGAACGCAACATGCGTTTTGCGCACAAGCGCGGGGCAGTGCTACATCGGACAAGCACGGGTGAAAACCCAATGTGAGATTACATTCCACAGCTGCACGGGATTCGTTTACCGCAAAATGTGACGGGGCCACTACGCAAACACGTTTTGCGAGCGCAAGTGCGCGAGCGCGAACGCGCGCGCGAGCGGGTGACCACGGTCGCCCGCTCGTGGGCGCACGCGAGCGAAAGCGATGTATGTTGCGCGCGGTTTACACGCCAACGTGGGCAATGTCACATCGAAAACCCAATGGTGGAAGCCCAATTTAGGATTTCATTCTATGGTTGCAAGAAACAACTAAATCAATCAGGAATCTACACTAACCCATACACATACACATTCTGCGAGCAAGCTCGCGCACGCGAGAGGGTGACCACGGTCGCCGGCTCGTGGGCCCACGCGCGCGAAAACGATGCACGTGGCATGCGTTTTGCATGCGAGCGCGGGCGATGTTACATCGAAAACCCACTGGTGAAAACCCAATATAAAATTCCACTCCCTGGCTGCAACATGTGGCTATATCAATCGCGAACCCACAAAAACCAACGCACATACATGCTCTGCGAACGCAGTCGCGGACGCGAGCGGGTGACCACGGCCGCCCGTTCGGAGAACCACGGACGCGAAAACAATGAATTTAGTATGCGCTCTGCATGCATCGTTGGCAATGTCACATCGAAACCCGGATAATGAATACCGATGCAAAATTGCAACCTCTGGCTGCAAGAAACGACTAAGTCAATCAAGAATCTACAGTATCCAATGCACAGACACGTTTTGCGAGCGCACTCGCGTTCGCGAGCGGGTGACCACGGTCGCCCGTTCGTGGGCCCATGGGCGCGAAAACGATGCATGTGGCATGGTCTGTACATAAAAACGTGGGCAGTGTTCACGTCCATCCTGCTCCTGCTCCTGCTGCTGCTGCTGCTGCTCCTCCTCCTCATTCTCCTCCTTCTCCTCCTCCTCCTCCTCCTCCTCCTCCTCACCTTCCCTCCTCCACCACCACCACCTCGTCTTCCTCCTCCTCCCCCTCGTCCCCCCCCTTTTCCTCCTCCTCCTCCTCCCTCCTCCTTTCTCCTCCTCCTACTCTTCCTCCTCCTTCCCTTCCTCCGCCTCCTCCCTTTTGGGTCCTCAGCTGGTCTGGAAATCTATCTTGGCGAAAGATAACCAGGTCCGCTACCCTGGTCATCGTGCTATCCGCTGGCTTGGCCAGCAGCTCAGAGCCCTAATTCATTCCTCTAGAGCTGATGCTGAATCGGATACGTCGAGACGGCTTAGGTCCCTTCTGCTTCAGCCACCTGCAGGAATCATGGCGGCTCGCGAGGACTACGCCCCCCTCTTCGAGCAGGTAGCTGACGCCGCGGGGGCCTCAGCCGACCATGTTTCCTACCCGGCCCTTTACGCTCAGGCGCACGAGACCGTTCAGGCCGCCGACGGCAAGTACGCTGCTAGAGGTCGTGCTGACTGGAAGGCATGGCTCACCAGCGGTCTCTCGTCGGGCGCTAAGCGCGCCCACATGCTCTTGCGCGATCCCACCCCGCGGACTGCTAGCAGCGCGTTGTCGGCCGACGGTTGCATTGTCACGGACCCACTGTCCTTTTTGAAAGCGGAGGGAGGGGTCCCGTTTTCGCGGCCTTGCGGGGCCAAGGCGAAAGAGCCATTTTCTGGTAAAATCTTGGCTCCGCTTCCCAGGCTTTCGGCCCAGGCGATCCGCGAAATGTCGAAATCCTACAAGACCTCCTCGGCTGTGTCAGTCGACGGGTTTCACTGTCGACATTTTTCTCTCTTGTGCGATGAGGCTCTCGATTGTTTCAGCAGCATCCTCAGCACGATTGAGGCTCTTGGCTGCCTTCCGCCGCAGATTTCTGCGGCGTTGTTCGCCCTGCTCCCGAAACCAGCTGGCGGCTACAGGCCGATAGGGGTGTTCTGCTCCTGGTCTAGGCTTTGGGGGCGCTGCAGGCGCTCCCTGGCCCTGGACTGGGAGTTGGAACACCCCCGTCGGCACTGGGCTGCCGGCCAGTTTCGCGGAGCAGCGGACGTCGTTCGGAGGCAGGCGGGCACCGCCGAGAGCGGCTCAGCCAGGGGGGAAGCCAGCTGCAGCATCTTTTTCGACCGTTCGAAGTTCTATGAGAACATATGCTTGGCCAAAATTGAATATCGGTGTGACGTGCATGGCTTTCCCTCGGCCATCGCCAGACTGTGCATCTATGCCTATCGCCGTGGCAGATTCTTGAGTCTAGGGGGGTGGCTCGACGGGCCCTACGTCTGCATCAACGGTGTTATCGCGGGCTGTTCTATGGCCACTACCCTCATTCGTGTTTACTGTGCTGAAGGGTATGATTCTATTCCGCTGCCCATGGGCACGGACCTGGGCGTTTATATAGACGACCAGCGGCTTGCGGCCACGGGGGTGTCTCGGTTTGCCGTTTCTCCCATCGTCTTTGGAGCTAAAATTCTCGACCAGGTCGTCCAACAAGAGTTCGGATGTTCGTTCGCTCTCGACAAGACGGCCCTGGTTGCCAGATCCAAGGCGGTGGGGCCCCAGGTCCTTGAGCAGCCCGGCCACCTTTGTCAAAATTGCTCGCCGTCCACGGTCAACCTCGGGGTCGACTGCGCTGCGGGCAGGGCTCTGCGCGTTGCTGGCAAGTCTGCCAATATGAAGTCTCGCTTGGCGAAGTCTGCCCGTGCTGCGCGCCGCCTCGGCAAGCAAGCTAAGGTAATTTCTAGAGCGGCCACCCTTAGAGTTTATTCGGCTGGCCCCTTAGCTGGGGCCGCGTACGGCACTGAGGTTACGGGCATAAGCGATCGCGACCTTAGCTTGCTACGCCGCATGTTTTTCGGTTTTTCTGTCGTGCGTCCTCGCAGCCAGCTGAGGTCTCTTACTACGCGTGCGCTGTTGGACGGAAATCCGACTTGGCGCACGGCGACTGCCCCGGTCACCAGGTGGAGCAAGGAGGTCTGGATCAGTCAAACTGCGGCCTGTCCCTGGTCCCTCAATCTTCCGTCTCTGAACGCGGCCTGGAGATCGGTGTTTTCTCGGGATAGGTGTTCCTGGCGGCAAGTGTCTGTGCCAGTCACGGCCCTTCGCATGTCCCTCGTGCGTCTGGGTTGGCAAATGAGGGATTTCATGACCCCGGTTGATGACTTCGGTCGGTTTATTCCCCTGGGTTTGTTCTCCCTTGCCCTGGTCCGGTCCCTGGTCCGTGAGGGGCACTTCCGCATGCTCGAGCGTGACTCTGCGGCCAAACGAGGGATCCCTTCTAGGATTTGTTACGACGTGGTTCGCCAGGCTGCGTCGCACAGTTCCAAAAGTGCACGGCCCTGCAGAAGGCCAGGATTCGGGCTTCTGCCACCGAGGCCTTTTTTCACGGCTGCCAAGGCTGAAGCTTTAGGCTACTGTATCTCTCCCGACTGCGCATTCTGCGGCGCCCGTGACACCGTCTTCCACCGTTTGTGGGAGTGCCAGCATACTGAGGTTCTGGAGGCCCGTTTGGAGGCTGTGAAGCAGAAGATCATTGATGCTGCGCTTGCCGCTAAGGCTTCTGGGGACCTCGAAGACTACTTCGTCTTTTTATCTGGAGCCTTTCGGCATCCCGCCGACGGCTGCCCCAGGCCGGCTATGGAGTCTGATGGTGGTCTGTTCCTCACGTGGCATGTCCCTCCTGACTCTTCCCCAGATGGCGGGCCCATTGCCAACCGTGTCTGGGGCTCATTGTTTGTTGACGGGTCTTGCGCTCGCCATGCCGTCCGCGAGCTCACGCGTGCTGCTAGCTCGGTCTGCATGGTTGACTCCGATCGGACTCTTGTGGCTGAGTTTAGAGCCCCTGTCTGGGGCCCTTGCCGTCTGACCCCTCAGAGCGCTGAATTCAGTGCGTTCACGTGGGCCAATGTTCTGGCTACGAATCCCTCTGATTGTCATGTTTATTCCGATTGCCTTAATGTTGTTCGGCTTGCAGGTCGGCCGATGCCTGAGCAATTGTCTGGCAAAGAGCTGTATGCTGGTGCCTTTTTGCAGTGCCATGGCCAGTGTTCCTCGGTCTCGGGTTGCTCGAAAGTCGCTGCCCACCAGGACATTGAAGACCCAGCCATTGATGCTGCTGAGAGGTGGCGTCGCGTGGGCAATAATCCCACCGGCCCGCCCTCTGGGCGTCGGTGGTTTAGAGCGTTTCCTCTCCCACCCCTCCTCCCTCCCCTTCGGGGAGGGGTTTACCCCTCCCCCTACCCCGTCCCCACTGACCTGGACAGGGGGGGCCGCGGGTAGTTAGAGCGTCCAAGATCGACTCCTGGGAAGGCTAAAAGTCGACACCCCCCACAAGGATCGCGGCTCCTGAGGGGGGGGGGGGGGGGCTGTAATTCGTTGATCGATCTCCTCCAAGATTGTTCCAAAAGGCGTCTTGGACCCCCTCTCGGGCTCTGCGCGCGGGCGGGCGGAGCGCCGCCCGCCCGCCCGCAAGGCCCAAGAGCCCACCAAAACGTTCGAGGACACTTCCAATACGCCACCAGGGAGGTGGCAGAGGCGGAGGAGGAGGAGGAGGAGGAGGAGCGGGAGGAGGAGGAGAGGGAGGAGGAGGAGAGGAGGAGGAGAAGAAGGAAGAGGGGAGGAGAACAGCTGCCGATCATCGGCGCTATTCGTTCGAGTGCCTGGTGTAGGATGGGCTGGTGGGGATGCGCGAAGCGTCAAGCATTTCGCTGATGTAGGGGCTAAAATGGCCCTTCTCCTTCACCCTTCTGATGATGGCTTGCTCCAGGATGCTGATCGTCAGGTCAAGTTTGCGAAGGCCACACTCAAAGTTGCCAGCGCGGTGCTTCATGCGCGGCCCTCGGTAGATTTGTCTTCTGTCGAACGGATCCAGCCACCTTCCCCAATAGCCAGCGCCGCTGCGGGCCATCGTTGGGCTCGCTGGGCTGGCCTTTGGAGGTGCGCTTTTTGTCTCAAAGGATGTCGGGCCCAGGCCCCCCCCCCCCCCCCCCCCCCCACACCAAAGGTCGTTGCCCTCGGGGCAGCAAGCTTCACGCTGCCCATCAGGATCGCCTTGGCCACAAGACCTTAGCGTTTGATTGCTCTGACCAGTCGGTCTTATTGATTTGCATGCGGTGCAAGTGCTACTCGTCTGGAGGTGAAGTCAGAGGTTTGGCGGAGCGTTGTGTTCCCCCCACTCGAGCTGGCAGACTGGCTTGGGTACAGGTTTGTAAAGGCAAGCACCCTCACTACGCGCGTCGGAAACACGGTGTTTCTGTGGACGGCGACTATTTTGTTGAATGTTTCAACAGGCCAGGCTTCGATGAGCGGGTAGACGTTCAGCCCCAGGTGCAGCCTACTTCTGGGGCTGCGGACCCCCCTCGCCCACTGGTTTCTTGTGGATCCTCAAGGGCTTACGAAGGGGAACGTCCCAGTTCTCAAGAGCGCGGCACAGTGGCGTGTGCTGGCCTCCTGGCCAGACCTCCTCTCTCTTCCTCCTCCTCTCGGGTGGAGCGGGGGGTGGGGCCTGGGCGGGGCGGTGCGGAGGATTGGGGCAATTCCTTTGTTGCTGAAGGGGAAGCGTCTAGCTTCCTTTTTGGACGAGCAGCTGGCGTTTCTGGTGCTGCTCTTTCTGTGCCTGAGGATGAGGCCCGTCAGCAGGAGATGAAGCGGGGTCCCCATCAAGAGCTGCGACGGGACAATCCTTCTTTCCTGGCAAGGCGACGCCAAGAGGAGCCGGACAGTTCTGATTAAGCTACTTCCTATGGCGTAAGAGACGCCTTATTCTTATGTGTTCCTTTCCAGCACGGCCCGATTCGTCTGACCCTCTTGGCAGGCATCCGTGCTAACCCCACATCTGGGGCGAGGGTGGCAGTCGTCCTGGCGCTGGTTGCGCCAGGGACTGCGGGCCTCGTCGTCCTTGTGTGGGTGGTCGATTTTCTTCTGGCGTAAGGGACGCCTTCATTCTTATTCGTTTATTTCCACCACGGCCCGATGCGTCTGACCATTCCGGCAGGCACCCGTGCTATACCCCACATCTGGGGCGAGGTCGGCGGTCGTCCTGGCGCTGGCTGCACCAGGGACTGCGGGCCTCGTCGTCCTTGTGTGGGTGGTCGATTCTATTCTTTGGAGTTGTTCTATAGCGCGCTGTTTCGTGTGCGTGCGCGTCCGTCTCGCACGTGTGTCAGGCACCCCGCCTCGGGGGGAAGGCATGAGCACATCTAGGGTGCATTTCTTCATTCTCCGAACACGGGGGTGGCCCCATCCCGACAGTGGCTCGGGTAAGGTGTTGCCGTGGCCAGGTAGCCTGGCGCTCCTGGCCCCAACATCTCAGCCCTCCTCTTGCATCGTGCGGCCGTTTCGTGTGTGTGTATGTGTGTGTGTTTGTGTGTTTGTGTGTTTGTGTGTTTGTGTGTTTGTGTGTTTGTGTGTTTGTGTGTGTGTGTGTCTGTCTGTGTGTGTGCGCGCGCGCGTGTGCGTGTGCGTGTGCGTGTGCGTGTGCGTGTGCGTGTGCGTGTGCGTGTGCGTGTGCGTGTGCGTGTGCGTGTGCGTGTGCGTGTGCGTGTGCGTGTGCGTGTGCGTGTGCGTGTGCGTGTGCGTGTGCGTGTGCGTGTGCGTGTGCGTGTGCGTGTGCGTGTGCGTGTGCGTGTGTGTGTGTGTGTGTGTGCGTCCCGCTCGGCACGCGTGTCAGGCACCCCGTCTCTGGGGGAAGGCGCGGCACTCGTGGAGGTGTTGTTCGGCGAGCACGGGGGCAGGCTGTTTGCCTTGTCTGTTACTCGTTTGTGTTTGGGTGGTGTTGCTGTGGACTGGAGACTCAGGCTCCTAGCCCCAACACCTTGCAGCGTCAGCGCCCTGGCTGTGTTTGACCGTCTGTCCTCTTGCACAGCCGAGGGCAGTCGGTCCGAGCTGCTTCTCCATTTGCAGGACTCCTGCATTTGGCGTTGTGCTCGGCGCTTGCAGCTCGGCGTCCGCTCTGTTGCCCTGTGTGCCTGCCCCCTCTCTTAGAGATGTTTTGTGGCAGGTGCGCTTTGAGCTGGAGCGGCAGGAGGTTGAGGCCCCTTTGGTCTCCCGAGCTGGTCCCACTCGCGCTGCTGACTCAGACTATTCGGTCTGTCTGTGTCAGGGAGCCAGCATCCCCCTCCGCTGCTGGCTCTGGACCTCGGCTATCACCCGAGGATGTGGAGGTGTTGACGTGGATGTATTTTTGTTTCATAGAAAAACTCCGCCTCCTCCCCCTCCACGTCCATCCTGCTCTTCCCCATGATGCTCCTCGTCACGCCGTTCTTCGTTGGCTTGTCGTCCTCCCGTAACCCCCATTTCATTATTCTCGTCGTTCTCCCATGGTCTTCCTCCCCCTTCCACCCATCACGTTCCGTTCCCCGTCCCTCCCCCCCCCTCTTCCTCCTCGTTCCCCTCGTCAACCCCGGCGGCCTCCTCCTTCCGCCTCCGTTTGTCTTTCCTCCTCCTCCTCCTCCTCCTCCTCCCTCTCCCTCGCCTCCTCCTCCTCCCTCTCCCTCGCCTCCTCCTCCTCCCCTTCCTCCTCCTCCTCCTCCTCCTCCTCCTCCTCCTCTTCCTCCTCCTCCTTCTCCTCCATCTCCTCCTCCCCCTCCTCCTCCTCCTCCCTCCTCCTCCTCCTCCTCCTCCTCCTCCTCCTCCTCCTCCTCCTCCTCCACTCCTCCTCCTCCTCCTCCTCCTCCTCCTCCTCCTCCTCCTCCTCCTCCTCCTCCTCCTCCCTCCCCTCCTCTCCTCCCCCTCCTCCTTTCCCGTCCCCCCTCCTCCTCCTCCTCCTCCCTCCTCCTCCTCCTCCTCCTCCTCCTCCTCCTCCTCCTCCTCCTCCTCCTCCTCCTCCTCCTCCTCGTCCCCCTCCACCACCTCACCTCCACCTCTACCTCTACCTCCACCTCCTCCATCTCCTCCAACTCCTCCTCCTCGTACTCCTCCCCCTCTCCTCGTAGTCCTCTTCCTCATGCCCCTGCTGCTGCTCTTCCCACTCCTCCGTCCTCCTCCTCCTCCTCCTAATCCTCCTCCTCCTTCCTCTCCTCCTCCTCCTCCTCCTTCCTCCTCCCTCCTCCTCCTCCTCCTCCTCCTCCTCCTGTCCCCTCCCATTCCTCCTCCTCCTCCTTCTCCTCCTGCTATTCCGCCTCCTCCTCCTCCCCGCCTCCTCCTCCTCCCCTCCTCCTCCTCCTCCTCCTCCTCCTCCTCCTCCTCCTCCTCCTCCTCCTCCCTCCCCCTCCTCCTCCTCCTCCTCCTCCCCTCCTCCTCCTCCTCCTCCTCCTCCTCCTCCTCCTCCTCCTCCTCCTCCTCCTCCTCCTCCGCCTCCTCCTCCTCCTCCTCCTTCCTCCTCCTCCTCCTCCTCCTCCTCCTCCCCTCGTCCCCTCCCATTCTCCTCCTCCTCCTCCTCCTCCTCCCACCTCCACCGCCCGTCGGATCAACAGATTGAGGCAATCTGTGTATTTGAGCTGCATTGAGGGAGGCAGCTGAAATCAACAGATTGCAAGAGAATCTGCGTATTTCGGACGGGGTGGGGGAGGCAGCTGAAATATAGACATTGAGACAGAATCTGTGTATTTGGAGCACGCCGGGGGACGGGCAACGTACGAATACACAGATTACGAGAGAATCTGTATTTGGGACGAGTTGGGGAGGCAACTGAAATCCACAGATTCAGACAGAATCTGTGTATTTGGGAGACGTTGAGGGAGGCAACTGGAATCCACAGAAACGGGTAATCTGTGGATTTCAAACGGGTTGGCGGCTGGGGTGGGGGGGGGCAAGGTAGTCGCGACCCAAACGAACGCCCAGGAGGTCGAGGGGGGGGACGCGTCCGATTCTACAGATTGAGTAGCAATCTGTGCACCCGGCAAAGTGGAAGGAGAGGGAGAATCAGGAGGGGCAGGATGGAGGAGAAGGACGACGAGAGGGAGGGGCAAGGCCAGGAGGGGAAGGGAGGGAAGAGGTCGGACAAGGGAAGGGGAGGAGAAAGAGGAGGAGAGAAACAGCGAACGTGGAGAAGGAAGAGTAGGAAATGAATGAGGTGGCAGAGGGAGGGCGGAAAAAAGGAGGGGGAGGATGTGAAGGACGAGAGAGAAGAGGAGGGGGAGAAGGGAGATGACCATGTGGATGAAAAGAAAAGGGAGGGGGAAGAGGAGGAAGAGGAGTGGGAGGAGCCGCGGCAGGGGCAGGGGGAAGAGGACTAGGAACACTAGGGGGAGAGGGAGGAGGAGGAGGAGAAGGAGGAGGAGGAGGAGCCGGAGCAGGAGGAGGAGGAGCGGAGACGGAGGAAACCATTCACGGGGACATGGAACATGCAATGGGACTGCCTTGATGGGGGGTGCCCGCATGCAAGCTGCGCCACTGGGGACGTATGGGGGACGAGTGCTAGCTAGTACTAGTACTAGTACTAGTACTAGTACTAGTACTAGTACTAGTACTACTACTAGTAGTACTACGAGTACTAGTACTAGTACTAGTACTAGTACTAGTCCCTAGTCCTAGTTCTAGTTCTAGTTCTAGTACTAGTGCTAGTAATATCGGCAGTAGCAGCAGTGGTAGTAGTAGTAGTAGTAGTAGTAGTAGTAGTAGTAGTAGTAGTAGTAGTAGTAGTAGTAGTAGTAGTAGTAGTAGTAGTAGTAGTAGTAGTAGTAGTAGTAGTAGTAGTAGTAGTAGTAGTTAGTAGTAGTAGTAGTAGTAGTAGTAGTAGTAGTAGTGGTAGTAGTAGTAGTAGTAGTAGTAGTAGTAGTTAGTAGTAGTAGTAGTAGTAGTAGTAGTAGTAGTAGTAGTAGTGGTGGTAGTAGTAGTAGTAGTAGTAGTAGCAGTAGTAGTAGTAGTAGTAGTAGTAGTAGTAGTAGTAGTAGTAGTAATAGTAGTAGTAGTAGTAGTAGTAGTAGTAGTAGTAGTGGTAGTGGTAGTGGTAGTCGTCGTTCGTAGTAGTAGTAGTAGTAGTAGTAGTAGTAGTAGTAGTAGTAGTAGTAGTACGAGTAGTAGTAATAGAAGAATAATCGTAGTAGTAGTAGTAAAGCAGTAGTAGTAGTAGTCGTTGTAGTAGTCGTCGTAGCCCTCGTAGTAGTTGCAATCGCGGCAGTGGAGCTTGATGAATAAGTAGTTGCCGTAACAGCAGCAGCATGTGCAGTAGTAGCATTAGTGGTGGTAGCAATATGTTTCGTAGTAGTAGTAGTAGTAGTAGAAGTAGTAGTAGTAGTAGTAGTAGTATTAGTAGTAGTAGTCGTAGTAGTAGTAGTAGCAGCAATAGTAGTAGTAATAGTAGTAGTAGTAGTAGTAGTAGTAGTCGTGGTGGTCGTAGTAGTTGTAGTCGTAGTAGAAGTAATAATAGCATTAATAATGGCAAAAAAGGTAGTAGTGGTAGTAATAGTAACGATAGAAGTAGAAGCCGTAGTAGGTGTAGTCGTACTTGTTGTAATCGTAGGTGTAGTAGTAGTAGTAGTAGTAGTAGTAATAGTAGTAGTAGTAGTAGTAAAGGTAGTAGTAGTAAAAGTAGTAGAAGTAGTAGTAGCCGTAGTATTACTACTAGTAGTAGTAGCAGTAGTAAGAGTATTAATAGTAGCGACAGCAGTAGTAGTAATGTTAGTAGTAGTAGTAGTACTCGTAGTAGTAGTAGTAGTAGTAGTAGTAGTAGTAGTAGTAGTAGTTGCGCCAGTGGTAGTAATAGTGGTGGTAGTAGTAGTAGTAGTAGTAGTAGTAGTCGTGGTAGAAGTACTGGTAGTGGTAGCACTAGTGGCAACAGTAGTAGCAGATAGTAGTAATAAGGATGGTGGCAGTGAAAATAGTAGTAGTAGTAAAACTAGTAGTAGTAGAAGAAGTAGTAGTCGTAGTAGTAGTAGTAGTAATAATAGTAGTAGTAGGAGTATAGTAGTAGTAGTAGTAGTAGTAGTAGTAGTAGTAGTACCACTACTACTTCTACCATTACCAGTACCACTACCACTACCACCTCCACTGCTATTGTTACTAATACTGCTACCAGTGCTACCACTACTCCTACTTTTGGTACTACTAATGCGACTACCCCCACTACTACTCATGCTACTACAACTACCATTACTCCAATTATACTACCGGTACTATTTCTACGATTGCCCCTACCACTACTACTACTACTAGTAGTAGTAGTAGTAGTAGTAGTAGTAGTAGTAGGTAGTAAGAGTCGTCGTAATCGCAAACATAATCGCAGTCGTCGCAGTCGTCGTCGTCGTAGTAGTAGCAGCAGTAATAGTAGTAGTAGTAGTAGTAGTAGTAGTAGTAGTAGTAAAACTAGTAATAATAGTAATAGTAGTAGTAGTGGTAGTAGTAGTAGTAGTACTAGTAGTAGTAGTAGTAGTAGTTAGTAGTAATAGTAATTGTAGTACTTGTGGTAGTAGTAGTAGTAGTAGCAGCAGTAGTAGTAGTAGTAGTAGTAGTAGTCGTAGTCGTAGTAGTAGTAATAGTTGTAGAAGCAGTAGTAGTAGTAGTACTACTACTACTACTACTAGTACTAGTAGCAGCAGTAGTCGTAAGAGTATAATCAATCGTAGTAGTAGTAGTAGTAGTAGTAGTAGTAGTAGTAGTGGTAGTAGTGGTAGTAATAGTAGTAGTAGTCGTAGTAGTAATAGTAGTAGTAGTCGTAGTAGTAGTAGTAGTAGTAGTAGTAGGAATGGTAGTAGTAGTAGTAGTGATAGCACTAGTACTAGACAAAGTAATTGCAATAGTAGTCGCAGTCGTCGCAGTAGTATTAGTAGTGGTAGTAGTAGTCGTAGCCGTAGTCATAGTAGCAGTTGTGAAAGCACTGATCGTCGCCGCCGCTGCACTAAAAGTTGTTGCGGTGGCAGTGACAGGAGCCATCGTGGAAGCCTTGGTAGTAGTAGTAGTAGTAGTAGTAGTACTAGTAGTAGTAGTAGTAGTAGTAGTAGTAGAAGTAGTAGTAGTAGTAGTAGTAGTAGTAGTGGTAGTAGTAGTAGTAGTAGTAGTAGTAGTAATAGTAGTAGTGGTAGTAGTAGTAGTCGCAGTAGTTGTAGAAGTAGTAGTAGTAGTAGTAGTAGTAGTAGTAGTAGTAGTACTAGTAATAGTCGTAGTAGTAGTAGTAGTAGTAGTAATAGTAGTAGTAGCAGTAGTAGTAGTAGTAGTAGTAAATTCTGAAGTAGAAGTAGTAGTCGTAGTAGTAGTTAATTATAATGGTAATTGTACGCATAGTCGGGAGCGCAGTCGTCGTCGTCGTCGTCGTCGTCGTCGTCGTAGTAGTAGTCGTAGTCGTAGTCGTAGTAGTAGTAGTAGTAGTAGTAGTAGTAGTAGTAGTAGTAGTGGTAGTAGTAGTAGTAGTCGTAGTAATAGTAGTAGTGGTGGTGGTGGTGGTAGTAGTAGTAGTCGTAGTAGTAGTAGTAGTAGTAATAATAGTAGTAGTGGGCGTAGTAGTAGTAGTAGTAGTAGTAGCCGTAGTAGTAGTAGTAGTAGTAGTAGTAGTAGTAGTAGTAGTAGTAGTAGTGGTAGTAGCAGTAGTAGTAGTAGTAGTAGTAGTAGTAGTAGTAGTCGTAGTCATAGTAGTAACAGCAGTCGTAGTAGTAGTCGTAGTAGTAGTAGTAGTAGCAGTAGTAGTAGTAGTACTAGTAGTAGTAGTAGTAGTCGTCGTCGTCGTCGTAGTAGTAGTAGAAGTAGTACTAATAGTAATAGTAGGTGTGCTCGTGGTAGTGGTAGTAGTAGCAGCGGTAGACGTCGCCCCTGTCGCATTCGTAATATTAGACAAAGAAACCGAAAGAGAGGCCGCACAGATAATAGAAATGTTTGTCGCTGCCGTATCAGGCCGACGGGAAAAAAAGGAAGATCCAGAACAACAAAAGCAGTAGTACGATGAGTGTCCGCTTATCTGAAGCCATGCGTTGGCGTTCGCTTTGTCTTCGAGTTGCCCAGTGAACTTGCGCTGAGAGTTATGCGCCGTAGTAGTGCTGGTGATCGGCACGGTAGTAGTAGTAGTAGTAGTAGTAGTAGTAGTAGTAGTAGTCGTAGTAGTAGTAGTAGTAGTAGTAGTAGTAGTAGTAGTAGAAGTAGTAGTTCTAGTAATGGCAGGAAACAATAAAACTGAGAAAACATATAAGAATAATACAAATAATCGCAGTGGTGGGCGTCGCCCCAGTCGCACTCGCACAAACAGGCAGAGAAGTCGAAGTAGAGGCCGCGCAGGAAAAACCGAAGAAAAATTCGAAATGCCCCCGCGGCTGCCCGACAAGGTCCGCGGTCGCTTCAAAACGCGCGAACCAACGGCCGCGAGAGTTCCAAATTACCCCCCCCCCCCCCCGCGCAGCCAAATATGGAAACGAAGCCTCGACCAGCCCCAGCCCAACATGGCGCCCGAAAACATCAGAACGGCCTGGGACACTCCCTGAACGGCGCAGGAAGGCTCCGCGATGGCTTCACGTGACCCCACTGCAACGAGGCTACAACGCATCCCCAAAAGGACTCAAATACGACCCGAGAGGTAGAGCCCCGCGCCGGGCCAGGAAAGCCCCGCAGATCCCCCGAGGCTGCCCAGCTGGAGCGCGCGACTGCCACGACACAGCGAAAACGCTGGAAAGTACCGCGCGGTTGAATGCAGCCTCTGCCTCCTCCGTCTCATCCTCCTCCTCCTCGCGTGACCGCCATCGCCGTCAACGCGATCGCTGATGCCGCCTGCGTCATCGCCGCCATCCTAGTCGACACCGTCGTCGGAAACATGTAGTGCTAGTGCGTTGCGCCGTTGTCAAACTTCGCGCAGCGCGCGCGCTGCAGCAATGCTAAATGGTGTCGACACGGTGAACGTGTCACGCGTGGCATCTCTCGGCAATGCTCAACGAGCTCGCGCAGAGAGCCATGACGCACGTCGATGCGGCCCAAAGCTCAGCGGCGCGTGAAATGCGGATGAAAAGCTGGGCTTGCATCTTCGGTCGCGGGCGTGAGCGCGCAACTATTCCCGCTCGACGCATCGCGAGAAATGAACCGCCCCGCGCCCCCTCGCGCCAGGCCGCCTATAGGGGCGCGCTGCCCTGGCGCGCGTTCCCGACCCAAACGCGCAACAGACAATGCCCGACAATGCCCGCGCCGCGCCGACTTGCTCGACGCGGGCAAGATAGCATCGGGTTCTGCAGAATTTGTGACAAGCACGACGCGCACCAACCAACGGTGTCGACCCTAAACTAGCGCTGCGAACAATCATCTCAGACAGTGCAACATTCAATCAGACACGACGTGCCCGGACGAACCCTTGCTGATTTCTTTCGCGAGCGGCATTCCAGGAAGGCAAACGAATGAATCTTCGCCAGGGGATTTAAACCACAAGACTGAAAGACAAAGCGAAGCGGAGGGCGACGGGATGACGACGAGGGCGCCGATGTAGGGGGCGACCACAACCGAAAACATGCGGTGGTCGATGCGGTCGCGGTTCTACCGCCAACGTTTAGGCGCCTACTTGTATCTCCGGGCAACTGGCGAATCAGAGGTGTTTGACGTCCTCGCCGATCTGGAATCACCACAACGTCGTAACGAAAAAAACGCCAACACCACTGACGACGCAACGCGAATCTACAGAATCGACGATTCTGTTTCCTTGAACTGCGGGAAGTTGGGGGCCCGACGCCCCTCCTCTAGAGGAGAGCCGATTGTGCCCCCGCTGCGATTCCAATGCCCACCATTTCCAAGATGGGCATGTTGCAACGGGGCCAGTGGGCTGCCAGCCGCGGTATTGCTGGTACATCATCCACCTGCGTGCCAATTTGTGGCCTTTGACTTCGCGCGCCTTATTGCCATGGGCAGGGCGTTTGTCTTTAGGTGATGATGGAAACCAAGCGAACACCGATCTTTCCGCTGAGAGGGTAGCCGTTTTGCCAGACATGGCGGCGCAATAGCGTGTCAGCGCCGCCTTCGAGCCGTCTTGCTTCCAGCTTTCTCGCCAGTGTGCCTGGGTGCGATCCGAATTTTGTATCTGGGCCGCTCTTGTCATCTGCCTGCTGCCGCGATATAAAACGGTTGGTCAGGTCGCGGATCTTTGAGCACACCGGCACTCCTCAAGTTCATTGCGGGACGAACTCTGTTAGGTTGCCACGGGGTCGCCTGATAAATAATCTCGTCTTGGCACTCTGGACATGCCATCATGCCATATCTGGTCTTACGTCCCAGATGGCAGACGAGGCATACGTCGTCATCCCACCCCGACTGCCTCCCGCAGCGCACCGTCAAGCCGGTCCTCATGGAAGCCGTCTCTCATCAACTGATTGAGCTCCAGGACGTCGACGCAGCATGTCCCATGAATATGGGGGGACCTGCAACATGGTCAGGCGCCGGTCGTAGATGACGCGCCACGAGATTTTGTCACTCCGCGCCTCCTTTGCCGCTCCGACCTGCCAAATGTTGCTCCAGTCTGGAAGCTTCTCCGCGAATGTTTGACCTGTCGGCAGAAACTATTGCGGGTTGGCCCCCAGGTGCCTTGAGCACAGCGTGGCCAGATACTTACCCTCAATATTGGACGGATTGAAGTCGAGCGCGGACCTGTTGGCGCTCCCGTCGCCGTTCCTCGACATGCCATCCTGGTGAAGAGAGGTCGGGAAGTTGTCAGCCAGTTCAAGGCGAACTCTCTGTTCATTTCGCTGAACCAGCCCTCTGGCCACTTGGAAGCACAGTGACTCATACACCTCCTCCAGCGCGTCTAGATCATGGATATGTGACGCATGCGGGGGCAATGCGACAGTAAAAACCATAGTCCCATGCTGACGCAAGCCCGTAGCCTCGTCGTGCAACGGAGCCACTCCGCCTCTCTGACTCTGCTGGACGTCAGCAACAGTCAACGGTAATAGTAGTGCTCCGCGTTTCCGCTCATGCTGGGGTCATACCGCACATTTCGGTATGGACTGATGATTCTCAGCGAGTCGCCGTAAACAGCTCTGACGAGGAGCGGGCGAATGGCGGGAACCACAAATATATGATCCTCATGACTTTCTGCGAAGTCTGCGTCTGTGTCGCCGTCAATTTCAGACGCTCCGACCCCTTTTGCGAACGATTCCGGCGAAGCTTTCATCCCAGTCCATGGGGCGGGATGTTGGGCCAGTGTCTGCTGTGTCCATCTCGACCCCCAGCATCTGCACGTCCTTTGGGTCGAGCACGGAGATGGCGGGCATGAGCCTTGCCCACGGGCGATCATAGCCAACACCTGTGAGCACGTGTATCAGCACATCCACGTCCACCCATCCCCCCGAGCTCAGCACATGGGCTAAACTGTGACGGAGGTGGATTATCAGCCCGCCCAATCGTAGAGCCTCATCACGTCCTACCTCACTCGCGATGGCGTAAAGATTGGGACGCAAGTGAGGATACATGGGTACCAGAGCATGGTCCGCTCCAGGAAAGTTCTAGCTCTCGAGTGTGTGGTATCGGGCCCTCAGGTAATTCCCCGCCCTGGAGCGCTCGTCTGGGAATAAACGTCGGATGTAGTCCGAGAGCGGATCGACCACACAGTCAGCATAGGCCGAGAGCCTGTCGCTGATCATGGTGCGGCCCAGGCGTTGGCTGGCTAATGCGGGTCCGTTGTTGTGCAGTTCGTTCATGAGACGAGCTCGTGCCGGGGTTATTGCTGAAAGGTGATCCTGTTTGAACCTGAGCGTCGCCAAGAGAGGGCTACGCCTTCCCTGACCGAGAATACCCTCGTAAGTCAGCTCCTCGTGCTCAAGTCCAAGATCCTCGAGGTCCTCAGCACGGTCATGCCGTGGGTCGAGCTCCCTAAACCCCTCTTCCGATATCTGCTTGTTCTTGGGGGGCGGCAACGCACCCTCGATCAGAAAGTACTCCTTGCCAAATGGAGACCCCTGTCCGACAACATGCGGTCTGGTTTCTGGGTCGATTTGAATCATTGCGACGTCAGCATGGCCGACTGCATCTGCTGACCCTTCTTCTTCTCCTGACGAGTCCTCAGCATGGCTGTCATCGCAGGATCCCGCAGGTTGCCTTGTCCCATAGTCCCGGTCGGACACGGGGTCATCCGAGCTTGCGTCCAGGTCGACCGCGGTGATCTGTTCCTTGCACCACCTCTCGTATTGCCTCCTCTCGTATTCTATAACGTCGACTGGTGTTTTTCCGCCATGGGCGTCCGCCCAGCGGCTGTAGACCCGATGCCTCGGTGGGCATCGATCCAGGTGCGCTGCGCAGCTGTTCTGTCTGCAGCGGCAGCATTTGCGCACCAGGTTGATCTTCTCATCTTGAGGAACAGCTGCTTCTGTGGTCCTGAAACATCCGAGGGTTGGGCAAATCCAGATCTGATGTATGAAAGATGCCGCAGGCGATGCTGTCACGCCTATACCGCGCATGGACACGAATGCATCCTCCGGTAGAAGTGGAGGCTGGTAGTCCGGGGCTCCCAGTCGGGGATCTCGCTGCTGGCCAGCAGGCATTCCCTCGGGGAGTGCGAAGTGTGGTCGCCTGCGGTCTGCAGTGAATGAGTGGTCAAAGCCAGCATTCCCGATGTTGCCCCAACCAGAGCATCGTCCTCCCGACTGAGATTCACGCCAGTTCTTTGCCGCTTCGGAGAGCATTGCCTCACGGCCTCCACGGCGCACGACGCTTCTGGACCTCGGCGGCCCATCGGGTTCGACACGGCCTGGGACAGGGCCCACAGCAGGTTGATCAGGTCTTCCTCTGGATTATCCTTCTTTCATATTTGGTCACGAAAGAGCTTCCAATCGTGCTCCGGGCTCCTGGGCATGGACATGTCCATCTCCATCGTTCGCAGATCTGGACGACCTGGTGATAAACCAGCCTGCATGAGGGGAGTCATGATGTCCTGAAGGCCATGGGCCACGAAGGCTGGCGCATCAAAATTTTCAGTAATCAGAGAGTCGGAGTACAGTTCATGGAACGGCCACTCCTCTATCTTCAGAAACCGCATGTGCTTTCTCCTCAGCTGGTCCAATTCGAACGTGGTCTCCTTTTGATTCTCCGACTGGAAGAGTCCTCGCACCATCCCCCGCGCGCCAGCCCATTGGAACTCGGGGCGGGGCTGTTGCGTGCGCATCTCATCGCCCGGAGCGTTCTCAAGTCTCCACGTCGGAGCCCCTTTCCTCTGGATCAGGGGCGTGGTCCACCAGCGCCTTGAAGCCCACCCCGGAGTGGCGGGAATGCTGCGGGTGACAGGCCCAAATGTGTCGCTCATTTGCTTGGCTAGGCGTCATGCAATAGAGTTTTAGCGAAAGCCTAACTATGAGTTCAGGTTTGTCGCGCACATATTGTTTCCCCCCTTCGCTGCTGTGTCAATGGGGCGGAAACCACCACCTGCATCCGCCGGCGGGGTAGTGACCTTGAAGTCCATGGTTGCCAGATTCCCGTCGCTCCAGAGCTCCGCGCCGTGGCTGTACTGCTGGCGAAGAAGATGGATGTGTTCAGCGTCGCGGAGGGCGTAGACACCTTCGGCAAAGGTTTTAGCATTCGCCTTCTGGTCTGTCTTAACTCTCAGACCCCATCTCTCTCTCTCTCTCTAGATGGGAGGAATACGCCAGCATTCAGCAGCGCGTCGAGCTTCCGGACATCTGTGGCATGGGAACGCGCCCCCCGCTGTCCCCGCCTGACTCGGTCATGGACGCTGTCAGGCCACAAGAACGGAATCTCAAGCATGGAATGAGATGCAAGTTCAACAAACACTGCTTTGTTCCAACCGAACAGAGCAGAACATGATACGTTCGCAATGGCCGTAGTGTGCAGGCGCCTCGTGACCAAGTACCCGATGGCCATCCTCAGGCAGTACTTCGCTGTGATGCGCGGGGAACGCGCCAGGCGCATTCTGCTAAGCACCCACTCGGGAGCTGCCACTCGACCCTTCAACACATCGTGCCATGTGTCATTCTCGTAAAAGTGCTCGACTCGGTGGAATTATGCGATTGCGTTATCCCTTTCCGGGGGTATAAGCATCAATTCGTAGTCGACGATCTGATGAGATCGAGCTGTGATCTCGTTGGCAGGCAGCGCTTCAGATCCGGACCTCAACCCTCTGACCACAGCTTCCTGATGTGCTTCACATGCTTCGAAGAAGTGTAGGCATTTCATGCGACCATTTCCGAAGTTACAAACGATGTGTTCCTCTTCGTCGTTGATTGTTGAGTGATGAAATACACTCTGAATGATCGCTTCCCAGAGGGGCTTGCCAGTAAGGGCGGATCCTAACGACGTTGCTTCGGTCGCTGCTCTCGCTGCTTCCTGCGCGGTCAGTGCCGTCGCGGGGCGAGACTTGGCCGAAAACTGCATTGCCGTGCCTTTCTCGACCGCCCCCAACACTTCTTTCATTCCATTGTCGAAGGGGAGGAGCTCCATGGGAGTGCCTGCTTCCAGTTCCATTCCGTAGATATCCACCGCGTCGTCGTATGGCACGGTAGTGCACCGTCGGTCCGCCCACGCTTGCCTTTGGTCGTGATGCCCTCCCAACCGCGACCAGAAGTCGTTCGAGTTGACGTTGGCGGACTCAAGCGGCAGGCGCTGCGGCGCCTCGAAGCCGCCGAACGGCAATAATTCCCCCACCTGGCAGCGCACATGGCGGCCGCCGGTGGATACGACATGGCCCATCATCGGACCCTGTGCGCCGGGGGGCACGGGCGCCGGAGTTGCAGCCTTCAGTGGGGGGGCAGTCGGCGGCGGAGGAGGCGGAGGCGGGGGCGGGGCCGCAGCCGACGAGGCGACGCAAGGATGGTCCGTCACGTCGAACGCGGGGCAACACAATTCGTAGCATACCTTGGCGGCGTTGAATATGTCTCTGGCACAATCAGCAGCGAATGTGTAGTTCTCCCCGCGAGGGAGAAAGTGCCAATCGTCGTTTTCTGGATGTTCTCCTCGGTGATAAAGTTCGGAGACGCGCAGTAGCAGCATCCTAGGGTTCCGACCCGCTCCCTGGTAGAGGTTGATCCTGTTCTGCCCCCGCGCGAAGACGCGGGGGGCGATGGGCATCCCAGACGCGCCGATCGGAGCCCCCTTTCGTTTGCCTCCAACTCTGTCCATCGCCCAGAGCCAGCATTACGAGCATGTCTGCTGTGGCATGGGCAACATATGCCTGTTCGTCTACGACGTCATCTATCATGGATAGAGCGTCCTGTTCCGGTTCGTCGTAGTCTGAAGGCTTGTCCTCTCGTCTTCTCCCCTTCATCCGTCGGCAAATGTCGCCATGATAATCACATGGCTCGTTGCCATCCCATACTACGACCCGACAGCGGGTCGAGCTGTGCCCAAGGGGCTCCTCCAAGCTCATGGAAGGTAGGGAGGCTCTGATGTCGTCCAGGCTTCCATCATTACGGATGGTTATGAGTGATCCTGACGAACGCGCGTTGATTTGCTCCTTGAGGGCGCTATTCAATGCGGGCCTTCCCTTGGAGCTGACAGATGCCATTGTCGAGTCCGAGGGGACGCGGTATTCCACGTCGTTGAACATCCTTTCGCCCTCGTCCATGTCAGCCCCAATCTTGCCGGTCCACGTCTTCGTTGACATCGGCCTGAACCACGTCGTATACGGCACGCCAAAGGCAGCGTATAGGTAGATTGCTTCCCCAGAAATTCAAGAAGGGATTCCTGCAGCCTTTTCTAAGGCCACTGAGTGCAGCGCACGCATGCGGGAAGCAACGCCTGGCAAACGCCGCGGCCGCTTCCGGCTTTATGGCGTATGCGAGGGTCTTACCCAGCGACTTCAGCGCGGAGACGTACTCAGCCCTCGGCCCGCTTGGTGGCATCATGTTCATATCGAGACGTGGATCGGGATTGCCTTCTTCCTTGGAGCGTTCGTGACAGTAGCCCAGGGTATTCCAATAGCCGTGCACGCCCACTTTGTCTGCGAGGGCATACTTGTTCCCCTTCTTTGCCGTCTTGGATTCGTTGGCGCTGGCTGCTGCTCTTCGCCTGCTGCGAGCCGTCGGCATGGGCCCCTCGTCTGCGTGCGGGCGATCAACCATGGGCTGTTGAGCCTGTCCAATGGGCCCGGTACTGTGGGCATGGCCTCCGGTGCCTTCTCCTTCCGTGCCCGTCGCGTCCTCTTTTGAGGGATCAGGGGCACTGGGGGCAGTCTGGTCAGCCTGCGTCTTCTCGGGGGGGGCCGTCCTCAGCGACATGGTCGGCCGAGGTCCTCGGATCGTCGTCTTGAGTCTGAGCCAACTCCTCCTCTTCGTCCTGGGGGGGACAAGGCTCCATCTCCACGTCGGGCAGGTCTTGCGCCTGCTCCTCGGTCTGCTCTGGTTCCCCATTGGCGCCCACTGGAGATGGCGCTGCGAGGCCAGGCGGCATTGAGCTATCCGAGCGAGGTGTTCCTGGGGCTTGCTGCTGCTGTTATCCAGCGGCAGCTTTCTCAGCTTCCTCCTGTTCCTTCATTCTGCGGGGGCGCTGCGCCAACCGTGATGTCTCCTCGGTTTCGTAGCCACCAGTCGTCTGTTGCTCCATGCCGTCCGATCCATGGGTGGAGGCACGGGCTGGAATGTCCGCCTTCGGAGGTGCATTGGCCGCCTCCTGCTGTTCGCGCGCTCTGCGCAGGCGGTCCCCCAGGCCCGTTTTGTTCTCACTTGCGTAGTCTCTTGGTGCTTGTTGTTCCATGCCGTCCGCGTGGGCGGCGGCTTGGTCTGGATGGCGCACCCTGGGCGCCGCCTTCGGCCTCGGTAACGGCGTTGGCGGGGGCTTGCCCTGCCCTCCAGCCGATGAGGAGCTGCCTGGGTGCGGCGTCGGCGGCTCGCGGTCGCCCGTCGGCTGTGGCGCCCGCGGAGGCGGGGGCTGCTCCGACGGCGCTTGCGGCGGCGGTGGCTTCTGCGGCGGCACCTGCGAAGGCGGCGCCTTCGAGGTCGGCGCCTGTTGCGGAGGTGCCTTAGGCGGCGTCATGCCCCGAGGCGGAGGCTTGCATTGCGGGGCAGTGCCCGGGGCCTGCCGCTTCGGTGTGCGACCCACGCCGCGGGCGTCATGCGGCGGAGGCGCGCCGGGGGCCTGAGGCATCGGCGCGCGACCTTCGCCATCGTCAGCGCGCGGCGGAGGCGCGCCGGGGGCCTGAAGCTTCGGCGCGCGACCTTCGCCGCAGGCGGTGCGCGGCGGAGGCGCGCCAGGGGCCTGCGGCTTCGGCGCGCGACCTTCGCCTTAGGCGGTGCGCGGCGGAGGCGCGCCGGGGGCCTGAGGCTTCGGCGCGTGACCTTCGCCGTAGGCGGTGTGCGGCGGAGGTGCGCCGGGGGCCCGAGGCTTCGGCGCGCGACTTTCGCCGTTGGCGGTGCGTGGCGGAGGCGCGCCGGGAGCCTGAGGCTTCGGCGGTGCCTTCCGCGGCGGCATGTCCCGAGGCGGAGCCTTGGGCGGCGGCGGCGGCGGCCCGCCCGCTGCCGCCCCCGTCGAGGACTGCCCCTGGCCTTCTGTCCTCGCGCGACCCCAGCGGTTCGAAGCGCCGCCTTCCCTGGGCGGTGCAGGGCGCGCCGCCGCGGGGGCCGCCTTCTGAGTTATCCCTGACCGCGCACGAGCCGCTGCGTCGCCCTGTCTCACAGGTTCGCGATGGTTGAAATTCGCCATCGGCGCCTTGTACAGAGGACTCGGATCGAATGCGCGGTCAGGCAGTCCTTGCAGGACACGCTGCTCCCGATCCGGGGACGCGTAATCCGAACGCTTCAGCCATTCGCAATGTACGAGACTTCCCCCAAATTCGACTTCGCACTTCATCCTGCACTGTGCCCTGCGGCCCTCCATTGTGACGAAGGGCCAAGGGTCACCTTCCCACGCAAGGCGATGCAGTGGGTGCTGAAACCCATCGTAACTCGGGTAGTCCCTCACGTGATTCTCCAGGTCGGCATAGCTGACTCCCACGCAAGTTCCCATACGGTCAACACCTTCCAGGAGCATCCTTTCCCCGGGAACGCTCTCCCCAAGGGCCTCGTTCTCCCTCGTGGGGTAGCGAACGCGTGCTGCAGGTCCCAGCTGGACCTGGTCAGGGCCCCCTGTTGTGCCAGTCCACTCGACGCGGTCGGGGGGCGTGGCGCGAAGGGAGTAGACCCTGTCCGCGATGTGCCTGCGTGGCCCCTTGGGCCGGCACTGGCCCACACGGTCCCAAGCCGGGTCCATGAACCACTCGAAGAGCTGTCGGGGTGCGCGATTCTCCAGCACTTCGCACAACTGATCGGTGGGGCCTTGGAACCAAACACAAAGCAAGGCTTCGTTTTGCTCTTGAGTGAGGAACGGCCGAGTCATGCGATACTCCATAGGAGCTTGCGCATCCAACCAGGGTGCCGCGACGACAGCGTTCAAGCTGTTGATCCTCCGATGCCCACCTAGTTCACGGGGGACCTCCCAGATAGATACGGTGTCTCAGATAGCGGGGGGATGTACGCCCTGAACGAAGGGCTCCAATCCCCCGACCCAGGGCACGTCTCCCGCGCTGACGGAGTTCCAGATGGCGTTGTACATATCTGGCTGGATGAGGGCCCTGGGTCGATAGGACGGCTTCTTGAATATCTGCGCGAGCAGGCCGACTTGGTCGAGCCCTTTCCCCAGCAGATGTTCCAGCCTGTCCGTGTGGCAGGCGCGGTATACTTCACGAAATCCCCATCGACGGTTCGACTCGCCCCACTGGATCGACCCCGAGTACATGGTACAGGTTCGGGGTCTTGCTCCATGGGCGCATGTGCGGAGTGAATTGTCCTCCGCCCAGGTGCGGCGTAGGTGTCATTACGCCCCCGTGCTCATTGCTTTCGTCGGCCCCTTGGGACTGCTTCCTTCACGAGGTTCTTGAGCTTGTCTTCGTCGGACATGTCCTGTGCAGGATCCTTACAACTGGTTCGCACCCAAACGCATTCGGACAATCCTGCACGTTCTGGAACATATTGCCCCAGAACCCGCGCAGACCACCATGGGCGATGCAGGACATGGTCCTAACAGTGCCTCTTATGGAGAGGCGCTGTCTGGAACGGGGGCGCCCGATGGCCCTCTTCACGTGACTTGCGGGCCTGCGGGGCCCGCTGCCGATGGATGTGGGCGCTGCTGGGGCGCCGGTGCGGAAGCTGCGAGGCGCTGGCGAGATGCGGCGGCGCGAGCAAGGCGGAATGGCTGGCGATTCAGCCGCGTCGGGCTGCTGCACAAGGGCACCGATTTGAGCCGAAACAGCAGCGATGGCGCACACATGCGCATATACAACAGCAAGAGCAGCGTTCAAATAAACACGGTACATGGTGCGTTCATACGCTCTGTCCTCAAGTGCTCTCAACGCCAACAGATGAACACTTCTTGCGGACTCATCCGTGCACTCTTCTGCCTGCTTACAATCCTTCCCCCTTGCCTCAACATGCTTGTGGCTGCCGTCACATATGCGCACGAGTCCTTCGGCAATCATACTTGATGACGAAGCGATACTCCATGGCTTCTTCGTGAACTGCCCCTTTTTGTTTTAAAAACCATATGCGCACCCATGGAGCTGCATCTTCGTCATATTATAAATATTAACAAACCCCTTATCTTGCGGATCGTGCCAGCATCGGCACGGGGTCGGCCACTCGACGCATATTTGGCCATTTCTCTTGTTTCCCTCCTGAACTAAATCGCGAGCTACCCATAACAACTTCCGCAAAAAAATATGTGACCCCTCAATTTCTCCAGGGCTTTCTCATTGCCGGAACGGTGGTCCATGGCTTCACTCACGCATTGCAATGGGAAACCACCAGTACATGGCATCGACATCCAAAGAATTATCGTCTGTCCGTGGCACTGCCTTGCTTCTGCATCTCTTGCTCAAATTCCTCAATTTTGACCACGGCAAACGTTTTGCCTTCCTTGGTGGTCATCTCTTCTTTTTCTGTCAAACGCACCACCTTGAAATGTTTGTCGGGAATGTTTTCTTGATTCCCTAGCCGGCTGTTAGGCCCACAGCAAAAATCGATGAAAAGGCGTTGTCGGGATTTTTCACTGGAACCGACCGCGGCATCAAGTTCTGCGCCGGTGGCATGGCTTCCGTATGCGCCCCCCTGTTCGTCAGTCACCTCCGCTGATGTTCCCGCTCGGTTATGAGCCCTGGGGTTAGCGGGTGCCTCAGCAGGAAATTTGCCCTTGTTTTGTCGTTTGGGTGTTTTCTTTGCTTTCTTGCTGGGAATCTTGCCGCCGGTCCGAAGTTTGGACTTTGCGCCGAGCTTCGGCTTGAGAGCCCCCCCGGGTTTCAGGGGGAGTCCCGTTGCGCCTTCGAACAGCGAGTCCAAATACTTCTGATAGGACGGGTCTGTCCAGAAAGCCGGGGCCACGACCTGCGCGAGATGCAGCACCTTTGTCCATGGCGGAGGCTGCTCGAATCTCTCCGCGCCGATGTCAGCGGCCTGATCGCGAGTGGGACAGTGAACCAAGTTCACTGTGCCCCTGGCAAACTGTTCCGCGACAGCTGAGGCGTCGATGCGGTGAGTACGCGGCAGGCGCATTAACTTCTGAGACCCGCCCGCCTTGCAAACCTTCACGACGGCTTGATTGTCTTCCATGAACTCCGCACTCGGCGCGTGGCCGAGTGGCATCTCCCACAAGAGAAGGGCCCGCAGGAGTTCTCTTCGGAGTGCTTCGTCTGCCGATGCAACTTCCGCTTCTAATGTGCTATGAGACACTGCAGTTTGTCTGCGGGAATTGAAGCTCTGGAGCGCTCGTGCGTTCTCTCCCCACAGGAACTGTGTGTTCGCACTGGTACTGCGACGCGTGCGAATGTCACTCGCCAGATCGGCGTCTGCGAATCGACGAAGCCATGCGTCCTCGCGGCGGTCTCCC
The DNA here is from genome assembly GCA_963575745.1 of Prorocentrum cordatum. Classification (NCBI taxonomy): domain Eukaryota; class Dinophyceae; order Prorocentrales; family Prorocentraceae; genus Prorocentrum; species Prorocentrum cordatum. The sequence goes on along the minus strand of CAUYUJ010021948.1, from coordinate 825,172 downwards.
ACCCAGGATACCAGGCGGTAGTGGGTCGTGGCCTTTTAAACAGCAGATAAAGCGGAACAAGTCTAAGTCCTGTGGTTCCGTCCATTTGGTGACACACGCGGCTGTTTTGCAGACAGCCTTGAGCAGATCAGGGCGTGCCATTCGTGCTCCGTATAGAAAATTCATCAGAACTTTCGCTGCAATCGGCTGCAGTATTCCTGACGGAGCAGGAGGCTTAGGATCGGGGGCAGGTGGCCCCTCCATGGGAGGACCAGCCACGTGGATCTCAGCATCTGGAGGTCCTACTACGGCATCGATGCGCAAGCATTCGGCCAATACCTCTTCGGCAGGGGCTAAGATCTCACCCCGCGGGCCACCCTGGCCGTCCTCGAATGACGTCAACTCGTGTGCCCGACAGCGGATGGGTGTCTTGGTCAGTGTCTGTGAGTTCTGCGCGGAAGGAAATGCAGGCCTTGGAGAATTCGACCATATCGTATTCCATGATGCGTACTTTCTTCTTAGGTCCTGTCTTGTATTCAGGCGTCAGAACAGGCGGCGGCGGCGCAAGGGCCGCGCATCGCCCCAGCCAAGTCCAGTGCTGGTACGTGGGGCTCTGGGGCGTGAAGATGGCGGCGTCAGCGTGACAATCGGTAAACGCGAGTATTGTGATCGTGTTGTGCGGGCCACCATGGAGCAGTGCCCGGAAGCATGTGTCGGCGGCGGCAGCTGAGCTAGCCGCCATTCCGCCTGCATATGCAGTGTCATCGAGCTCCTCCCATGTGTCGCAATCAAATGTTATCCTTCGGGTGACCTTGCGTCCTTCAGGGCCGCCCGGCAAGAATGCGCAGTGCCTCGTGGTATCGGCATCATATCTCACCCGCGCACTTTGTCCTTTCGGGACGTGGAACGACATGTCGCAATAGGGCTGCACAGGCCGTCTGCACACCGCCATGGGCGGCAGCAGCCGGCTGGTTGCCTGAGCCAGCCGGGTCTTTGATTTTCTTTTCTCCAGGTGGCGGCGGGTCCAACATGGTCGAGGCCGCGCCCTGCCAGTCAACCCACTTCTCAGAAACCCTATGTTCGCATCCAAAATACCGCCCTACCGCAGTCGGTGGATCCATATGAATTCCTCTAGGGGCCGTCTCGGACGGGCTCAGGATCATATCCCATCCTGTCTTCAAGTTTTGAGCGGGACCCGCGAGCATGAAGTCGTCTACGTACACAATCAGAATAACTCAAGCTCTGGATGATAAAAAAAAAACAGCTTCTCCAGCAGGGAATCGGAACGAATCCCTTTGATATGTCGACGTGGGCCTCGCAATGTTGCCCCCGAAACCCGCCCGCGTTGGGGTGTCCGCGCAGCGCTAGCAGCAGAGGGCAGTCTGGGTCAATCATTCCTGCCCAGCTCTTTGGCCAAGCGTCCTTTGGCAACCGCGCCCATGTTGGGGTGCATCCCAACTTCGACTGCGTATACGCCTGGCGGGCGCCGGCCTGTTGTATGTTACGATTCGCAAACAGTCCGTGCGTATCGGCCGCTTTGCTGGCCTGCATCGTAGCAGGGCAACTAGACAGCTCCTGAAATAATGCGACGTTCTTGTCTTGATCCACCGCATCAGATCTGTCGAAAACGACCCTCCCCTTGAATTTTCGATCTATGTAATCCTTGGGAAGTTCGGCATTTTTCTCTACTAGGATCGCAAATAGTCTGCCGATGTGAAAAGTTCTCCTTTTCATCATTGCCTTGACGTCGCGGAGCTCCTTGACTTTTGTCTCATCCCACGCCCCCGCTCATCCATCAGTGCTTTCTGAGCCTTCTCGTTATTGGTCGCCTCCGCCTTGGTGACTGGGCGGGCGACACATGCGTAGTGGCATATTCTTGTGGCACTATGTTCGGATGGAAAAACGAAGACCGCCTCTCGTTCTCTGGTCTGCATGGAGTCCGTAAACGGGTTGTAGCAGGGCCGGCTGGCTCTTTCTCCCGATGATTGCCATGGCCCGCAATTCTCCCGCGGAGGGGCATGCGAGGGGCGCCGCAACGCCTGGTCGCGGCCGCGCAGTCTAGCGCTGCGCGGCCCCAGCCACGATCATCTTCGGTACTTGAAGGCCGCCCATAGGACGACCTCGTTGCTTCTTCTGTTGCGCGCGCTTCCGCGCACTATGCCTGGAAGTCTTTGAACGCATCTTCGTCTATATTGATTGTCCTCGGCGGGGCAGCGGCAATCGTGATGTATGTAGGCACGGGCCTTGGCGTCTCGATTAGAATCCTGTCTCTTCGGTTAGTACTCTTCAATGGATATTTTGCGTTCGGGGCCGCCCATCTTGAACCGTCGGTCTGGGTGGGCCCCCGGGTTTTCAGACTCCTTCTGCGTGCGCCTAAGGATGGCATGGCCATGCACTTCGTCATGCGCATCCACCTCGCTCGGTATTCTATAATCTGGGTCGCAATAGAAAACCACTCTGAGGTGTGACGTCTTCTGTTTGCCTTTTCAATGGGAGAGGTTTCGTGAGCTCCTCCATCGTCTTTCCTACAACCACGACATGTTCTTCGTAGTATTCACCCGTGTCGAAGTTCTGCGTCGTTCTTGCCATTATCCGCTCAACCTTCGGCTCTCCCCTGGCAGGGGCCGCAAAGAATCTAGTCTGTCTGGCAATGATGACTTCCGACTTGGCAAGGTTCTCGCCGCCCTTCGCCGCCTTGCAGTCCACTCTTCTGCGATTAGCTCCCGGTGGCAGTTCCGGGCCAGGAGGGGGGCCCGATGGGCCTTCGTCATCCGTCGGGTCAGGGTCTACGATGGCCTGTCTACCCCGTCGCCATGGGCGTGGGGTCCCCCTCCTTTCTTGCCATCGGCGTCAGGAGCGCCCGGTTCTGGCATCATGCCCCCATGGGAGCTGGATGCCCCCCGGATTTCACATGCGGCATCTCTTTTTGTCCTTCTTCGATTTTCCCGCCTGAAAGCAGATCTTGTAGAGCAGCGCGTTCGACAGTCCTCGCGGCTTTGTCGCAGGCGCGCCTGACCGGGAAAGTCACGGCATAGTCCTTGTCGGCGTCGTCAACGATCCCATCGGGAGACCCGATAACGTTTTGTTCCACGTTCGTGTCTGTCCATACCTGCTCAGACCTCTCGACGATGGGCCTTGCGCCGTCCGCTTCCATGCCTGTTTCGAAGTTCAGTCCCTCAAGTTGTCCCAAGGGCATGCAATCATGTTCAGGACCCCCCCGCCCCACCGCATGCTGGACATGGCCGAGGTAGATGCCGACTCTCTTTCGCGGTGCCATCTTGGGTTGTTTTATCCTGGGTTCTGGCGGCGGCAAATATCGGATGGCTGACCCAAAGGGGACCAGCGGGGCGTTGAACGGTCCTCCGAACCGCAGCTCCTATGGAGTCTTGCCGATTCCCACTTGCGTTGCGTTGTAGCGCGCGCAGAAGTATGGCGCGGCACATGCCCAGAACTGCGCCGGTAGGCCGGCGGTCATGAGCAGTGTTCGAGCACCGTCCTGAACGACGCCATTGGCGCGCTCAGCCACGGAAGAATGTGTCTTATTCGCCGGCTGAGTGGAGTCGCATGCTATCTTCCGACCCCGGCAGGCTTTCTGAAGTTCTCTGTCCGGATCCGGATATATGCACACAGACTGCTCATGAGGTGCTCGCAGATTCAGCAAGAAATCTGTAACCTATTCGGCCGATTTGCCGAAGGTACCCTCAGCAGCAAGGACGGCGAGGAATCTTGTAAACAGATCGCGAAGCGTCGCACACGAAGTTTCCCCGTAGAGTCCCCTCGATTGGTCATCCAGCGCAAACCAGTGGTCCATTGTGCATAGCCCTCCAAATGCTTTCGGTTCCGAATACGGCTTCGACTTCATCAGCGATTTGTTCTGCTTCTTGCGCTGCTGCGCCCTGAGCGTTTTCTCCCAGGTGCACGTTGGGCAGTATGGGTTCTTAGGCAGTGCGTCATGAGGTGCTTTCGGGGCTGGGCCTCCCTTCTTAGTCGCTCAATCTTATTCGGCTCGTCTCCTGACTCCTGCATTGGGTCATCGGCGCCATCGTCGTCGACTAGATCGACACCGCCAAGTGCCTCCGCTTGTTGGTCCGCCGCCCCCTCTGCAAGTGCGTGAGCGGCGTACCTCCCACATCCAACGGCGTGGCCGAAGCATGCGGGAGCCGGAGGCATTCTGTTGGCGATCTCGGTCGGGCCAGGCTTCCAGCCCTCCCGGCTCGCCATCTGAGGCTCATAATAGACATAGAAAATGACGTCCTTGCCGTCGAGGTCGGCTCTACGAGGCGCGCCTCCGCAGTGGTGATCCGAATGGTCTTCTAAAGCTCCGTCCACATATGAATATTCCGCCATCGCTTCGTGCGAGTGCAGGTCCAGGGTCGCGCGGTGCCTGACAGTCCGGAGCGGGGGGCCACCCGCTTGCTCGGGGTCTGCCAGGTAAGACTTCGCGTTAGCCTCCGCGCAGGCCCATCGCTCTAACCCTGCTGGGTAGGCGGGAGCTGCCTCGTCTAGTCGACACACAGCCTCACCCCATCCAACGTTGAGGTACGGTCTTGGATCATCGACCGCCAGGTCCACTCTCACACCATTGGGTGGGAGGAGATACGGAATTGCCCCACTTTTCCGGTAGAAGCTGTAGCCGTTATCCATGCATAATTCGCCCACGGATATGACGCTCGGTGTCTTCGGCATTGCAATCGCGCCGAACTTTCCACTCGATAACCGGTCACAGGCCACCTCCACGGTTCCTCAGGCGCTCGAGAGCCCCCCGGCCGTGCATAGTGTTATCGGAACTTGAACTTGGAGCTCCTTCATCTTACAAATGGCGCCTGCTTTCTGTATGTATTTGAGAGAAATGAGGTTGGAGCCGCAACCGGATACAACGATGAAACGCATCGATCCAAGCTTGACTGCCCCATTGCTCCCTTTTCTGTGGCTGTGTCTGTTAGCGGATGCAGCATCGGCATGGCCTTCGCTAGCATCGCTGCTGGACTCGTCCTCGGACGCAGGCGCTGGTTCGCAGTCTGGCCACACCTTCCATACCTCATGCTCCAGATCACTCGTGTCGTTATTTGCGAGCTGCTGACGCACCCGGGTAATCTTACCACGCCAGTTCTGCCACTTCTTCGGGAAGCAGAATGGATCACCGTGCTTCGTAGCGATTGGCATCGGCTCTCTCCTTCTTATCTCCCTCATCGTCCATGGCGTGGGGAAATGCGTAGACGGGTGGATTCTCACCTAATGTTTTTGTTGGCAGCGGTCGACAGCCGCTTGATGCCGTTCCCCGCGACATGGCGCATGGAAAATATGTCGGGCCTTCCCGATTCGAGCAGGCCAGCGCACCCTTTCAGGATGCGACGTAATCCCGCCCGCTATCGAGCACCTCGGCATCCCGATGAAAAGACAATCGTAGGTCTTTGCGACGGCTGATTGGAACCGGGCGTCCGTAATGAACGACCCGCAGTTCACCTCAGCCCAACTGCGTTGGCCTGGTGTCTCGCATGACCTTCTGTCGTCAGGGCCGGCCACTTGCCCCTGCATCGTCGCGCGGGATCGCGACCTGGCGAATGGCGCAGCTGGACCAGCCATCTGCGCCTGGACCACAGGAGCTGCACAAGGACGTCCCGCTGCATCTCCCGCGGGGGCGGCGCCAGCACCATGGGTGCTGCGCGCCGCCCCCCCGGATCGCGGATGCCCGGGAGGGTTGGCCTTGCGCCGGCACTTATCTCCGAAAGGGCACGCTTGGCCGTCCCAGTGGCACCAGCATTTCGCCATGGTTTTCCCCTCTTGCCCACTTGTTTTGCCGCCCTGTGGCTTTCCTCCGTCAGGGGCGGGGGCGGCCGGCCGCTTCGAGGCTTTCGCATTATTTTCTGCCGCGGCCGTCTGCTCCGCATTTCGGCTGCGTGGAAGACCCTTGCCAGCCTTCTGAAGACTTTGCTTCCAAGCATCTCGCTCTTGTTTCTCCTGCTTCGTCAGCGGGCGACGCTCGCGACCGCGCGAGCCGTTGCAATGCTGGGGGCCGCGGCTGTAGGCGCAGCATATTTTATTTTTGTTCTTTGGCGGAAGGTTGCTGCTGCCGCGCCCGTTCTGCTTCTTGGGCCCTTCAGCGTTTCCACCTTTGCCATCGCCTTTGCCCTTGCCTTTTCTTTCCTGTCCCCCCTGCCTTTGCCCCTCGAATCACCTTCGCCCCCCCTGCCCCTTCCAGTTGGGTCACCATGGGAGGACCCTGGTGCGGCGGCCTTGGTTTGTCTGCGTTTTTTGTCGTTGTGCGGGCATCGCTTTCTTGGGGTGCAGGCACTGACAGTCGTTCCGACTGAATGGACATTGATATGTGAGCCATCGTCGGCAGATGACGGACTTCTTGCGCCTTCCGTCTTTCATGGTGATAGCATCCTTGCTCCCGTCACCTGTCTGTCCGCCGCTGAGTTTCACTCCGCGCTTGTTGGTCTGCTGCTTCTGGGTCTTGCGCCCCCCCCCCCCCCCCTCGATCCTTCGGCATCTGCCTCGCGATCATGCCCAAAAGCCACTCGTGAGATTTCATGCCCTTTCCGCATTCGTCGTTTTTGTGATCATACATAGCAAGGGTCACGCGCATGCATGGGCACTTCTTCATTTGTTTATAGAAGTGGCTCTGGATCGAGGGCCTGGAGGGTTTTTGGGGTTTCTCAATTTCTTGCGTCGCCCGCGTCTAGACGTGGTAGAGGTCCCCGTCAGCCTCTTTGCCCTCTCCGTTGATTTGGATCGCCATGAGGTCCTCGTAATTATTTACCTGCCCGTGGTCCTCTCTCGTGGTGACGTGCATTTGGATCATGCGGAGAATCGACCTGCCCGTCAGCAGTCGTCCCTTCTTCAGTTGATTAGAGTCAGCGCGATCAACCTCGTTGGCCAGGTGGCGAAGAGCGTGGGAAGAATTGGGATCCCTCTGGATTTTGTTGAGCTTCGCAATGAGATCCGCCGCTATATGCGCATGTCAAAGTTCCCAAAGTAGGGGCCCGGCTCCTTCTTAGCGCTTTGGCCCTCGTCGTCTTGGGCTCGAACGCCTCGGCTACCCACTTCGATGCCAAAACGCGGTTTTGTTGTGAGCATGAGGCCGCCGCTCGAATGACGGACTTCTTCCACGTGCGAGAGCTGCCCGCGTCGGGCAGGGGGTTCTAGCGCAACCTTATCAATGCTATCCGCCCCTGCCCGCGGGGCAGCGGTCGGAATCATTCCCCCATATTTCGGGAAACCCGGTCCGCCACCGCCTTCAAGAGGGCCCGGGGGTGGTGGGCCACCTCCCCTCGGATTGTCCTGACCGGCGTTCTGGGCGAGTGCGTATCGGCCGATTCTCTGATTTGCGGCCTCTTCACTTCTTCCTCGGAGTCATCTCCCGATTCGTCGTCCGAGCCTTCCTCCTCGGAGTCGTCGTCTTGTCGTCATCGTCGTCGCCATCGCTTACGTCGCCGGGATCGTCTCCCTCTGCCGCCCCTCATATGCCCCCTTTCTTTCCTCCCGGCTTGTCCCCCTCACCGCTAGCATAACCCAGGCGAAGGGGTTCGTCGCCGTCTCCTGCGAGGCCCCCAGCGCCAGCCGCGGGTCTCCTCGGTTGGGCAGGCGTCGTATATCCTGGGAAGGAACGAGTCGGTGGCTCATCTCGTTTCATATTTTCCTGTTCTTCCTTCAGCTCTTGCGCCTCGCTGGGCACCAACTCCCGGTCCTCGCGACGTTTCGCTTTGGCCTTCTTCGCGCTAATTTCTGATTATTTCATCAGCGCTTCGGCCTTCTCTCGCATCTCATCGGCTTGACCGCGTGTTTTTTCCAGTTTCATCGCGCGTAGTTCTGCGTTTTCCTCAAGATCACGGGTGCGATGCAGGGCCCTGGCTTCAGCCTGGGCCCCAATCTCGCCTCGGGACCGAGCGGTCTCTTCCTCCTCTAGCATCCTTTTCCTCATCAGGGCTTCTTCTTCTTCGCGCTGCCCCCTCAGCATCGCTTCGTGGCCACGCGCCCCGTCATCTTCACGTTGGCGACACCCCTCACTATCCAATCATCATGCAGCGCGCGGAACGGCCTGTGCGCATGCACGGGGCATCTGGCACATTGCAGGTGAAGCATCGATCTTCGTCGGACATAGCCGGTTCAGATCGTGAGCCCTCTCGTTGGCACGCGGTCTCCCCAGGCGATCGGACGCGCGTCGCGGTTGCCGAAGGCGCCCTCCATACCGTGCTTGCCATGCCCTGCAGGCGATCCTGTACCAGCTGCTTCGCTAGCGGTCGATAAGTCAACTCGCGTTGAGCTTCCCATTCATGTACAGTCGAGACAACCTCTTTCTGGAAGAATTGCTTCGCTGCCCCCGCTTCCAAGTGGGCCTGCAGCTTAGTTTTCCGCATGGCCAGAATTGCTTCTTCCGCCTCGTTCCTCGCGCTGGCGCGGCCAACCTGGGAGGTCGCTACGGCGCGCTGAGCGCGTCGATGCATGGATCTCAGCTCGGTGCCTTCCTCGCTGGCTTCCCCCCGGATTGCCGACGCGGGTTCCGTGACTAGTGTGAGCTCATCATGTATCTTTGCAGCGCCAGCTTGCGACCCCCTAGCCTCGCTCAAATGTTTGCTGAATCGTTCGCGCAGCGCGGGGGGTAGACGCAGCCGCCCCTTGAGCGCTGAAAGCCTTCTCCGATAGATTCCAGCGATAGATTTCAAGGCGACTTGCCCCGCCTTGGAGACCGACTGATCGTGAGGCGCCGTAGCTTCCTGAAGCTTCAAACGAATGCCGTCTTCGAGTCGCGCTTCTCTTTCTCGAGCTCACCCAAGGGCTTGACGCGCCTGTTCGGCCATGGCTTGCTGGGCCCTCTGCTGCCCCTTAGCTTCGCGGCCCGCCGAAAGCGCAGCCTCATGGAGGGTGGCTTTCTCCTCCGTCTCCCTCTTGAGAATTTCATGCATTTCATATTCTGCCCTCTGTGCAACGACTTCGGTCTGCCTTTACTGATTAGCTTCCACGTCGGCCATCATTGAACGCATGGCCGCGATTTCGGAAGGCGTTATTGCTCCAGTTGTTGTTGCCTCATCTCCTGCCGTTGCCCCCATTCGTGGTTCTTGCAGGCGAAGCAGTTGTGTTGTTTCAGAGGCATGCAAGCAAGACACAAGTAGTTCACGTTACACACACAGTGAGCATTTGAATGAATAGCCTCGACATACTGGCTGCTGGCATTGCCTGTTATCGGGCGCGCGGCCTGGACAGCGGCCCCCAGGGCCCTCTGCGCAGTCGGGTCCGCGATGTGCACAGGCTTCCTTTATCATGAAACGGGACGCCGACGATCTCGAGAGGGGCGGCCCATGCCCCTCGAAGTGCGACTGCGACCGCCCTATCCCGACCTTGACCTTTGAGAGACTGAGCTCGGGGAATCGAGGAGCTGTCTCCCGCGGGGTCTGGTCGCCGGGACTGGAATGGGTCTGTCATGGACACCTGAACCACCGGGCTCGGTCTTGGGGCGCTTCTCGCACGGCGAAACCTGATATTTGCTGGATCCTCTCTCGGGGTCTTTCCGTGTCGCGCTTCCGTCGTGGCCCCCCCGGATGAGGTCCCTTGGTTCTCGGCATGAACACAATCGTCTTTGGGGTTAGTTTTTCCAGCCGGGCTCTGGACATGGCCCCTAGTCTCCCTGGCCGGCGCGCCTTCGAGGACGGACGTCTCGAGGATCTCCGAAGAGCTCGAGATGGAGAAGGTGTCCTTCTTGTTCTTCGGAGTCTTCACACCGCCTTCCTCGTCAAACGAACTGGAAGTGACGACGTATGCTTGTGCGACGTCGTCGGACAGCGGGTTCCGCGGGCGCCTTTTGCCGCCGTGCCATTCTTTTTCTTGAGCCGATTCGTCGTCTGGAAGAGACGTATCCTATCTTCCACGGTTGATAGGAATGCCGTCGTCTCTCTCTCTCTCTCTCTCTCTCTCTCTCTCTCTCTCTCTTTTTGTTTCTCGATCTCTCTCTCTCGATCTTGGACGCGTTGGGAAGTCGATGGCGCTGGTCCGTCGACCTGAATATCATACTTTCCTGGCTTTGTTAGGCCAAGGACCTTTCCCACATTATGTGCTTCTTGTGGGAAGAGTAGATTATTGGCCCCAAGATGAACAATATGGTCGGTCATCCGTGGAATAGAGCTCTCGGCTGATAACCCATCTTTACCCAAATTAAGCCCAACAGGGCCAATATCACCAGGATGTACAGGTAGTAAGTTCGGTGCTCTCAGCAGAGGTTCCAAGGAACGTCGTGGGCTCGAGGATTCCCGAGAGGCCATGGCGGCCAAGAAAACGGCGAAAACCGTAGAAGTATGAGGTTCGATTGTCCGTTCAGCGGATAGGGAACGGAAAAGGGTGCGGGGGGCGCGCGCGCGTTGTTCCCCCTCCGATCCCAAACAGCTAGGGCACGGTCAACTCAGTGTTGAAGGATATGCAGATGTACATATGCGGCGGCAGGGAGCGTATGGTAACGACTGAATGGGACCGATGTTTCAAACAATCTCAGCCAGAGTTCTTCTCATAACATATTGTACCAAACTTCAAGCAGTTCTTACATTTTTGCTTGGTGGGCCTATGGCGTATAGGCATGCCAAGGCGCCGTCAATGCTAGATGGCAGGGAGGCGGTGCCAGTACCAAGGAGGCGCGGGCGACGCCGCCGCAGCTCCAGTGCGCTGCTAGGTCGCGGCCCTGTGCAGGAAACGCCCCATGGCATCCACCTGGGCATGATGAAGGAAACGGGTCCTGAAGGAATCGGTCCCGGGATCTGGGGGACTCTCCCCAGGACCAGCCTTGAACACGGAGCTGGTTCTTGACAGTCACAACGCCCAGGGAAGGCCCCAAGAGCCCGAGAACGGCGAACAACATCCGGACCCGCATGCTTCATGGCGGCCACCAGCGCCGGAGGCCAGCGCCGAACGTCCTTGACCCAGGGCAGGTCCTGTCAGGAAGCCGAAGTCCCTGGCCCCCCTCGGTTCCCGCACCATCCTGCCTGTGATACTCACCTGCTCCTGTGTTTGCCCTGGCCCCATATGCCGCCAGCTCCAGTCCACGATCCCCCCGTCTCCCCGACCTCCCTGATCCTCTTGACCCACTCTCACTGATCATCTTCCCCCCCGACCTCCTCGCCATCTCCCTCCTCCTCCTCCTCCTGCTCCTCCTCCTTCTCCTCCTCCTCCTCCGCCGCATCCATCATGCACTTCCACCTCCTCGGTCTTCCTGCACTTCCCCACCGTGTCTTCCTCATCCCTCCCTCCCTCCCTCCCTCCGTCCCACCCCCTATTCCCCTCCCCTCCTGCTCCTCCTCTTCCTCCTCATCCTCTTTTTTCCTCCCCGTCCTCCTCCTCCTCCTCCGCCTCCTCCTCCTCTTCTTCCTCCTCCTCCTTTCCGTAGCCGTTTTGGCTCAAGCCATTTTGGCTCAAGACCTAATGCTGGGAGGCTGTCCGCCTCCAGGCCGATTCGGATACCGCTGACACCGCGGCTGTCAAGGCTGCTCAGCCGACAAGACTTCTCTCACCGACAGCTGGTCCGCCCCAGCTGCTCGGCTGCCTCCTGCGCGTCCGCAGGTGAGCAGGCATTCATACACCACGAAGATGCCATGGGTACTCGCGAGCGGGCTGCGTGCAACTGGTAGTGCAAAAAGTGCAAGAATGACCGCACGGGCAAGCAGTGGTGGAACATGGCGCATGCGAAGAAGTGTGTGCTGTGTGGTCTGGCGAAAGGAGTCACGTGCGGGAGAACCGTTCAGCCCTCGGAGTCTTCTTCAGTCCGCGGCAAGGCCAGGGTTCCGCCTTGGAAGAATGGGCAACAGTCGCAGCTGGAGCAGGCCAGCCAGTCAAGGATCCGCGTGCCTGTTGAGGCCAAGGTCAAGGAGCTGCAGGCGGAGGTCATGCGCGGTGGTCCGCCGCCCGGCGACGCCGTGCACGTGGACGACGGTGCCCATGCTAGGAATATGAAGCGGACATGCGCAAGCGGCTCAAGGAGGTCGAGGAGCAGCTGGCGTTCGTGTCCAAGTACAGCAGCGATGCCAAGGCGAGTGCGCACGTGGACTTGCTGCGGGCTGTGAAGGAGCGGCCCCATGATAAGTTGCAGGAGTCTCGCCCCATGTATGCGCAGTTGGAGACGATGTCGAATCGGCCCAAATCGGCGGAGAAGCGAGCTGATGCATTGCGTGAGCTGGTCGCTGCGCGGCAGCTGCAGCTCGGGGAGGTTCAGAAGAGCCTGGCGCAGGCGCAGAAGGATCTCCAGGACCAGGAGCAGGAGGTGGTCTCTCTCAGCGCGCAGATGCAGGAGCTCACGAAGCGGGCGCCTCTCGCCCCTGAAGGGGCCGATCTCGAGGCCAAGGGGCATGGCGCGCGCGTGGGCGTGGGCGCCCTCGGCAAGACGCTGGCGCAGCAGGGCCTGGGCAATGGGCAAGCGCCCATCTTGGCGCAGGCGCCGGCTGCCAGCATGGGCCAGTTCCTGGCCGAGGCGGCTGAGGGGGAGGCAGCGCCGATGGGCGCAAGCGAGGCGGCCCGCGCCGAGGCCCCTCGTGGCTCCGCCCAAGGGGCAGCAATAGCCGCTTCGGCTGGCGGGGGCGCTGCCGATGCTCCGCAGGCCAAGCCGCTGGACGCCATCATCGCCGACGCCGAGGAGGAGGAGCTGCGCGCGACTTTGGAGGCGCTCTACCCCGGCGACCTCGCCGAGCATGTGCCCAAGGACCTGGTCTTCGCGCAACTGCTGCTCGCCTTGCTGCCGTGTCTCTCTTCAGCAACCCCCGACAGCGACTGGCAGTCGTGCAGATTCCTTGCTGACATGCCGCGTAATGGAGTGCCCCTGTTTGCGATTGACCAGCAAATGGTCTCGGGCGCTGGGCCGGACGGGCCCCGACCTACCGTTGCTGTGGGCACGTCTGCTGATCAAGTTCAAAACGTCGACGGGCATGACGACGTCAGATTCGGCTAGGACGAGTTCATCGGCCTCCACAGTGGTGGGATGGGGGGCGCGTCTTCCACGGCGTCTCCGAGTGCTACGCCCCAACTGCTAGCCGACCACAGCGCGGTGAGCATTGGAGGTGAGCGCGCCCAGAAGCAGGATCTCAAGCTGAAGGGCGTCATCACCACTGTCAATGCTGAAGGACCTGGGCCGTTCAGACTATTCGTGGAAACGCGCAGGTCCATGATCGCGGTCGTCCAGGAGCATCGGACTCTGACGGCGAAATTCCCCCCCACCTTCAGGCTCACATTCGTGACCTTGGCCATCATGGCTTTCTACATGGGGCTGTTGAGACAAATAAATGTGGCATGCCTTGAGGTGTTGCGATTCTTGCGCCTTCTCAGATTGCTGCCAAGGCCCCGCCTGAGTTGCCTGATCATGTTATTGAGCCTGGTCGCGTTGCAGCTGCCGGCGTGTCCTGGGCGGTGCCAGGAGGCGTGGTGATAGCGGCTGTTTACATGATTCACGGCAATGGTTTGAGTGCAGCTAATGAAGCCCTCTTGGTCGAGTTTGCACGTTGCGTGGCCATGCTCGATGCTCTGGGTCGCAACTGGATCGTCCATGGGGGACTGGACCTCACTCCAGATCAGCTGCCTGATGGTTGGCTGGCAGAGGTTGATTGTTTCGTCGCAGCGCCTCCAGGCCCACTTGTCTTCTTGAACAGTCTGGAAGTTTGATTGGGTGAGCCCTGGTATGCGCCGATCTAACGATGAGGCTGAAGAGGCCAACGGTGGTGGACAACAGCAACGTGAAGGTGCATTTGCCAGTGGCGCTCCCTGTCTTGGATGGCGATCGCCCTGCATGAGCGCGCCAACTTGTTGAACCAGCTCGATTGCCCAATACACCACTGGTGGGATGTGAAAAAGTTCTATGTGATTGGAGGCATGTTTAGCGCCAGATGTTTCCCCAATCAGTGCTTGCACTGAAAAGATCCTCGCGGATGTTGCTAAAAATGGCGCAAATGCCTCTCCGATTCTATAGCACGCTGGGTTCCCGGGTTCCCGGTTCCGGGTTCCTGGGTTCCTGGTCATTGGTTCCGGGCCAATGGTTCACTATCGATCTCACTGTCGAATTCATTACGGATCTCAATGGTTCCCGGGTTCCCGAAACCCGGTTCTCGGGTTCCTGATCATTGTTTCTGGGCCGATGCTTAACCATCGATCTCATTACCGATCTCACTGTCGAGTTCATTACGGATCTCATGTAATGTTGAAAAACTAACGAAATTGCCCCGCCAATTCAAATATCCCGAATTCCCGGTTCTGGGTTCCCGGGTTCCTGGTCGTTGGTTCCGGGCCGATGGTTAACTATCGATTTCATTACCGATTTCACTGTCGAGTTCAGTACGAATCTCATTCAGTCGACCTGAAGTACTGGTCCCACTACCGATCTCAATATCGACAGATCGTCCCCTTGATCGATCTCACAATCGATCCTACGACCTAAGTATCGGCCTCATTATCGATCTCAATATCGACATATCGTCCCCGCAATCGATCTTGCGATCGAATGTTACTATCGACCTCACTACAGATATCACGATCGATTTCATTGCGGATTTCACTCAATCGACCTGCGTATCGGTTTCGCAATCTATCTCAATAACGACAGTTCGTCCCCACTATCGATCTCACAATCGATCCCACGATCGATCTCGCGATCGAACTTGCTATCGATCTCACTACCGATGACACTGTCGATCCCACGATTCCTGTTACTATTCAGCTTTTTTGTTCACCTCAATCCCATGATTCACGATCGATCTTATGATGGATCTCATTATGTATCTCACTCAACCGATCTCACCATGGACACCCTTATCGATTTAACCTTCGATCTGACTATCGATCTCACTACCCATCTTACTCAATCGTGTCATGTGGCCCCCAAGGCCCTGCCCTGCACAGGAGGCTCCCAACCGTCCTGCCCAGGGCGGTCCCGGCGGAGACGGGGCGCACTTTACGATGTGAGGCCCGCTTGCGGGTACAACTGTACAGGCGGAAGGGTTGTACCCGCCACGCTTGCTGAACGCTAGAGATTGGGATGGCCTGGCCCCCGGATCCTAAAATGTCGCGGATCCATTTGTGCTGGTCAGTCTCCTCCTCCCTCGATCTTCCACCTCTTCTCCTCCTCCGAATCTTCCTCCCTTGGTTCAGAGGCATGTGTGTGAGATATCGGTGTGCTTTTCCTCTTCCGGCCTGTCTCCCGCCTTTCCTTTCCTCCCCGTTTCTCTCTTGCTCACCGCGCTGCGCTGATGCGCTTGTGGCGTCCATTAACGCCGTTGCAATTCTATTAACTACTTTCTGCCCCGCTGCGGGAATTCAGATTCCTTCTTCAATTGCTTGCGTTGGCCGTGCATATGTGCACGGCCTCATACACAATTCCTTGCTCACGTTGCCGTTGTCCTTTCTTTTTGTTTCATCCTCTGCGCCCGGAAGGAGCTGACCCGATAGCCTTATTCTTAGAATTATGTATGGATCGTACCTACCAAAGATGGTATATATTTCTCACACATAGATTCATATATACGTACATTCCCCAATCAGGGCTTGAACTGAAGGGGTCCTCGCGGATGTTGCTAGAATTGGCGAAAACGCCCCGCCGATTTTGGTCGCACGCTGAGTTCCCGGGTTCCAGGTACCCGGGTTCCCGGTCTGGGTTCCGGGCCGATTTCGGAGGGCGGCGAGTTCCCGGGTTCCTGGGTTGTTGGTCGATCTTCTTATCGGTCGGTTTCGCCATCGATCTCATTACCCACCTCTCTATCGATCTCACCATCGATCGCATAATCGCTCTCACTATCGATCTCACTAGAGATCGCATGAACAATCTCACGATCAATCTCACTATCGATCTCATTGAATCGAATTCACTCTCGGTCTCACGATCGACCTTAAAATCGTTCTCACCATCGATTACACTATCGATCTCATTATCGATCTCAAGATCTATGGTACTAGTTAGACGTGCGAAAACCAAATCAATCGATGATTTGAAAAATAATACCATGGATCTTGAGATCGATTGTGCGATCGATAATGATAGTGGGACCGATAGTGAGGACGATGGTTAAAGTCGATCGTGAGACCGAAAGTGACATCGATTCAATGAGATCGATGGTGAGATCGATCGCGAGATCGCCCATGCGATTTCTAGTGAATCTCCAGTGATATCGATAGTGATATCGATTGTGAAATCGATGGTGAATTCGATAGAGAAGTGGGTAATGAGATCGATGGTGACACCGATCGATAAGAAGATCGACCAACAACCCGGGAACCCGGGAACCTCGCTGCCTTCCGAAATCGGCCCGGAACCCGGAACAGGGAACCCGGGAACCCAGATGCCGGGAACCCGGGAACCCAACGTGCGACCAACATCGGCGGGGCACTTTCGCCAAATCCTTCAACATCCGCGAAGACCCCTTCAATCCAAGCCCTGATTGGGGAATGTACGTATATATGAATCTATGTGTTAGAAATATATGACATCTCTGGTAAATGCGATTCATACATAATTCCCCCAAACAAACTATCGGCTCAGCTCCTTCCGGGCGCAGAGGCTGAAACAAAAAGAAAGGACGAAGGCAACGTGAGCAAGGAACTGTGTGTGAGGCCGGGCACATATGCACGGCCAACGCAAGCATTTGAAGCAGGAATCTGAGTTCCCGCAGCGGGGCAGAGAGTAAGAGAATTGCAACGGCGTCAATGGATGCCACAAGCGCATCAGCGCAGCGCGGTGAGCGAGAGAGAAACGGGGAGGAAAGGAAATGCGGGAGACAGGCCGGAAGAGGAAAAGCACACTGACATCTCACACAAATCCCTCTGAACCAGCGAGCGTTGGAAACTCGCTGGCGCAAGAGAAACGAAAAAGCCATTTCAATCCGGGGAAAAGGGCATCTAGGCAGGCCCCTGCCAAAGCTCGAAACTTCCACCAAACCAGGGCGCAATGGCCCGGCGATGGCGAATCGAAAAAGGAGAAGAGGTGGAAGATCGAGGGAGGAGGAGACTGACCAACACAAATGGATCCGCAACATTTTAGGACCCGGGGGCCAGGCCATCACAATCTCTAGCGTTCAGCAAGCGTGGCGGGTACAACCTTTCCGCCTGTACAGTTGTACCCGCAAGCGGGCCTCACATCGTAAAGTGCGCCCCGTCTCCGCCGGGACCGCCCTGGGCAGGATGGTTGGGGGCCACTTCCCTGAAGGGCCTTGGGGGCCACACGACACGATTGAGTGAGATGGGTAGTGAGATCGATAGTTAGATCGAAGGTTAAAACGATAAGGGGGTCCATGGTGAGATCACTTGAGTGAGATGCATAATGAGACCGATCATGAGATCGATCGTGAATCGTGGGATTGAGGTGAACAAAGATTGAACAGTAACCGAAAATCGTGGGATGGACAATGACATCGGTAGTGAGATCGATAGTAAGTTCGATCGCGAGATCGATCGTGGGATCGATTGTGAAATCGATAGTGGGTACGATCTGTCAATATTGAAATAGAATAAAGAGACCGATACGCAGGTCGATTGAATGAAATCCGTAACGAAATCGGCCGTGAGATCGGTAGTGAAATCGATAGTAAATTCGATCGCGAGATCGATCGTGGGATCGATTGTGGGGACGATATGTCGATATTGAGATCGATAGTGAAACCAATACGTCGGTCGTAGGGTCGATTGTGAGATCGATAAAGGGGGCGATCTGTCGATATTGAGATCGGTAGCGGGACCAGTACTTTAGGTCGACTGAATGAGATCCGTAATGAACTCGACAATGAGATCGGCAATGATATCGATAGTTAACCATCGGCCCGGGACCAACGACCCAAAAACCGGGAACCCGGTACCGGGAACCCGGGATACCAAAATCGGCGAGCAATTTCGCCAAATTTTTCAACAATGAATGAGATCCGTAATGAACTCGACAATGAGTTCGGTAGTGACATCGATAGTGAACCATCGGCCAGGGACCAAGGACCAAGAAACCGGGAACCCAGAACCGGGAACCCGGGATACGAAAATCGGCGGGGCAATTTCGCCAAATCTTTCAATATTGAATGAGATCCGTAATGATAGGGGGGGCTAATTGGTGCCGAAAGCGTCGGTTTTGAATTTGGTTACCAAACCATGGGTTTTGAATGCTTTTCCGTTTTGAGGTTCGACATTTCGATCGGCTGAACTGCGCCTGTCGTTTCACGTCGTAACCTGGATGCGCATTGCATGGCAGTTGTGATGCGCATGCATTGCATTGCATGGATGCGCACATCGAAACATAGTCGGATGCCCCGACTAGCGTAGCCCCATAAGGGAACTCCACTGAAGGCCCCCGAGGCAGAGCGCATGCAGACGGGATTTCATTTTGGTGCACCCTTCTGAAATATCGTGGCTCCGTGGGGATCTCGCCGACGGCCGCAACGGCAGCGCCCTCGTGCGGACTCGGGGCCAATTTGGTGCACCCCTGACGCGCTTCGTGCCCCGATGTCCACCGAAGGCCCCCGTTCGCGCTGCCCCGTTTTCCATCCTGCTTGCGGCGCGCTACTCATGGGGACAGGGCCAGACCCTGCGTGACTCTCAACTGCAATCATGTAGTGGGATACGGGGAGAGGGGGGGGGGGAAAGAGAGAGAGAGAGAGGGAAGACGGAGGGAGGGGGACGGCGAGGGAGGGGTTCCTTTCCTTCCTTCCTCCCCCCCTCCTCCTCCTCCTCCTCCTCCTCCTCCTCCTTCTCCTTCTCCTCGTCCTCCTCCTCCTGTTCCTCCTCCTCCTCCTGTTCCTCCTCCTCCTCCTCCTCCTCCTCCTCCTCCTCCTCCTCCTCCTCTCTCTTCTCCTCCTCCTTTTTTCCCCCCCTCCTCCCGTGTCGCGCCAGGCTCCCCTTCTCCCCCGCGCGTCTCTCTCTCGCTATCTCTCTCTCTCTCTCTCTGTCTTTCTCCCCCCCCTGGGCGCGGGGGAGGGAGAGAGGCGGAAAAGGGGGGAAGGAGGGCGACGCGAAGGGGGAGGCGGGAGCGCCCGCAGCCGTTTGGGTTCAAACGGTGGCGGGCGCCAAGGCCCCCCCTTCGCGGCGGGCTGATGGGGTGTCGCGAGCAGCCGCCCACCCGCGTCGAGGCCAACTGCCTCGGGGCGGCGAGCAGCCTGACGGGCGCTTTCGTGCTCGCCGAGCGCGAGCAGGTGGAGGGCGAGGGCTGCTGGGCGGACGGCGCGTTCTCGAACGCGACCGCCCTCGCCAACGCGACGCACAACAGGCAGCCCTACAACTACCCGTCCACGGCAACAAGCCAGGTGAAGCTTCACCTCGTCGTGGACGCGCGCGGGGACGAGACGAGGAACAACCTTTGCTTCGACAGGAACATCGACGCCATCCTCGCCCACCTGCGCTCGGGGAACAACGTGCTGGTGCACTGCAACCAGTCGTTCCACAGAGCTCCCGTGGCGTGCGCGGCGCTGTTCAAGCGTTCAAGCGCTGCACGGGGCACTCTGCGCAGGCCGCTGGGTTCGGCGACAAGCCGCGACGCCAGGGGATCGGCGATAAGCCATGCATCCCGACCAGCCCCCCCCCCTGGAGGTGGAGGAGGAGATGGAGGAAGAGAGGGCGGAGGAACAGGGAAGACACGAAGGGAGGGAGGACGGGGAGGAGGGTCGGAATCTGTCGCTCGAGCCCCCAGGCCTTCCTGGACTTCCTGGCGACGAAGCGCCAGATCGGGAAGGTCCGCCAGAGCGGCTGCGACGACCGCTACAGGCGCCGCGCAGCCAACGCCGCGGCGCGCCTCAGTGGCCCCCCCCACCCGCGCGGCGACAAGCCAGGGCGCTGCGCCGACAGAGCGCGCCCGGACGCCATCGCGGCGGTCGCTGCGCTCAGCGGCGGGGGGCACGCAGGCGCGGGGAAGGGATGCCAAACAGGTAGCTTTGAAATGCAGGATTATGTTTCGAAACTGCCAGGGGGGCTTTCGGAAAACAAATGTTATCCCGAACGAACAGCCAGCCTCGAAACATTTGTGCCTGCTCATCTTGCCGCGGAATTTTCAACGCGTCTCTTGAGCGCCACCCGTTGTTGTAAAGACATAGTCGTTTCGAAAGAGAGGCCGTGCGAACTCCGCGAACCCTTTCCTCCGCGCGACGAAGCGCGTGAGGAGCGCGCTCCACGTGCGTTCCGAGCGCGCCCCCTTGTACTCGAACTGGTTGGTTCGTTTCCCGCTGTACCTGGACGGCGTGGAATTCATCGACGTCGCGAGTCGAGAGAAGACGACGAAGTCGCACCTCAACGACCACTGTGGCGACAGTGAGCACATCCGCAAGTGCCTCCAGCAGGTGGGCGCCTTCTAGGCCAAGGACCAGGAGGTCCTCGTCCTGCAGCGGCCCCCACTGGAGCACATCCAGTGGTGGAGCCAGGTGGACATGCGCGCTGCAGCAGGGCGCCCCCGTCGACGGACCGAAGCCTCCGCCGTCAGCGAAAAGCTTCGAGGGCCCACTGCCCTCTAAGCCGCCGACGCCTGCGCCCTACGAGGTCGCGGGTGCTCCGCCGAACTCCTCTTGCGCAACACCTCGGAGTCCGTGAGCGGAATGCGTTTTCCAACATGTGGAAAAATCATGTCTTAAGATCGTCTCCTCAACACCTCCCCCCTCCGAAGCCCCCCCGCGGTTTCGAGAAACGGCAGGCGTTCCGTGCGTCCTTGCGTTACTGTTCGGAAACGATGCTCAGGCGAGTTGCCTTGGTCTGGGTAGTTGCCTTGAGCAGGGAAGGTGCCAGCGGTCACCTTCGGAGGCCGTCGGGGGGGGGGGGGAATGACATGACTACGAGAACGACCGTTTTTGGAACGATCGTTCTCGTCTTCTGATTGAACGATCGTTTCTTCGATGATCCCTCGAAGGCTCAGGTGGAGCCCAAGTCCATCTCCCAGGGGGGGCGGTCGCGCGGCCGCCTGGCATGCCGCCCACGATGCCGGCGCCGAAGCGGGGGGTCTTCAGCGCGGAGGCTACGAAGGGCGAGACTGCCAGTCCCTCTCCTCGCCCCTCCGCCTCCCTCCCACATCCTCTCCTCGTCCACTTCCTCCTCCTGCTCGTCCTCCTCCTCGTCGTCGTCGTCCTCGTCCTCCTCCTTTTTCTCCTCCTCCTCCTCCTGTCTCCCCACAAGGTTTTCTGTAAATATCGTATCAATATCGTAAGGTTTTGTATTGCGAGGTCTTCTTTAAATATCGTATCACAACGTTCCTAATGCCAGTCGCGCCGAGAAGGCTGGTCGGGAACGCCGCCCTCCTCTCCGCTCAACAACAAAATATGCGGCGAAGCAGTCTGCGGCGCCCACCGCCGCCGCGCTCGCTGCCCCCGAGCGCTCTCGCGAGCGGAGCCGCCGCGAGCACGGGAATCGCGCGGGCACGGCGGGCGCCCCCATGCCGACGCGCCGCGCGCCTGGGGACCCCGAGGGCGAGAAGGAGGCGCTGGGGGGGGGGCAGTTATCAGTCAGTTTGGGCGCGGACGCAGTCCCTGGAGTTTACCGAAGGAGGAGGGTGGGGCCCCCTGACCGAAGACTCCTGCGGCGCCCTGGGTTTCCGAGAGATGGAAAGGGCGACTAGCGACAAGCTTCCGACGATCATGGGCGAGAAGCCTCCACTCAGGTAAACTTTCGGGCTGCATCCCCGCCCCACAGGCCGCGCCAGCACCGGCAGCTAAGGCGCGGCCGCCCACGCCTCCGCCCAAGGCGGCGCCGCGGGCGGGCAGCAATGCGCCGCGGCCGCACATGATGAAGCAGCCTTCCCCGCTGGCGCCGCCGCAGAAGGCCTCGGGGCCCCGCTCCAGCGAGGGTCGCGCTGCAGGGTCGGCGCCCCGCCTGGACAACAACACCACCTCGAAGTCCGCTCCTGCTGGGGCGAGGCCGAAGAGCACGCCGCCAGCTACGATGCCCACACTTGCGGCGACAAGCCAGATGCCTGACACGGCATCTGGCGCCTCCGCCGCAGACCAGCAGCACGGCGACGCCGAGGACGGCGCGCACGCGCTCGAGGAGGCCCTAGGCCAGCAGGACGAGCTCTTCAAGACCTTGCAGCGCCGCGCCGAGAAAGCGCTTGGCGGGGGCGCCGACTCCTCGACGGGGAAGCGCCGCGTGCTGGAACAGGTGGTGTTGGAGACTGCTCAGAAGCTGCTCCAGGCCGCCACGCGCCAGGTGGCGCCCAACCTCGACAAGGAGACGGAGGAGGAGGAGGGTGCGGCGACGCAGCCTGCAGAGGCAGCCACAGCAGCCCCTGCAGCTGGAGCGGCGACGAAGCCTGCAGAGGCAGCCACAGCAGCTCCAGCAGCCCCTGCAGCTGCCGCGCCTGCAGCTCCACCTCCGACGGCGGCAGCCCCTAAGGTTCGCGCGCGTGCGCCGCCGCCGCCCCCGAAGGAGGAGGGCCAGGAAGCGGCGACAAGCAAGGCTCCGCAGACGCCTCCAAGCGCACCTGCCAGCAGCTCCGCGGACGGGCGAGACGGACCAAGGCCGCCGCAAGGACCGCCGCCTGCTTTCCTGAGGAGGGCCGCCGCAAGCAAGGAGGAGGAGGAGGCCGCGCACGCGGACCAGAGCGACCAGCCTGGGCACGAGCTCCGCCAGGAACTGCTGGCGTTCCCCAACTACGCGCACGTGAGGCCCAATGACACCGTCGCCACAAAGGGCACCAACCTCTTGCTGTAGTGCTGCTACGAAGCGGCGCGAAGGCGTGCGCGGCAACAACGCTCAGCGCAAGCCACGCACATAACAAGAAAGAGAGCAGAAGCACTAACAACAAATCATATTTAAATATTGTTAAAACATATAAAAATGGTAATAGGCCTGGTATGCCAGACGTGATGGATCAGCTCTTTGTGCACATCATGCCGCAGATGCTGGACGAGAAGGACGTCCACGGCTGGGCGCCCCTCCACATCATCGCGCAGAACAATTCGGGCGAGGTTGAGAAGTGCACCATGATCCAATCGTTGGTGGAAGAGGGAGCCGACATCAACATCAGGGGGGATCGCGGCGCGACCCCGCTGGCCGCCAGCACAGCGGCGATAAGCCAAGTTGGGGCCCTCCCCGAGCTCGGGGCGGACCCGAACCTGCCGAACGAGGACGGGGCCACGCCGCTGGACGCCGCCTGGGCCAACGAGGCGTGCAGGGACCTCATCCGCGAGGGCGGCGGCCGCAAGGGGGCTGGTGTCACTGGCAAAGGGAGCCCTGGAGGAGTGAACAAGGGGGACATGGGTGGACTCGGGAGGGCCTGGAAGACATGAGGTTTTTTCCTGGAGGGGAGAAAGAAAAACAGTTCCCGGGTGAGGGGCGGGGAGCGGCGCTGAACCTGCATTGCATGGGCGGGGAAGGGGGGCGGCGCGAATGCCGGTGGGGGGCCGCGCGCCCGCCCGCAGGCTGCGACCTCGCCACGACGACCCGAACTACAGGCCGAGCCAGGGGAACCAGGCCCGCTGGGATCGGCACAACAACTGGGTGGGCCCGAAGGGCGGGAAGAACGACGGCAAGAAGGGCGGCAAGGGCCTGCGCACCAGCGACGCGTCCAGCAGCCGCGACTCCGGGCAGAACCGCGCGGCTTCGCGCCGTGAAGCCTCCGCGCCGCCACCGACGGCGAGAATGCCTGGCTCGCTGGGCAACGGGCCTGGCTCGCTAGTCGCGGAGCCAGACCTTCCAGCAGACAAGGTCGGGAGCGGCGAGGGGCGTCCGACGAGGGAGTCGGGGGGCGGGCGCGCTGGAGGGACGCTGGGGGCCAGGGGGGGAATTTTAACTGAGACGCCCTGGGACTCTGTCTGCTGGGAGTTCTGGCTCCACATGCTTTAAAAGGCTTTCGAGGCCCACGAAGGGCCTCGACGCGAGAGGCCCGCCGCCTCTCGAGACGCGACTTCGCGGCCGCCAGCGGCTGCGCTAGAGAGAGCGTCTCCCTCTCGCACCCCCCTTCCTCTATCCGCGTCTCCGCTCGTCTCCCCCACCACCCGCTTCGCGCCTCCAATGCCCCCGTCCGTCGTTCGGTCGTTGTCGCCCCTGGCATCCTGGCCCCATGAGGGCTTCGCGCCACTCCTGGGCTTCTCGCATGTCCTGCGCTTCTCGCGCGTCCTGCTGCCGCCCGCCTGCGCCCCCGGGGCTTCTCGCCCCCTTCACTTTTAGGAATCATTCTCGGATTTTTCAACCTCCCAGTGCCCTTCCCACGCACGCTGGCCCAGAGCGCGCGTGCGTCACAACAGGAAGCGAGGGCCGAGGCGGCACAGGCGAGCAGGGAGAGGTGGGAGAGCGGCCGACGCAAGGTCTCCTCCCTCACACGCCCGCTCCCCCCCTCTCGTCCGCCCCCTCCCCCCGCGCTTGACTCCTCCCACGTCCGCTCCCCCCCTCCTCGACCCCCTCTCCTTTTTTTCGCGGCGGGCCCTTCTAGCCTTGGGCCCGTCCCGCCAACGTGCCTGGGTTGTGGCTCCGACCCCTCCTGGGTGCCTCTCGGAACCGAAATCTCGATTTCTGGTTCGTGGTAACCGTGCTGGGCCCCTCTTGGGGCCCTCTTGAGGCGTGAATGAACCGTGCTACGGAGGTTATTCGAAAGTCGTTCGGCCGTATTCGGGCGTCCGGAGGGCCTCTTGGCCCGTCTTCGGGCTCCTCTGGGGGGAGTCCACCGCAGCCCGCAACAGCATGCCTTCTGGAGACGCAGCCTTCTGGGCTCAAGGACGTGACGCGAACTCCATGACAGCGACAAGCTTGGCGCTGCTCATGGCCTCGGCGCAATGGTCTCTGTGGGACTTCGGCTCGAAGCAGGTCATCTACAACGAGATCACAGGAGCGCGCGAGGTGGTCTACGGGGACGGAGCAGTTTTTCAAGACGGCCCTTTTACTAAGATCGTGCCTCCCCCAGACGACAACGATATTCCGGTGCTCCTGGGGGATGGGGATCCTCGCACATGCGCCTGCCACACGCTGGACGAGTGCGGCGCGACCACTCCCGTGCCGCAGCTTCGCGGCGGCTTCACTGACTACTTCACGAAGCACCCACGCGCGGAGGATCCGATCGACCAGAAGGTGTGGGTGTCAGACATCCAGATGGACTTCCGAGACGATGCAGCTGGAATTCGCAGGTACCCCGCCAGTGCGTCTGCAGTTCGTCTGGTACGATGTCCCTTCCATGATCGGCGATGAGCCTGTGCGTCTGCGGGTTGGATTTGGGAGGTTGGTGGACTTCTTGTTAGGACATCCACGCGAGGAGACCTCCAAGGAACGTGGTGACTTCAAGTTCTTCAATCGGACTGTTGCGATATGCGTTGGACTCGGGCTGAACGAAGAGCACTTCCGAGAGTCCGCCCGCGCCTCCCGCAAGCGGGCTCGCGGCGACATGGACGACGACGGCGCTGACGAAGATGTCATGGGGGCGATGGCCGCCGACGCAGTTGCAGGCGATCACGAGTGGCCCATGACGACGCAGGCTGCGTTGTTCTGGTTGTGGTCTGTCATTGACAAGGGCTACGTGCTGAAGGTCCCGGACGCAGACTTGATGACTGCACAGATGCAGCGTGCGGAGACCATTCTCCATAAACTCATCACGTGGCCGTGCACCCTCGGCGAAGAGCCTGCGTCGATCGCAATTGAATCCAAACGAGCTGGTTGCTTGACTACGACGAGCTAGCTCAGTCTGACAAGCCCAGTGGCGGACGAGGCAACAACATCGCGAGGACATCGGGCGGGCAGTCGGTGGGAGGCGGCAAGTGTTTTTCAAGAGGCTGACAGTGTTGTCTGTGTAGTGGTGTGATGTTGAATGGTGGTATGGTGCAATGGGTGCGCGGTGGCATCCTTCCTCTCATGCGTGGAGACATGTTGAGTGGAAGGTGTCATATGTGTGGGACTCCCAGCGAGGATCAGCAGTTCCATGAACGCGCGCGACATGCGGCTGGTCGACTTGATTGAAGTTCTGGGCGCGGACATTCAGAATCGAGGTGGGCGAGCTAAACTTCGACACTCTCCGAAGCTCGAGAAGTTGACGGTGTGGAACCAGGACATGTTGCGCCACTTGTCCATGCTGTGGGAGGTGTCGCGCAGCGACGACCGCTGGCTCCAGCTGAACGCCCTCGCTCTTGGACTGCGCAAAGGCTCCACAGGCCGCGCTCGGCAAGTGCCAGCTTCGCATCTGTCAGCTTTGAACGTGGCGAAGAGGAACGCTACTGGCACAGGCGTGCGGTCTACCAAGCAACTGGTGGCTGGACTCGTCGCTGGGTACGGCCCACAGCAGACTCTCTTGATCGCCGCGGAGCGCAAGAGGAGGCGCGAGAAGATGGAGTCAGAGGACAGGGCGGCGATAAGCCGGAGCAATGTGCAAGTGTCGCAGTCGAAGGTGGAATCGCGCGTGCGTCTGTTCCAGACCGCGAACTACTACTTCTGCAGCAGGACGTTTGGAAGGCAAAGCGTTTCCACGACCCCCCAGGACGACGAATGCGGCGACAACGTTTGCTATGACGACGCAGACGACGACGACACGGACGATCGAGGAGGCAGGAGGAGGCGAATGAGGAGGTGTTTCTAGAAAATCTACGATCCGCTCGCCGCTTTTATTCGGCAGCAGAACCGCCTTCCATTGCGTCTCTCCGAGGTTGGCGGCGGAGGACGCGTCGCACTGGAGCTTGGCGCTCGATGCGACGCAAGTGAGCGGGGAGAAGGCGATGGCGGCCACCTTCTCCTTGCCAGAGAGGGGCGCCCACTTCTGGGGCCCGCCCATGGCTCTTGAAGGGGGTGGGAACTATCCCTACTAAAATGTTTCGTGCTCATTTTTTGTACCGCGTGATCTCCTCAGACCCCCCCTTCCCCCCCTCCCCCCAGCGCTTCCCTTTCCAGCCTGTCCCTCCCAACACCCCCCTCCCTCGAAGCCCTCCCTCCAGGCTCCCCCCGCCCCTTCCAGGCCCTCCCCCCCTGCCCCAGGCCCCCCCCTCCCTCCAAGCGCTCCAGGCGCCCCCCCCCCTCCAGGGCCCTCCCTCCCTCCAGGCACTCCCCCTCCCTCCAGGCCCTCCCCCCCTCCCTCCAGGCCGCAGGGCCCCCCCCAGGGCCCCCCCTCCCTCCAGGCCCCCCTCGCCCACCGTGCCCCCTCCCGCGGAACGCTGTTCCGCGGGGCCCGGAACAGTGATACGGAGGGGCCGGAACAGCTTTCCAGGAGGGGACGGGGGAGCGGGCAATGGGTGCCCAACCCTTCGGTTCTGAAGGGGTCGGCAATAAGTGTCCAAACCATCGATTTTGAAGGGGGCCCGGCAATTGGCGCCCAAACCATACTCGCAGGGCCTCCTGTCCCAGAAGCGGAAGGAGACGGAGAAGCGCCTGCAGAAGCAGCCGCGCGTCGCGACGCAGAAGTTCGCCCTCCGCGTGGACGGGTTCCTCGAGCTCCACGCCGGCAAGGGCCTCGAGATGTTCCAGAACCTCTCTGACATCGACACGCTCGGCCTCATGGGGCCAGCTCGCACAGGGAAGGGCCTGCCAGACCCGCTCGCCGCCCGCCTGCCAGACGACCTGGTCATTCCTTCGTTGTCCACGTGCTCCGATCAGAAGCAGGTGCAGATCACGGGCGCCGAATTTATTTTCGCGCCCGAGCCGCGCGGGCTCGGCTGCGCGGGGGTTCGCCAGGCGGGTGAGTTCCACAGATGGCACAACGACTTGTCCATGGCGATGAGCCGAGCTGGTTTCGCACCTGTCGCCCAGGCGGGCACTCTGATTTTCAACATCGGATGCGGCCCGTGGCAGAGCCGCGCCTTCTTCCACCAGCTCGTTGCCGAAGCCGAGCGAGTGTCAGAGGCCGTCAGTCCAGACTCGCAGCTGGCGCTCCGTGTCTGGCAGCGGCGGAAAGAGGGCGTCGACATCGACGGGGGCCAGCCTGACCAGGCGGCGGCGAGAAAAGCCTGGTTAGAAGGCCTGCCTCGGAAATTTGATACCAGGGGGAAAAAGGTCGCGCCCTCCAAGTGGATATCCTTCTGTGATGCGGGGTTCAAATGGTCCAAGAAGCTTGCCAGACGCTCCGTGGTCACGGCTGCCCTCTGCATGGAGAAAGGGCGGATCAAAATCTCAGGGGACTTGTTCGCGAGCACGCGCCTGCTCCAGGTCGAGGAAGGCGCGACGCCCTTGCACAAGTCGAAGGCCGAGGCAGTCAGGTCTGCGAAACAGAAGCTGGAGGCCCTCAAGGCGAGGACGCAAAACACCATGGTCACTGCGACTCGCTTGCTGTGCGACAACCGTTTCGCGTCGGGTTTGCGTCTCGTTCTCCACGCCGCGGAAGCCCAGCACGTCGAGTCCGGGACGCTCGTCAAAGAGTTCACCTCTTCCGAGAACAGTCTCTCGCTGGCGCAGGGGTGGGCTGCTCAGGAATGGTCGGGCGTTCTGGCAAAAACGATGGCTTGCTTGAGCGACGCCCAGGGCTTGAAGCGGTGCGGCTTCATCGTGAACGTGACCAGTGCCATGCATGCATCACGGCGCCAAGCCTGCTGACGGCACCGTGAACTACCAAGACGCTTTGGCGTACAAACTCGGTACACTGGTGGGCGAGTTTGTCGCTCTTCGCGCAGTCCTGGGCGTTGCGCGCGTTCTACTACCCTGGAAACCTCGCTGGGCTCTTGTCCGCGGAGCAGGACCAGTACGACGCCTGCATGCAGGAGTTCCAACGGGACGCCCACGCCTTGTGGGCGGCCCAGGATACGGTCTGGGGAGAAGGCGCCGCCTCAGAGGGCGTCGCGCCGGAGGGGTCGTCGTCCTCTTCGTCCTCCGCCTCCTCCTCCTCCTCCTCTTGCTCCTCGCCCTCCTCCTCCTCCTCCTCCTTCTCCTCCTCCACCTCATCAGCCTTGGATGAGTCGTTCGAGCCCCTCCTCTCCTCCTCCTCCTCCTCCTCATCATCATCATCATCATCATCATCATCATCATCATCATCATCATCATCATCATCATCATCATCATCATCATCATCATCATCATCATCATCACCATCATCATCATCATCATCATCATCATCATCATCATCATCATCATCATCATCATCATCATCATCATCATCATCATCATCATCATCATCATCATCATCATCATCATCATCATCATCATCATCATCATCATCATCATCATCATCATCATCATCATCATCATCATCATCATCATCATCATCATCATCATCATCATCATCATCATCATCATCATCATCATCATCATCATCATCATCATCGTCATCGTCATCATCATCATCATCATCAACCTCGGGTGGATCGTTCGGGCCCTCCCCTTTTCCTCCTTTTCCTGCTCCTCCTCCTCCTCCCTCCTCCCCCCTCCTCCTCCTCTTCCTCCTCCTCCTCGTCCGCGCCATCCAGATTTTCCCACGGCCCCTTCCTCGCCCCAACCTTGGGTCGCAAGAGCGCACGGAGTGCCCGAAGGTCGTGTCGGCCGTTCGACGTCGTCGGCTCCACCAGCCTTACTACCTGTGGTGCATTGGTCTCACAGCGACCAGCCAGGACGGCGCGCTTTCCAGCGCGTTGGCCAAGATGTTGCGGTCCACCTTCACAGGTTGGTGCCAGACTCGAGTGCGCGAGGAGGCCAACAAGTTTTTGCGCGACCACGAAACTCTCCAGAACTGCAGCAAGGCCAGCCATGGCTTGACCGAAACACTCTGCCGCACCATCGACCTGTCTGTCGCTCACACAGGAACACGCGGCATTGCCCGTGTCAGTGCTAGTTACAATGCAGCGACACAGACACTTCCAGTTGCGTAGTTGTCGTGTTGGGGAGGGCCCTTCCTGCCCACTTGCATTTTGGTGAGAGTCATCAGTCGAGGATGTGTTGTTAATTGTTGCCAGAAGTATTTTTTTCAGTTCCCAAACACTTCCACATCCATTGCGTTGCTACCCCCCCTGTCCGCCCGGAGGTGGTGGCCAGCCTGTCGCAGTGGGACGCCATTGTGAAGCACGAGGTCATTGGTGAATTTGGTCGGGGGGAGGTCCAACCGCGCACGCAGTTGAACCGGAAGAAGGAGAGCGATCTGAAGTGCCTGTTTGAGGACGCGTCGGCGAAAAGCCGGGCGTTGCCACCAGGTGCAACACCCCAGGCGAAAGCCGAGGCCGCGTCGCGGAACGCACTTCTCGAGAAGACTGAGAAGATCAAGGACGAGAACATATTCGAGGCGTTCACAGCGGAGAGCGAGCAGAACCTGAACGCGGAGCTCCAATTCCTCCGCGTGCTCCACGAGCAGGACCTCTGGCACAAGGCGATTGATTGCTGGGTTACCGGGTTCCTCCCGCCTGGTGGGCTTATACGGATCATTTCGACCAACAAGACGCTCTTCGTGCTGAAGACGTACTGGTGCTCCGCGTTGTGCTGGCCCGCCGAGGAGGAGTGCAAGGGCGTGCGGCGAAAAGCCAGAGGGTGTAAATCACTCGCGTGGCGCACGGTGTTCGACGCGGACGACGTGCAGGTGATCCCCACGCAGCGGAAATCTCCTGCGCACATGTTCTTGCAGGCTCGCTGGAGCGCGCGTTGTCTTCCCATTTCCATTTATCACGCTTACTAGACTCCGTGGTGACTGAACCAATAGCGACAGCTCCAAACTTTGGATAACAAAGTCTTTCCTCATCCTCATTGTCTTCCGCCTCCTCCGAATCGTCCTCCTCTTTCTCCTGCGCTTCCTCCTCGTCGCGCCCGTCCTCCTCGTCATCTTCCTCCTCCTGCTCCCCCTCCTCCGCCTCGTCCTCGTCCTCCTCCTGGTCATCTGTCTCCTCCTCCTCGTTCTGCTCGTCATCCTCCTCCTCCTGTACGTCCTCTCCGTGTTCCTCGCCCCCCTCCCCTCCTCGGCGTCGTCGTCCTCCTCCTCCTTCTTCCCCTCCTCCTCCTCCTCCTCCTCCTCCTCCTCCTCGTCCTCCTCGTCCTCCTCGTCCTCCTCGTCCTCCTCCTACTCCTCCTGCTGCTCCTCATCCTCCTCCTCGTGCTCTCCCTCTCCTAACGTTGCTCCCCCTCCTCGTCCTCGACCTCGTCGTCCTTCGCCTGGCCCTCGTCCTCCTCGTCGACCATGTCCTCGTTTTCCATGTCCTCCTCGCATTCCGTGTCGTCGTCGTCTCCTCCTCCTCCTCCTCCTCCTCCTCCACCTCGTCCGCATCCTCCTCTTCCCCCTTGCGTACCCTCTGCCTCGTCCTCCTCATCCTCCTCCTCATAATCCGTTTCCTCCTCCTCATCCTCCTCCTCCTCCTCATCCAACGCCTCCTCATCCTGCTCCGCCTCCTCCTCCTCCTCGACATCCTGCTCGTCCTCCTGATTATCCTCCTTTTTCGACGCATTCTCGTCCTCCTCCGTGTCCTCCTTTTCGTCCTCCTCCTCCTCGTCCTCGTCCTCCAACCTCCTCCTCGTCCACAGGCCTCCGTCCTCCCTTCCCCCTTCCTCCTCGTGTTCCTCCTGGTGCCGTCGTGGTTCTCCTCCTCATTCTCGTATCACTCGTCATCCTCCTCGTCGTCCTTCTCGTCCTGCTCGCCCTCCCCCCCTCCTCCTCCTCGTCCGCCCCCTCGCCCTCGTCGACCTCCTCGTCCTCCGCCTCCCCCTCCTCGTGCTCCTCTTCCTCCTCGTCGCCCTCCTCGCCCCCCTCGTCGTCATCCTCCTCCTCCTCCGTCCTCATCATTCCTCCCTCGTCGGTCCTCCCTCATCCGCCCTCCCTTCTCCCCCCCCGCCCGTCCCCCCTCCTCCCTCCTCCCTCATTCCGCACATTCGATCGGAAACATCGTTGTCCGCGGCCACATGCGGGCCGAAGAGCGCGCGGCGGTGCGGCTGCCCACGAACCATCACTACAATAACCCAGGTGCTGTACACATCGTTGACTTGCTGCTCGTAATCCTCCTCCTCGTCCTCGTCCCCCTCCGCTTTCTCCCCGTCCTCATCCTGCTTCTCGTCGTCGTCCTCCTACACCTCGGCCTCGTCCTCCTCCTGCTTCCCCTAGCTGTTCTCGGCTTTCCCTCTTCTCTCCTCGTTCATCCCCCACCTCTGGTCGTCCTCGTCGTCGTCGTCCCCCTCCCCATGCGCGTGCCCTCTTTCGGCGCCTCAGGGGTGCAAGGGCGCGCAGCTCGGCGCGCGGGGCATCGCGGCGGCGCCGAAGCCGCTGCTGACCGCGCAGGGTGACTCGGGTTTCCCGTTCGTCGGCGAGGAAGCATTGGATGGGCTCCTTGCGAGCAAGGGGAAGGCCGCCCCAGCTGACGCTGAGGAAGGCATCCACAGGAAGACGGACTTGATCCCGGCAGCGATTTCGGCGATCAAGCCTGCTGCGACGGACAAGGAGGCGTCCGAATGTTTGGCTCGCGGTTTCGCGCAGGAGATCCCACACGCGTACGCCGACTTGCACGTCCCGCCCGACATGCTCGGAGAGGTGTTCGTGCCAGGGGAGGCGCAAGCCGTGGAGAAGTACGCTGTGCAGGTGGCGGCGGCGCACGCAGAGAATGACCACATTGCGGCCGCGCGCGACAAGCGTGTGCAGAAGTACTTCAAGAAGTCCCCAGCTCCGAAGTACACGGAGGTGCAGACGAAACGCCCTCGTTGGCTGCCCGAGGACGCCTCGAACACGGGGAAGATCACGAAATTGATGCAGAAGTGGATCCCCCCAGGTGCCGCCATTGACGTGGACGACTACAACGGCCGCTGGAGGGCGCTGCACCCGCCGACGAACGAGTAGAAGTCTGTGTGTTGGACGAAGCGGGGCTACGAGCAAGCGGCCTGCGAAGCGATTTAGTAGTGGACGTTCCATTTCGACTTCGCCGAGGAGGGCGCGCCCTTCGACGTGGCAGAGCTGGCCAAGCGCTTCCGCGAGGCGGAGCTCGCGTGAGCGGCGCACCTGGGCTCTACGCGCCGACGCGCCTGCGGCGACACGCCTGCGGCGACACGCCTGCGGCGTGTTCGGCGACACGCCTGAGTTCCACTGTGTTCGGCGACACGCCTGCGCTGCCGCCAACGCAGGCTAACTTTTTTTCGCCGTCAGCCTGCGGTGCTGCCTTCTGATGTTCTCCGCCCGCGGTTCGCTCGTGGCGAACCGCGCTGGCGCGCGGATGGCGTCAGGCCTCCGCGAGGCACGGCAGTGCCCCAGGGTAGGTTCGTTGACAGCGCACGCACATAGATGAGGCCTGCTGCGTTCCGACGACGAGTGACTCACAATGACGCCCACTGAGAGCGCCGACACGGACAACAGAAACAGCACAGGCGGGCAGGGAGAAGGGCTCGCAGGTGCCGAGGCACCTTCGCCCCCTCGTGACGTTTCTCCCTCACACTTTTCGTCGCTCCTCTGTCGTCCTGCCGTTTCGTCCTGCCTCTTGCTCTTATCTTTCTCCCGCTTTCGAAAGCAAAGCAGATGACCCTCTGTCCTCCTGCTCTGCCTCCTCTTGCTGTCCGCTCTGTGGTGCAGAGGCCCGCTCATCCATCCATCAGTGCGAACATTCTCGCCCCTTATCACTGCGTCCATCTCCCCTGTCTCCGTCCGCCGCCCTGGTCCTGCACGGTTTCTTCATCTCGTCCTCTGCAGCCGTTCTGCTCCAGCGCAGTGTGACTGCAAAGCCTTTCGGCGCCCAACCAACCCGTCTCCCGCGAGGCCCGCCCATGCCGCCCGCTCCCGCACAGCCGTGGCATCCACCAGCCGCGCCGTGAAGGCTGTTGACAAGGAGGGCGCGGCCATCCTCTCCAGCCTGAGCCGCGCGGGCGATGCGGCGGTCGAGCAGACGTTGGCGGACACCTGCGGGATCCTGCGTGCAGACCCAGCCCTGTTGTACCACTTGAACGCGCTCCACCACAACGAGGAGTGGAAAGCGGCCCTGCGGGAGTCGGCCAAGGGGCAGAGCGAGCGCGGCGAGAAGCTGGAGAGCGAGTAGCCGCAGGGCAAGAAGCTTCGGGCGAACGCGACGAACTTCGCGCGCCTGGACAGGCGGAGGGCGGAGGGAACTTCAAGTCTTGAAATGCCCGTTGTGCGCCCCTTCCGCTCGCGATTTGTTCGTTCATGTTGGAGCTTTCCGCCCGTCCATGTTGGCAGGGATACGAATGCAGTGAAAACAAACATCTTGATTGAAAATATGCGCCCAGGGGCCCAGGGTTTCTTAACCCACGTGCTTTTTGCCGTGCTGCCGCTTTGAGGAATCTGCGACATCGACCTAGGAGTTCGATGGATTTCTCAAATGATCCGCAATGGAGATACTCGAGCCACGGGGCGAGGCCAAACAAACATTGAGAGGGAGGTGTTTTTCCTTCAGTCCGGTACCCATTTTCGCTCGTCGTTCCTTTTTTCCGCACAGCAGACAAGCCAGAACGGACTCCTGGACTTCCTGCTCCGCAAGCTCGAGCCCAAGCGCTTCCGCGAAGTTCCGGACGCGAGCTGCAGGTACAACGACTGCAAGATGGGCCTCGCCCTCTTGGCGTTCAAGGTCTCGCCAGACACGCCCCCCCCGACCGTCTCGTACGACGGCCTGGAAACTCGGGAGGCTTTCGGCACGGCGCTAAGCCAGCACTACAACGAGAACGGGCGCCCCCTGAACGACGAGCACACCGACGACGAGCTTAAGAAGGGCTTCTACGCCGCGGAGAAGAACGAGGGCGAGAGCGTGCGGTCGGCGCCCACGTGCCTCGACCACCACCAGCCGAAAGTGGTCGTCACGTTCGAAGCAGACGAGCTGGAATTCGACAACGCGAACAACCACAACACGGCCGCGACGCTGAAGAAGAACGGCCGCCAGTACAAGGTAGACGACCTCCTGGAGGAGTTCACCGGGAAGGGCGCCCGCGCCCCGCCTGGGGCCCCGAAGTGGACGGGCGCCGCCTTCGCGAGGAAGAAGGAGCCAGCCACCCCGAAGAGTTCACCAGAGGTCAGCAAGGAGAAGGGCGGCAGGGGCTTCAAGCGGCCCTCCCCTTCGCCGCCTTCAGGGGCGGGGATGAACGAGGCACTGCGCAGGCGCCTCGCCGCCAAGGTGGGCAAAAGGCAAGCATCAGGGTCTGGTCTGGTCGCTGAGGCGAGCGCCTAGGCCGCGCAAGACGGCTGGCGAGAAGCCTTCGGCAGCGCGCGCCGGCTAATGCACGGCCTTTGTTGATCGCTGCCGTTCCGCGGAACACCTCCGCGGAGCGGCAAGGCTAGCGACGAGCCTGGCCTCGTGCAGTTTTCGGCGCTGCGCGCAGGCTCGCCTGCACTCCTAACTACAGGCGGCTTCTCCACACAAACTTTCAGGAATCCGTATATCTCTGCCCCCTCCCATGCTCATCCTCCGCTTCTTTCTCTGCTCTTGCGACGCGCGCGCACTCGAGAAGCCGCGGCTTGGAGGTTGTTACCTCTCCAGCGGCGGCGCGGCCCTGACAGCGCGCAGGGAAGCCACCTAGAGGGCGACTCTGGCCTGCCGCAGCTCTGCAGCGGAGGAAAACATGTCCCATATCATTGTCATCGCTCTCCCCTCCCGATCCTCCCACCAAATCTCCCTCGCCCTCCTCCCCTGCGTGGCCGTCCCCCCGTCCCTTCCTCGTGGACCCCCCAATCTGTTGGTTACGTCCGCCTCCTCTTCCAAGACCCGTCCATCTTCTTCCTCATCCCCCTCCCTTCTGCCACGCTGCCAAAAAAAATCAGACGGAAACGCGCGCCCGAGCGCAGAACCAAAAAGCAAAAGGCCGCCACAGAGAGCATCTTCGCGTGTGTCACAAAGCGCGCACCTCTCGCCGCACCTACACATACATATCCGTATAACACAATTGTCAACTGATTCACTCTCACGAATGCATGAGTTTTATACTCCTGTGTGTGGTATCATTCATGGGCGCATGCTGTGCTAGCGGCCTGGCGCGCAGATTTCTTCGATTTGTAATTGAAGTTTTGAGGGCGTGGCCACACATCAGCGCAAGTATTTTTTCTCGAGCGCGTTCTCCTGCGTTGGAGTCATAGTCGCGTGCGCATTCCAGCATCCACGCGCGGGTGCGATTGTTCCAAAAGTCATGCGTTGGTTCTTTTGGACGCAACTGGGACCGCGTCACAAGCTACAGAGATCTTGCAAACACGCGCCGTGTGCCAGGGGGCTCTTCGCCCAAAGATGGACGAAACGGTAAACTCATACCCCCCGCCGGAATAGCTTTCCAAAATTTTGGTTTCAGGCCCCCGAAAACATTCAAAACAGAAAAAATTCAAAACGGATGTATTCGGCACCAATTGGCCCCGCTCAAAATGAACTCGACAATGAGATCGGTAGTGAGATCGATAGTGAACCATCGGCCCAGGACCAACGACCAAGAACTGGCTGGCGCCAGATCCTGGGAACGAGGAACGCAGTCCAGAAATACCAGAAATAACGTTTGCATGGTGGTGTTTTTCGAAAGGCGCTTTCTGGCACATTTCAGCGCTGAACTTCTCCTTTCGGGCACGCAGGAACACAGGTTTCGATGCCACAACCGACGTTTCAATGGAGATGCAGTTTTTACACCGCTTGTTTCATGGGAAACTCAGGAAAGCGCCATGAGCAACACGTCGCCGTTGCTTTTTTCTGGCATCTGATACACAAATATCACGCATCTACCTCAAATCGACGCCGACGAAGCACGCCTACCCGATCGCGCCATGAAGCCGCAAAACCGCTCCGATCTCGCAACCGCGCGCTTCGACTGTCACAAATCGCAACGACACGCAACTGTTGGAGCTGAAACTCAAGCCGCCAGGCCGTCGGGATGATAATGGCAACGCGTATGATGACAATTGATGATAATGATGACTGTAAGTGTGATTACGATGACGATGATAACGATCAAGATGACGGTGCCGATGACAATAACGGTGATGATGACGATCAAGATGACGAGGAAGGCGAGGGGAGGGGGAGGAGGAGAAGGAGGGCGCATGATGAATGGGAAGAGAGGCGTGATTGGGTGTGTATGCATATATACATATATATATATATAGAGAGAGAGAGAGAGAGAGAGAGAGAGAGAGAGAGAGAGAGAGAGAGAGAGAGAGAGAGAGAGAGAGAGAGAGAGAGAGAGAGAGAGAGAGAGAAGAGAGAGAGAGAGAGAGAGAGAGAGAGAGAGAGAGAGAGAGAGAGAGAGAGAGAGAGAGAGAGAGAGAGAGAGAGAGAGAGAGAGAGAGAGAGAGAGAGAGAGAGAGAGAGAGAGAGAGAGAGAGAGAGAGAGAGAGAGAGAGAGAGAGAGAGAGAGAGAGAGAGAGAGAGAAAGAAAGAAAGAGAGAAGGACAGAGAGAGAGAGAGGGAGGCACGGGCGAGCAGAACGAGGAGAACGATGGACAAAGCACAGAGGCAGGCAGAGAAGCAGGAGGAGGAGGCAGGGGAGGAAGGAGGAGATAACTTCCTTCCTCCGAAACTGAAAAACGAGCACTCGTCGTCGAGGAGTCGCTCGTGGCCCTGGCCGCGCACCCGCGCGCGGCCGCGCCGCGCTCATCGGAGGGCTGCCTCCCTCCAGAGCGGCGCCCCCCTCGCTGGCAGGGCACGAAAGCCCCCGCCTCCTCCGCGGCCCAGCGCGCCATGGCCGCCTCCTCCTCCGCGCCTCCTCCTCCTCGCGCCTCCTCTCGCCTCCTCGGCGCCTCTTCCTCTCGCCACCTCCTCCTCCTTCACCTCCTGCTCCTCTCGCCTCTCCTCAGGCCCCGGGTGCCTCCGCCGGCGCCGCCGGCAGCCGCGCTGCCTTGAAGCGGTCCAGCACCACCCCGATGTTGTTCGGGAGCTTGATGCCGTCCTGCCGGCGGAGAGGAGGAGGGAGAGGAGGAGGGAGAGGAAGTGGGAGAGGAGGAGGGAGAGGAGGAGGGAGAGGAGGAGGGAGAGGATGAAGAGGAGGAGGAGGAGGAGGAGGAAGAGGAGGAGGAGCAGCAGCAGCAGAGGGAGGAGCAGCAGGCGGAGGAGGAGCAGGAACATGGGCAGAAACAGGAGCAGGATCAGGAGCCAGAGGAGGAGGAGGAGGAGGAGGAGGAGGAGGAGGAGGAGGAGGAGGAGGAGGAGGAGGGGGAGGAAGGGGAGGAGGAGGAGGAGAAACAGAGGGTTAGAGGGGGAGGTCGAGTCGAAAGATGTGGGAGGGGAGGGATAAGCGCAGCAGCGGCGCACATGGGGGGGGCAGGAAAGCGGCGCCGAAGTGGGGGAGGGTGGGGGTAGCAAAGGAAGGAGCGGGTCCTTGCCACCGATGCCCTTGTTGCCAAGGTCGGTCTCAATCTTGATCGCGAGCGCCTCCGGTAGGGGGGCGACGAGGGCTGCGGGGATCAGGGAAAGGGCACGGAAAGGGGGGGAAGAGTGAGACGCGGAGGAGCAGGATTAAGCGAGCAGGAGTGGAGACACGAGGAGTTGGCGGAGGGGGGGGGAAGAGGAGGAGGAAGAGGAGGAGGAGGAGGAGGACGATGAAGACGTCTACGAAATGATCACTCTTTCTTCGACGACGCTGCCCTCCTCCCCCTCCTCCTCCTCCTCCTCGCCCTCGTACCCCGGCCCACTCCTCGCCCACCAACCTCGTGCCCATCCTCCCTACGACTCCGGCTGGCCACCCGAATCGCCCGGTCCCCCCCCTCTCCCCTCTCGTTGAACTCCTCCTCCTCCTCCTCATCCACCTCCTCCTCCTCCTCCACCTCCCCCCCCACTCCCCAATCCTCCTCCTCCTCATCGTCATTGCCATCTTTGTCATCATCACACTCATCACCATCAATCACCATCGCTATCACAGCTCTTCCTACTCCTGTCCATTCCGTTCCCATCCCCATCCTTCCTGTGCCTTATGTCTCACGATTCACCCCCTCCTCCGCATCTTTGTCTTCCCTCAGGGATGCGAGCCTTCATGTCACCCTCTGCGGTGGGGACGAAGCCAGCGAGCTGCTGCACCGCCCAGTTGACGCCCAGAGCCAGCTTCCCTCCGCGGCGGGCTGTGTTCAACGCGACGCGCCCTGCCATCTTCTTGGCGCTCGGAATGCTCTCGTCGAGCTTCTTCACCTCGTTCAGCAGCGAGCCCGCCGTGAAGAGCATCTTGGAGCTGGTGAGCGTGCCGCATGCCTCCGCCAGCCCAGACCGCGCGGGCACGGGCTCGAAGCCTGAGGAGCTAAATAACGACGCCCTCTCCTCCCCCCCACTCCCCCTTCAAAAGGGAATGGGGAGAAGGAAGCCCCGCCCCTCCTCCCAGCCATCCCCCATCCATCCCGCTCACCCTCGCCCCCCTCATGCAGCATATGCTCCTCTTCCCTCCATTCCTCCTCCTCCTCCTCTGCCTTCTGAACCCCATCCTGATTCCCACCCCCCTCCCCCTCCCCCTGCTCCTCCTCATCCTCCCCCATCCTCCTCACTTCCTCGTCCTCCTCGTCAATTCCCCCGACGTCGTCCTCCTCATCCTCCTCCTCCTCCTCCTCTCCCCTTCCCCTTGCTCTCCCCTAACCTCCCCCCTCCGTTCCTCCTCCCTCCTCCTTCCTCCTCCTTCCTCCTCCTCCCTCCTCCCCCCTCCCTTCCCCTCCCCTCGCCCCAGCCCGGGAGGTCTCTGGGGCAGGCGGAGGGATGCGTAGCATCAATGATGATCGAGACTCTTCTGGAGCGTCGCATCGACAACGAGCTTGACGTTAGTCACGAGCGCCGTGGGAGGCGTGGTTTTGACGATCTCATCGGCGGCGTGCTGCAACTGCTGGCTGAAAGCGTTCAGGGCAGTGGTCATGAGCTCGCTGGACAGAGCGATCGCGGTGGACGCAAGGCCTGAGACGTCGATCCAGTTCGCAGCGACGGGCCCCAGCTGCGGAGCAGCTACGCTGTACCAGCTGCTGTAGTTCTCGTGCTTTATCTTCATGTTCACAATCGCGGCGACTGAGGATCCAGATAGACGCAGAGCCGAGATAGGGCCATCGAACTCGGGGTCGAAGACGTCCAAGAGCGCCAACGTCACCCGATGCTGATGCGAGAGGAACTGAACGCGCAAGGTCTCGACCTCCCCGGCCTGCAACTCCACGACGGATGCGACGGCGCCCGCGATGTCCGCGGCCACGGCCCTGTAGGGCACCAGCTTCTGAAAGAGTTCCTTGCTGCCGTCTCTCATGCAGGGCGCGATGGAATCGAATATGGCGCGGCACAGGTCCAACTTGTCCTTCAGAATGCCCACGGGTTTGTCGAACTCCGCCATCAGACATTTGCCAACGTTCGGTAGGATCCTTTCGGTGACTATGGAGCGGATATGTTCGATGTTCTTGCTGATGTCCGCGTTCTTCTCGTCTTCGAAGAGCGGCTTCGTCGCAGCGATCCAGGACTCGAAGCCTGAGCAGAGAGATGAGAAGTGCTGCATCGTTTTGACCTGGTAAGTTCCCAATTCATTTGCCACTGCATGTGTAAAGGTGCCGTCGGCCCAACGCTGCATCCACTCCTCCACGCAATTGAACGTTTCGATGTAGCTCCTGTCCTTGACGTGCTGATACGCAGTGACAGGCGTGTCCTTGACATGGCCGCGTAGCTGCTCGCCAGCGTCCTAGATGGCGCCGAAAGGTCGACTATTTGGCAGGCAGCGCCGTGTTCTGGCAACCTAAACACCCCCAACCAAACATGAGAAGTGCACCATAAACCCATGCAGAAACCCGAAGTTCGAAAGAGGTCCAAGTCAGCGGATGTTCCTGGGGCCGCGGAAGCACACCGCACTTCATAAAAGGAATGCGGGGGATGGGGCCAGGGAAAAGGTGGAGACGGAATGTCTGCCGGGGGATGAGATCAAAAGACAAGTGAACTCGGGGTGAACCAGAATATTGTATGAAAGTCCGAGAAGATGTTCAGGCTCTCCATGCGGGTCGGCTGGTCTGGCAGCGCTGCCCCTTCAGCAGCGGTCAGCAGCGTACTGGAGAAGACGCGGCACCCCTGGATCGTCACGTCGATCGCCAAACCATTGCGCACCGAGCACAGCCTGTTGTAGTTCTCCGTGTCCTGACGCTGCAGGGACTCGATATACGGGCCCGCCACGCCGCACTTGCTGCTCAAAACCTTCATGCGGCTCACGCGAGCGGTGAAGTCCTCGGACAGGGACAGGGCTGACTCCAGGTCTTCGATGTGTTTGAGCAGGTCGTCGGCAATACCGACCTGCTCTTTGAACGCGTCAAGCCGACATTCGGCCATCCGCAGGATCGGCGTGCCAAGAACCTTGAAGCGCACATACAAGTTGACAGTGGCATCTGGATTAACGCGGCCCTCATATGCCCTGGTAAGTTTATCCATCCCTTCCTTGCCGGCCGAGAGAGCCGGCAGCTGGGCTATGCAACCGAAATCCGCGATATCGTCCACCCCCTACATGCTGTTGGGAGCCACTGTGCCCTCACCCCATCTGGGCCCCCTTCACCATCCAGCCACGACCCCCACGTCCTTGGACAGTGCCCGAGGGCGGGAGAGTGCATGAGGCAACTCCCGTTCCCCCATCCAGCCACCGACCCCGTGCCCTCGGAGAGGGCTCGGGGGGCAGGAGTCGCATTTCATCCTCATCGTAATCCCCCTTCGTCTGCATCCCCCATGTTACCCCCTGGGAGGGGAGGTGACGGCGGGCGAAAGTGAGCGGGGGGAAAGAAGGAGAGGGAATTATCCCAGTGCGACCCTACCTAGGAGTTGGAGCCCCAAGGAAATCAGCATAAGCTACGCTAAGCTAAGCTAAGCTAAGGTAAGGTAAGCTAAGAGCTAAGCGAAGCTAAGCTACCCTATGCTAAGCTAAGCTAAGCTAGGCTAGGCTGAGCTAAGCTAAGCTAAGCGAAGCTAAGCTAAGCTAGGCTAGGCTAGGCCAAGCTCAGCTAAGCTAAGCTAAGATGAGTTGAGCTAAGTTAAGCTCAGCTAAGGTAAGCTAGGCTAACATATGCTAAGCTAAGCTGAGCTAAGCTAAGCTACGCTAGGCTAGGCTGAGCTAAGCTAAGCTAATCTAACCTAAGCGAAGCTAAGCTAAGCTAAGCTAGGCTAGGCTACGCTAAGCCCAGCTAAACAAAGCTAGCTATGCTATGATATGCTATAATTTGCTGCGCTATGCTATGCTATGCTAGGGTATGCTAGGCTGCGCTGTGTTATGGTAAGCTATGTTATGCTATGATACGCTATGCTATGCTATGCTGCGCTGTGCTATGGTAAGCTATGCTATGATGTGATATGATATGCTGCGCGATGCTATGCTGTGCTATGCTGCGCTATGCTATGCTATTCTAGGCTATGATATGATATGCTATGCTGCGATATGCTATGCTATGCTGGGCTATGATATGTTATGATATGATATGATATGCTATGCTATGCTGCGCTATGCCATGCTATGCTATGCTACGCTATGCTATGCTATGATGCGCTATGTTATGCTATGCTAATGCTGCTACGATGCGCTGAGCTAAGCTGAGCTAAGCCAAGCTAAGATGAGATAAGCTAAACTGAGCAAAGGGGGCGCAACTGGGAGAACCGCGGGGCGGATACTGGGGGAACCGCCCGAAGCGATTTACACTGCCCGGCCTCTTTGGGGCCAACCGAGTAAGAACCCTCTAGGCAGAGCCTAGGTAGGGAAAGACGAAGAGAAGAGGAGAGGAGTGGGGAGGAGGCAAGAGGTGAAGGAGAGCGAAAAAACATTAGCAGGGAGAGGAGATAGGAGGCAGAAGAAGCGACGAGGTTGCCAGTGGCCAATCGCCTGCGCGTCGAAGTCGCCGCGGTCGATGACCGCGATCATCCTGTCCACGCCGCGGCCGATGATGTCCTTTGCTTTGTCCACGGTCACACTGCCGTTCAGGATGGAGGTAGCCCAGGCGCCGAAGTAGCGGCGCTGAGGGTCGGCGACGTTGGTCTCCTGGCCCCAGATCCTGCGCAGATGGTTGGCCCCGAGGAATGACATGAAGGGGATATCGCCCTGGGGCGGGATCGCCGTCGTCGCCTGCAGAGGGGGGGATGCTGGCGGATCTAAAGCGGCGAAGCAGATATGGTATATTGTATTTGTATTTCCTGGCTGACAAGCTGTCTGCCTGACTCTGGCGCCTTCTACGGCCCCCTGGTCGCCGCGACATTGATGCGGAGGTCCCACAGGCACTGGGAAGTGACCTCGATCGTGGGCTGGGCTGCCGCGAAGTGGGCCATCTGAGCCCACTTCCCCTCGAAGAGGTTGACCGCTTGGAAATGGTTCGCGGGCCTGCTCTTCCATGCCTTAGCTCCGCGAGCCGCCGATGGGCATGGGCAGCGCCAGCGTGCAATCGCGGCGCTGGTTTCATTCGTGTTCGCTCGACTCGTACTCGTAGCCGACTCGCTCCCAGGGGGTGGCCTGATTCCCCGACACCACGCTGCAATGGCTTCAAATGGCAGGTCGGCGGAAATTGCCGAAGGCAGTTGGCTACCTTCAACCCCGCATCGATCACGTTGAGCCTTTTGCCAAGGACCTCGACGGCGTCCCTGGCAGTCTGCGTCTTCACCTGGGTGGCCTTGGTACGGGCAGAGTTCGCCCAGCGAGTCACCTGCCGAATCTTTACCTCCTGCTGGCTGCCCCACATGTTGATGGGGGTGCCCGGGCCATTGAACTCGTTCCAGAGCTCCGTCGTCTTGTCTTGAAGCGAGATCGCCCTCCTGCCGCGACCAGCCTTCGCGCCTTCATCGCCACCGCCCTCTTCGTCGCCGTCGCCTGGGCCATCGCCGCCCGGGCCCTCTGGCCCGCCACCCTCGGCCGAAGGGCCTCCCGAGCCAGAGGCCGTCGTCGCTGAGGCTGCAGCCGCTGCGCCCGCGGCAGATGGCTTGCCCTTCGCAGTCGCGGCGCGACCCGGCGTCTTCCTGACGGGCGACCAGCTCAAGTTGGAGTCGTCTTCGGAGTCGACGTCCATGCAGAAGACGCCGATGGGGCGAGTCAGTTTCCTCTTCTTCTCACTCTCTGTCTTCTTGCGCCTTTTGCGCGTAGCCTTGGCCTTTTTCGCCCTCTCGGCCTCCTTCGCCTGGCCCTCGAAGATCCAGGGTGCACTGCTCCAGGAGCGAGCGCGATGCCGCACCGAGCGCCTCCCTGTAGGCCTCGTTGTTCTGTCTCTGTATCTCTGCAAACCTGGCCATGGCAATTTCCTCGTCGCCACTCCCAGAGCCGACGTCTTCCTCCCTGTCGAGGCTGGTCTTCGAGCCCATCAGCCGCTGCACCTGGGGAGCACCGCCCAGGACGACCCATGCCGCATGCCCGATGGTCCGGGACTGACAAGACACAAAACATGCATTCATAGATGGCAAGGGGCGGGTGTTTGTTCACATTAGTTTTGCGTTAAAGTCCTGTCCCAGACCATGACAAGGTGAACATATCGCCCCCAAGCCCGCAAATGCCTTCCAAGGCTGGTCGGGGTCGTCCGGGGGGAACATGACTCCCTGAACTCCTCTGATAGTGACCTTCTTGTGTCCTAGCTTTTTCAAGGCAGGGCGGCTCGGCGACCCAAATCTCTTCCTGTACTGCTTGATCGGTAGGAAATCATCATCGGGTGGCTTGAGGATCATGTCGTCGTACTCGCTGGACTTCACCGCTACACTCTTGATGCCTCCTGCAAAGGGGCCGCGGCGAAGGCCAGCCGGGAGGGGGATGGACAATGGGCGCCCAGGGGGGCGAGGGAGGAGGAGGAGGAAAGGAGGAGGAGGACGGGGCGAAAACAAATGAGGGCGACCAGGAGGAGGAGGAGGAGGAGGAAGAGGAAGAGGAAGATGAAGATGAACATGAGATGAGGTGGAGGGAGTAGGGGGGGATGATGGGGGAGGAGGAGGATAGGGGAAGGGGGCGACCGCAACGCGGATGAGAACGACCAGGGGGAAGAAAAAAAGGAGGGGAAGGAGGGAGGGTGAAGAGGAAGAAGAGAGGCAAAGTCAACGGGATAAGAAATTCTTGACGCTTCGCGTATCCCCACCAGCCCATCCAACAACGATGCCCAGGCAAGTTGAGGTGTTGTGGTGAGAGGTTCTCGGAGGTATCTTGGAGCCATCTTGGGGCTCTCTTGGGGTCCTCTTGGGGCCCTCTTGGAGCTCTTCTGGGGCCATCCTGAGATCTTGAGGCCCTCTTGGGGCTCTTTGGGGGGGTCTGAGAGGTCTCTTGGGGCCGTCTTGGGCCCCATGGCTCAAAAGAGGGGGGTAACGGATCCAGGCCCCCCCCCTCGGAGGGTCAAAAAGGCCAGCTAGC
This sequence comes from Prorocentrum cordatum, assembly GCA_963575745.1. Lineage (NCBI taxonomy): Eukaryota > Dinophyceae > Prorocentrales > Prorocentraceae > Prorocentrum > Prorocentrum cordatum. Next base: position 780,211 of record CAUYUJ010021948.1, on the reverse strand, counting down.
ACCTGGAGGACAAGGATGCATGCTAGAAGCACGTTTCCTACGTAAAATGCAAGGAAAAGCTGGCCCGGGGGAATTTGGGAGTTAGATCCCTTCTAACTCCCAAATCCCTCCGGGGCGGCTTTCCCTTGCATTTTACGAGAGGAAAATGTGTTTGCAAGCCCTCGGAAGCTTTGGGAACCATTTTGGCCTCCTAGGGGGGGGCCTTGGAGGGCTCGGCGGGCACTTGAAACCGTCTTGGGGCCGTCTTGGGGCCTCTTGGAGGTATGTCGGAGACTATCTTGAGCCATCTTGAGCTATCGTGAGCCATCTTGGAACTCTTGGAACTGTTTTGGGCGCTCTAACTGGTCGGTGCCCCCCTCCTCCCGGGCCCAGGGGAGGCGGTGGGGGGGGGGTAAACCAGGAAACCCTTCCCCCGATGATGATGATGATGATGAAGCGCCTTGAAAGGTCGGTTCTCCCAAAACACAAACCTGAGAAGCCACCAATACGCCAAATGCGCACGGTAGAGAAAGAGGGAGGCGAGAGGAGAGGCGGAAGAAAGATGAAGCAGAAGAAAGGTGAAGCCCAGCCCAGGATTGAAACCCATGATACTGAAAGAAAACATGAATGATAGATTGTCCGATGTCCCAAATGAATCCCACCACAAGGTCTCTCTTGCTTTGAATGAAGAAGAGAAAAATGAGAAACGTAATGCAAGATAAAGGAGTATGCTCAAATTGATCAACAATCTTGAGTGGCTTGAGTAGCTCTTGAAGCCAATCTTGGGGGCATATGGTCCCAAGGTCTGAAGTAAGCAAGAAGTAAAGAAATCTTTCATTGAGTCCCATGAAACCCATTGAACATAAGTAGCAACCAAGACGGATATATGTACTGAACGAAAGTCTAAAATAGAAACTGAATGTCCCAAGCACGCAATGAACCCAGAAGATACGGAGGCATACAAGATGGAATGTCAAAGCCGAGTGAGAACTCAACCGTGACAACCCACCCCAGGCATATCAAGACCAATGGAGTAAGGTTGAATTCAAACAAGTATGGAGGGCGCAAGATGGATCTGTTTATAACCTTTTGTATTTTGCCAACCAACAACGTTGAAGAACATGCATAGGAGATTGAGGGATACTGAGAGCCCTCCAAAAGCCGCAGGCCCATGCACCGCAGACGCCAGGGGATTCAGTCTGTCGGAGTCCCAGGAATTGCATTCACGGGTACTTCCAGCGCCACTTTTCCACAAGGAAGTCTCCGTCCCACCAGTAGTCAGATAGGTACCATACCACTGGGTGAGGCCAGCCCGATTCGGGGTCGAACCACGTGTCATAGTACTCCGTGTACCAGACTTTGGTGTAGACTTTTTCCTCTTCACAGTAGTTCCACATTCCTCCTGAGCCGTGTGTCCACTTGAGACGCTTCTTGGCGGCTAGCTTGACTGGAAGGCTGCGTTTGGCCATCCCCTGGAATTGGATATGGATGTGGATGTTTCCCAGCCGTCTCGGACGAGAGTTCCCGTCAGCATTTGAAGCGAAACGGCTACTGACCAGCAGCCAGTTCTTTCCAAGGAACTCTCCGAACCCTTTCGTCGGGACCCCGAACGTTGACATACAGTCCCTTAAAGCCGCTGTCCCGACAAGCTTTGAAAAGCGGGATTTTGCACCAGTCATAAGTGAAATGAGGACCACCAAGGTCCGATGGTACAAGAAACCGAGCTGGCAACTTGACCACCCTTTGGAATAGCAGCGTAGAGCAGTATGAGAGTGCCTCAAGATCTTGTTTAGACAGGAAGCAGACTTTGCGTTTAGACCTGCAAAGCTTCCCCTGAAAGATAACGTGAGGGTCCGATGCCTTGGGAAGTAGCATACTGAAAGCTTGAGCCCGAGGCTGCAGGAGCCGACAGGAGGCAAGGGAAGGGGAGGGGGCCACCCCCCCAAACCCCAAGAGAGGAGAACAGACTCGAGTCCCAGAACACGGAGGCATCCTGAGGAAGGATGGATTGTTGCGAAGCCACGGTGTCCCTAAGATCGCATGGACCAGGCGGGTCCCAGATAGAATCGCACAAGTGACATCTCCTGGTGTCAGCCAATCCCCTAGGTGGGAGGCAAAGAGAGGAGAGGAGGACACAAATAGGTCTCGATACAGACCCAAATGCAAATTCCGTGGGGCGTCAAATACCCCGCTCCATTAGTATTGGAGCCTGTTCTCTGAGGCCGCAATTAGGTAAGATACCCAGACCTCTGAAGATTCCGTGACATTAAATTTGTGCACTTGCATTCCGTGAAACATTGCCACGGCAAACTTCCGAGTGTGAGGTGCACATGGGCCGCGAAAAAGGCGACGGTCTTTCCCGGTCCTAGCAAAAGACCCATGTTGATCAGCAAACGTCAAAATAGACCGAATGGAGCAGATGATAGGAGAAATCCCCTGAATAATGTTCCAGAACTGATCTGGTTCAACATACCCCGCTCCCAGCCCTAACTCCATCAAATCTCCAATAAGCTCTAGCCATCGAGAAGTGTCGGGTTCCCTGTTCCACCGCTCTCGGACCATCCTCTGTACATCGGTGACACGACCAGCAACTGAGCGAAGCTCCTCCATGGACTTGGACGAGGCACTGGTAGGTTGTCGTCTTTGAAGATACCTGGCCATTTGACCCCAAATATTCCACCAGACAGTGTAGATGAAATTCCCAGGGTCTGACCAGCGGTTGTCGTAGAACACTGCGCCCTTGTATGACATTGTCTTAATCTGTACAAAAGACATAGAGCGTACTGCAATTCCCACGATCCCAATAAGGTCCTTGCATGCCTTGCTTGAGAAAAATTCCTCAAAGAGATTCCATAGCTGCCTGAGGGGTATCTCGAATTCGCGCCCCTTCTCATACATGTGGAGTGTGACGCATTTCCGTGGGTTGTATGATCCTGAATTTACAGGAACGATCTCGGAACTTTCGATTGCCAGTGCACGTGGGCAGACGGATGCCCACGCCTCGAAGATACAGCACTGGAGAGACTTTGAATTCCATGGCCTGACGACCCTCTGAGGGGCAAGCATGAGAGTGTGTTCCCAGATAGCTTGAGAAGGGGTTGGAGCAGAACGGGCAAAGCGAATTGAACCAAAATGACTACAGGAAGCAACCAGGGCACCAGGACAACCGAAAGATGTGGATTCAAAAGATGGAGAGATAGAGAAAAGAGATGCACTTTATCAGGGGTCGGACGGCAGTCATCGTCCTGGCCAGCGAAGTGGAATTAACAATCCCAGGCCAAACCCATTTGTACTGAAGTGAAGCAGCAAACTGATCGCCCAACTACCCCAAGAAGAAACTTGAAACTTGAAACTTGGAACTTGAAACTTCGGGGCCCTGGGCAAAAGAGTGAGAAGAAACCCCACTTAACCCCGTCAGCCGAATTGAGAAGAATATGATGCAGTCCCAGCTCATGATAAATGGCCTGGAGGCCTAATACCCTGAGACACTTGTAATCCCAGGCATTCCCAGATTGAATCGAAAGTCATAATCCTGACAATGTGATGAAATTAGCAATCCCACCCAAGCCCGTTTGAACTGAAGTGACGGACCAAACTAAGAGCGAAGCAATCCCAAGTTAAGAAATGTTCCAGCGAGGCTGTGGGTGAAGAGCAAGAATCGACCCCACTACTTTGGCCCTGACGGACGTGTTGAAGAAAGCAGAACTTAATCCCTGCCTCAGAGAAATGACCTGGGGTCTCACCGAAAGCCCTTGTAACCCCAGATTGATCCAGAGTTGAACCAAGAAGAGAGCTGAGGACCCAAGGGGAAGAGGCATTTTAGCTGTATCTTCTGAGCTGCCTCGGTCACATCAGGAAACGAGGTTTGCAAAGCAGATGGCACCTTACATTAGCACCGTTATTGCCAGACTCCACCGTGATAAGATCTCCAACATCTTCAAACATGTCCTTGACGTAGAGGAGTACAACAATGCAGCTGCCAGCGAAGATCTGAGATTTGTCATGTAACCTCTCCTTCTTGGGGCAGACCTCTGGGCCAATGAACGCTTCTTTGGTATAAAACCGCGCATTGAACAAATGAATATCCTTAGAACGAAACGTGTTGAGCCCAAAGTGCCAGAGAATCTTCGTGACGTCCCTGGTAGTGAGAAAGCCGTGCTCTCCCAAAACTGGGATACTGTCTGAAACCAGTGGCCCTTGATTGTCGATGATGAAAGGCGTAAGCTCACGAGCTGTGATGATTTGGAAGTGTTCCCCTACCTTTGCCTTGAAGGTGTTCAAACCTGTAAGCTGGGGAACGAAAGCCATAATGTAGCGCCTTGAGCTGGTGTGGTCTGTGCCGCCCTTTGGGGCGAAAATTGGGCATCCTGAGTGATCGTACTCCAACTGCGACTTCAACACTGGAGGGCCCAACTTACTGATCCAAGGCTTCTTATCCTGTTCCCAGCTCTTCGGGGCAGGCTGCGACCTTCGGTCAGGCGAGTCGACTTCCGCTTCAGAGCCAGAGGAGGAACTCCTGGAGTCTGGTGATCCCGAAGACGGTACTTCCCAGGTAGTGCCGCCCACAGGTTTGACAGGTGTTTCCCCACGGTAGTCCTGCGTCTCTGGTAAGGCATCATCCGACTCGGGCTTCGACCCCGACCCACCACCCTGCAGCTGTTTCTTGAACCCAACTGAGTACTGCATCTTTCTGGCAATCGGTGAACGGCTCCGAGACGCCGAGTCTCCCCTGTGCACAGGTGCTGGGGGCGGCGTGGGGAGTATCCTGGCTTCGCGAGGGTCAGCACTGGAGGATGCTTTGGCCTTGAGACCCTGATTCTTGAACTCGACTGTCCTTGCTTGGTCCTCCTTTTTCTGTTCGAGCTTCTTCTGCAGCTTGACTTTCTTCTCATTCGAGGTAAGCACGGGCTTCGTTTCCATCTTAACCAGACGCTTCCGAGCCCAACGATCTAGTGCGTGGCGATCGAATCCAAAGAAAAGGGGGATAGTCGGCTGAATCTGATTCCCAATCAAATCCAGATCCTGAGAGTAACAGGTGTCCGTGGTGAAAGTAAAGGTAGCCCCACTGGGCGCAGTACGATAGCAAAAGTGTGTCTGGGTTGCGCCAGACAGAGCCGATGGCTACTGAAGGCGAAGGTGAAGCGGTTGCCGAACCCAATCAAGCATTTCTTGAGCAAGCCCCAAACGGAACTTTTTGTCCCGAGAGCCCTGAGGAGAAAATAAGGTGGTCCAGGCATCCTTGTCATACCTGAAAACGTACCCCCTATGCGAGCGTGAGTGGGTACGGCTGCCACCAAAGTTGTCAAAGGAGCGATTCTGAATAACCCAGTGCTTGCAATATTGAAACAGCCTCGACGAGAAATCTTCTGGATGTCTTTGCATGTGTGAAACCCAACTAATAGCTGAATCCAAATGGAAAATAGCCCATGAGACCTCTTTGAACCCCTTGGTTTTGCGATTTCTGCGTAAACTGAATTGTTCGGGAGATTCCCCCGGGAGCCTTCTGAATTTCAACATGATCCTGATACATTGATTCTGAGCCTTGGTAATCAAATCCGCCGTCGTCTTACAAGGGACCCAGGCAGCACCCCTGGATCGGATAATCCCCCCCGCCATACAGTTAAGTTTAGAGAGACGTTTAGACATGGGGATTCGCTCGTTAATCAAGAACCTACTGTTAGCCCAAAAGGCTTTGTTAATCTGTGAAATACCCTGCTTGACATCTTCGTGACAGGAACCAGTGGCGGAGAGAATTGGACCCAGCACCTTGGCCTCCGGTACTACAGACCAAGTTTTCCCAAAGGGATCAGACCACTTGTATCCTTGAAAGAAGTAGGGGTATGCCGGAAGGATTTCCCGATCGTCTTTGAGTTTGAGCCGATGTTCATTCCAGAGCTCCGACTCTACCAGTGCTGTCAGAGTTGCAAGGTCTTGTTCTGAGGATGCCACAACGAAGATATTATCTGACCAGCTGAGAAGAGCAATCCTGAAATCGAAGCCCAACTGCTCGCAACGGATAGAGATTCCCAAAGAAGAATGGGTGATTTTCTCCAGGGTGGAGGCGAAACAATCTTCTACGGAAACGCGCGCCAGTATGCATGCCGTCCCAGCTCCTTGCATCAACCCACGGTCTCTTTGGATAATCCCAGTGTTTGAGTCCAAAAGTGAGATGGAAACTCGAGGGTTCCTGTGCAACCTGATGCAGCCCACTGCTAAGAAGAGAGGGACTCCTCGTCCCAATAGACTCCGCAGGACTAATCCATAACGAATCTGGTCGTGGTGAGCTTTGATATCAGTAATCCCAACCATTCCTTTGTTAAAGTGATCTCGGCCATATTCTAAAATGTGATAGACACTCGTGTGAAGTTCCTGTAATTGTCCACCTTTGCTGAGCCCAAAAATCAGACCCTTGAGACCTTTAGAATCAGTGTATGAATCCAGAACTGGCAGAATGGCCCTTGCCACATATGCGTGCCCAATCTTGGCAATTGCAGGCTGGGAATGACAACTCTAGTTTGAGAAGGGGTTCCAAAACCCTTGATCTTGTTACCCAGGTGGCCCCCGAATGTGACGTCGTTCCAAAATTCGGGGTCGCCTAAGCAGGCCTGTATACACCCCGTGAGCCTTTGGGACCAGCCCGAAGCTTTCACAACAGCCGTACAGGCGAACTCTGTGTCGATCTTTCGGGGGGCCTTGATGTCGCCCAGCGCGTCCTCCAGCAAGGAGGGAATGATGGGGTCGCCGTAGAAGTTGAAGAAACCCAAAGCGCGAAGCCAGGCGATGTCCTCCTGCCGCTCCGATTCTGAGAGCCCCCACCTCTCGCTGTATTCTTCAGCAACCAGTGTGGTACAGCGGTCCACTTCAAAAATCTTGACTTGATCTACACAGAAACCCAATATGGGCAGGAGAGACTTGCGGGAGGCCCAGACCCGTTTTCCTTGAGAGGCGTTGAGCGCAACCTGAGCCAAATCACGTTGAAGTTTAGTTATCTTGAGAGCTTTCAAGAGGAGCTGACCCAAGGCGACCCTCGTGGCTTCGTTAAGTTCGGAGTTGAACCGTGTCCTGAGACTCTTGACCCAAAATGGCTCTTCGGCAAATCTCCTAAAACTCCTTGGGAGAGCCTGAGTCGCTTCATAAACCTGGCCCAACATGTTTTCCCAGAAATCGAAGGAGAGGGTGAGGTCCCTTGGATCATGATACCTGACCGCACAAGAATCGGGCTGTTCTTCGTCATTTAGACGATAAGTTCCGCTGATTCGGGAAACAGACCCTGGGCGATCTTCCTAACCTCCAAAATGTTTGTAGGAGTCCACAGGAGAGGTCTTCTCTTACGAAACTGCTGGTGAAAGGCCAGGACATCACAGCCAATAAGGGCATGGTCCCCAGGGACGCCCGCCCAGAGGGCGAAACAGTCAAAAGAGAGATCACTCCTGGCGAGAGCAATGTGATCGATCGTGCTGTTGGCTTGAGAGAGCGCCTGCTCACCATCGGGCTTCCTAGTGAATTGCATGGAAGTCTCTTGGAACCTGAGAGGGCACCATTGGAGATCGAGATATGAACAGGCTTCGCAGAACGAACGGAATTTCTGGTCTCCGTTACCTTGATCGGCATTCATGTCCCCCAACCAGGAGAGAGTAGACCCCACAGGGCGGGATCGACCGAGTTGGATGGCACAGTTTAGAGAATCATGGAAAAAATCATGGGCAAGATGAGAGAAGAGAAAGGATCTGGCACGATGGTGGCATCCATCGAGACAGTCAGGACGAAGATCAACACGGATAGATCTCCAATCGCAGACAATGTCTTTCACACGTTTTCTCAGAGATTTGTGCACAAGCACGCCCATGGCCCTACACCCGGGGCCAGAGTGGTGGCGGAAGTAAGCGTGGCCATTGAAAACGGGGCGTAGTAGCCCATCGTTTTGAAGGCAGCCCTTGAAATCCGCCTCTAAGATACAAATTAAGCCCCAGCACTTCAGCTCGAGCAAATCTAGGTTGGCTTGCATTTGAGTCTCGTCGGCCCACTTGCCCTGCACATTGAGTGCACAAACGAGACCCCTCACGTAGGCCTCTCAGAGAGAGAGTGCCTCGTCGATGGTGTCTTTCAGCGTCTTGCGGAGCGCTTCATCGGGGATCTCCTTGAAAGACTCGTGCCACTGAAATTCCCCATCCTTGATAACACCTATCTGATGGTCCAAGACGAAAAATTTTCGAGTCCGAGGACAAATCACGTAACTGTCTGTGCGATCTCCCATTGCCTTTTCCAGTGCACCTGAAACTGTCTTGAACAATGTTGCTGGGCCCCGCTCTTCCTTAGTGCTGATCTGTCCACACCAGATCAAATTTTCCAAGTACCCAGGGATCTTGAGATCACGGATCGTAGCTGCCGCTTGAAGTCCCACCGCAATCGAACTCCATTTGATCTCAACGCAACTCCCATATCCAAATGGTGCAACAATATGCGTGGGCTGGGGAACGTCCGCTCGGCGAAGGATCGCCCGCGCCTTTTCCAGAGCCTCCTGCTTCTTGAGATTCCAGCCCAAGTTGGTGAGAATGAAGATGTCTCTATCTGCTCTTGGGGTGCTGGCCCAAGGCGGACCCTTTTTCCTGGAGGAACCCTGGCTTGACTGGCTTTCTAGTTGTTTGGCTGCCATTTCCGCGCGCAGGGACTTCTGCTCCAGTTCGACAGCCAGAATCCTTTCGTTGAAGGCTTTCTGCACCTCGGTCTCACCTGCCTCAAGGTTGGCAAGCTTTACTTCGTGGTCATTGATCAAAGTGACGGCTACTGAGAATTCCTGAGCCAACGCCTTTTGAGTTCCCAAAACGTCCAGTTGTAACGAATCGATACGGTCCTTGATGGGAGCGATCTTTTTATCTAGAAGCGACTCGAGTTGTACCAAAAATCCGTCAGCCCCTGTGGCTGTCGAGACGGCCCCTGAAGAAATTGAACCATTCTCTCCCAGGCCTGTACCCTTAGCAGAACCCTTGGCCGCCAGTGTTCTCATAGCCTTCGAGGCCTCTTGCTGATTTTCTTTGTCTTCGTCTACCATCCGAGCATCGTCTCTCAGTCTTTTCTGCTTGTCGATATCTAAAGACAAGAGCTTTTGCATGGTTTCTCCAATCTGCAAAGTCGGCATGGCCGAAAGTGTAAGTACGAACCAGTTACCCAAAATTTGAGATGGAAATGAAGCGCCGAATTGGCAAAACCCAACAAATTCGCGAATTCGCCAAATGGAATCGATATCCCACCAATGAAAGTGATATCCCACTGATAAATCTCACTGATTAAACCCAAATTGAACCAATCTCGCTGGCCCAGAAGAAGACGAAGGCGGCGATGGCTGCCGCGCCCCCCGCGGCGGCGCACCCCCCCCCCCCCCCACGCGCTAGGCGCCTGTGGGAGCAAGGCGCCTTGAGCCAAAATGGCTACGGGTTGGGGTAGGTGAAGAGAGACCCCCTTTCGCCGAAGATGTGTCCATTCCCACGTCTGCTGAAGAAGAACCCATATCTGTTGAAGCAAGTCCCACATAAGCTGAAGGGTAACCCACATCTGCTGAAGGATAACCCACGTAAGGAGAACCCACATCTACTGAAGGAGAACCCAAGAGAATGTTATATTTGTTCAAAGAATCATAGATGTCAAATGGTTTGTCACCTGACTGAAAACCCACTGTGCCGAAGTCAAATTGAGCTTGTCGAAACGCAACCAATCGAAATCTACGCATCTTCCTTTTCCAGGAGGAGGAGGATGCAAGGAATAGGGGGGCGGTTTTAGTTTTATAGGCGCATTGGGGATGAGGGGGGTTGGGTCGCAGGAGGGAGGGGAGGACGAGGAGAAGGAGGGGGAGGTGGAGGATGTGGAGGGAAGTGGGAGGAGGAGGAGGTGGAGGGGAGGAGCAGGAGGGGAGGAGGAGGAGGAGGAGGAGGGGGGGAGGAGGGAGGATGAGGGGAGGTGTAGGAGGAGGAGGAGGAGGAAGAGGAGGACGCAGGAGGAGAAGGAGGAGGAGGGAGGGGGAGGGGAGCCTCTCTTCTCATCTCCTCCTCCTCCTACTCCTCCTCCTCCTCCTCCTCCTCCTCCTCCTCCTCCTCCTCGACTCGACTCGACTCGACTAAGGGCTGTGCAATGGTGCCCGTGCCAAGGGAATTAGAGAAAAAGGGGAGCATGCACCGTGCATTCGTGCAGGGGAAGGAAGGCAGCAGCAGCGGACAGTGCACCGCCGTCGAGGAGGCAGGCCTCACACGCAGGGCGACACCCCTCAGGAGACAGGGGTGACACGGTCCTCCGCGGCGATCCCCCCGCGGGACGCAGACGAGGGGGGCCGCAGCGACACGGGCGCGAAAACGGCGGGGGAAGGGAAGGCGTCGAGAGCTCCCGAAGTGCGCCCAGGGGCGCGCAGATGCACAGGTCCGAGACTGGCGTTGACATCTGACAGCAAACCTGAGAGAAGCAAGGCCGCACGGTCCTGGCCTTCGCGTGGCCCCGCCCCACCCTCTTCAACAGTCCTGCGGGCAAAACAGAGTTTAACCTGCGTGCTTCTCCTGCTGGGGGCGGGAAGGGGGGGGGGGGGGGGGAGATGAGAGGTGGAGCCTAGACGGAACCGCCTCCGTCCAAACTCCAACATGGGAGTCAGCCACTCTCTCCCATACGACTTCAGGTAAGGCCAATAGTTTTTGCACCTGCGCGGGCAAGCACATCGCAGCTCTCGAGGTCGGCGCCTCGCTTCGGGAAGGGGCATGGATGGACCACGCCGCAGGCGCACGCCTGACAATTGCGGTCAAAAAAAGGCGGGAAGCAGCTCGGACCCACGAGTTCTCCCGCCCAAGGGTTTCGCGAGCCGTCTCGGGGGCCCAGGGGACCCCCCACTTGAACCTGGAATCGCGCCAATTACACGCAACGGGTTGGGGTTCAGGTTGGCGGTAAGCCATTTCCCATGACGTCCGATCCCCGAATATGAAAAGGCCAGCAACGAAACCCTCAACGATGGCGTTCTGAATGTTTTGCACCACGCCAAGATCAAGAAGAAACTTTTGCGGCTGGCTGGACATAGCCGCGACCACTCGCAACCCGAGCCCGATATCACTGTAATGCTCACATATCCATGGAAACAAGGATGCAATAAGCTCGACGGATGGGACGAGGATAACAACATAGGCCCGTCCCAGAAGCGAGGGGGAAATGGGCGCCACGGGAGCCAAGAGGGGAGCAGGGGTCGCCTCCATGGAAACGGACGGCACCCCAACGGGCAGAGCACGAGGAGCCAAAACGACAGGACGGAAGGGGGCACCGTGAACTTTGCGAGAGGGAATGTGGGCAAAGCACTCGCTAAGCCCTCTGGATCGGTTATCACTCTTAATCCGCTTCCTGTCTTCGATGGCTTCAGCTAGTTCTTGCGGGGAGGGGCGGAGCGGAGAAGAGGCCCAAGCAAGCCTACAACCTTGAGCACCCTGCACACGTTGCAAGAGCCGCGCGCCGTCCCAAAATTCTTTCACGCAGAAGGGGCAAACCGTGGGGACGTTGTAACTTGCCGGGTGGGTGGCCAGCAGGCGGTTTGGAACTCCACGGGGGGGAGTTCCAAATTTGCACCGGGAGTTTGTTTTCGTAAGAAACGTAATGGCGATATTTCTTACATGTATGTAAAATGGATTGAGGCATTATCGTGTATGGTGTATTTTTACGACGACGAATTCATTAATTATGTGTTTCCCGAACGAAGGGATCATACGTGCGTTGCGTGACGCAGACGGGCCATTACACGTGAGAAACCACATAGCATGTCGGAAATCTTGGTGCAACACATGTAAACATCAGAAAACGATCCCCCGCAAAAGGCAACGTATCCTAAAGATTGCGCTGCCGCGCACGCGTTGCATTGGATTTGTTGACTTGCATTTGCCCCCATGGTAGTTGAACATTTAGGGGCCAAACCCATGTTTCTGAAGGCGCTGTCAATGGATAGCACGCGATATGTGCGCACATGTGGCAATGTTGCATGCGTTAGGTAGCCTAGACGCCGAAACCCGAAGCTTTCCCCGAAGTTTCCATTGCCAGTTCTTTGCTAGTCGTTCCTCCGTCGCCTGCCCCCTCCTGCCTATCCGCAGCCGCCGACGACCAACCGTTCAGTCCCAACAACCTCCCCCTCTCACTCTGGATCCTCCCTCTACCTGCGGCCCTGGAAGGGCCCTAACCATACCCAACAGGCTGCAAGAAAGCCCCAAGAGGCCCCCAAGAGACCCCCAGGAAGCTCCCGGGTAAAAGCGATCCAGAGGATGATCGGCCGTTGCCGTTTTGGCTCAATGTAACATTCCATCTTCCATTCCATTCATGACAGAATGGATGTGCACATACCGCTCGCACAAGGCGTTGTTCAGCATGCGACGATCGCGCCAGATGGCACGGTTGTGATTCCGTCTCGTCGCATCGCTGTGAATTTATTGTGTAATGCGCTGCTGGCATCTGGTCATGGCGCAGATTCCCAGAGTGAGCAGTCAGAGTTGCGTCGGCAAGTTGCAATTTCAGTGGACTGGGCTGCTGATCATGTCCCCACTGGCATCCTCAGCGTCAGCACGTTGCGCGACGCTGCGCGGCATTGTGGCATCATGTTGGCCGCTGATCGAATGGCTCACATCGAAGAGAGGGCTTACTCGATGATCAGTGATCGCCTTGACTGCCGCCGCCGCCCAGGTGGGGCCCACCGCGCTGGAGGCGGAGGCGGCGGAGGCGGAGCCATTGTCCCAGTGGACACGGCACGCCAGCTGCCGCGTCGCCGCGCCCGTGCCCGTGCCCTGCCACTCGTTCCAGTCGGCAGGACAGCTGTCAACCAGCGCATCGTGCAGGTGAACCGACTGCTGACCCGCGAGCGCGCCAAGGCCACCAGATGGCGATCCAGGGCGATGAAGGCAGAGCAAGAGCTCAGGTTGGCCCGCAGAGCTGCAGTCGCATCGGCGGGCGGCGGGATCAAGGTCAACAGGAGGCGGAAAGTGGGCGCCCACCGTGCCTGCATGACTATATCGGGGGGCTATCAGTTGGCACTTCGGAGGAACATGGGCCATTCTGGGGCGTCCGCATTGGTGCAGATAATGGACGTCCCCGTCACGCGGCATTGCGTCGTCCGCTGGGAGCGCATGCTGGCCAACAATATCTGGGAAGGCTGCGCCACTTCCGTGGTCTCTCCTCCCCGGGCCCCTCCCGCTCCTCCCGATGTTGAGCCAACATGTGATAGGCTGCGCCTACCAGATGTTGAGTCAACATCTGATAGGCGCCACTTCCTCCTGCGCTGAGTCTGCCCGCACGGTCGGGCTTGCGGTTTCTTGGTAGATGTCAATACTGGCACGCGCGCCAGGAGGATCGCATGTGGAGTGCTGGTGGCCTTTTTACGTACGAGGTGCACAACGTTCGTTGTGATGCCACGAACAGTGCCGCTGCCAACTCGCTCAAAGTTCACGTGTGCAGCGTGACCAGCAGCTACGTGACGCCGACAGACATCGGGCCAGGTGCCATGGGATTACGGTGAATGATGGGTGATATGACTGGCGGGATGAGCGATGAAGGCATGCATTGGGGGAAGGCCGCTGAGGCCCGAGGGGGGTGGGAGGGATTCCACTGGATTCCAGGACAGGGCGACGAGGCGAAGAGGAGAGTGGCGGAGGAGGCTGGAGGATTAGGAGAATGAGGATGATGATGAGGAGAATGATGATGGGCAGACTGAGGCGGAGGAGAATGAGGGGGATGATGAAAAGGGGAGGAGGAGGAGGAGGATGAGGAGGAGGAGGAGGAGGAGGAGGAGGAGGAGGGGGAGGAGGAGGAGGAGAGGGAGGAGGAGGAGGAGGAGGAGGAGGAGGAGGAGGAGGAGGAGGAGGAGGAGGAGGAGGAGGAGGAGGAGGAGAGAGGTAGAAGGATAGGGGAGGCCGCCGCCGCCGCCCTGCAAGGTGGCGACTACTGTGATGACGATCTGCTGCGTCCGCACGCGCCCGTCTTCACGGACATGCAGTTCGTGCCAGAACACAACGACGGGGCCTCTCAAGCGTCTATGCTCAAGAAGCATCTGACGTCGGCCGGGGTCGAGCCGTGGGACGCGCCCGTCAGGTTCGGGAACCACCTCAGAGTGTTCGTTTTCACGACTGACAAAGGTCAATCCCCTGAATCCCCTCCCTCCTCCTACCTCTATCCCTCTATCCCACTGGCTGGCTGACTGACTGACTGAATGACTGACTGCTGTAAGTTGTTTCGCTCTCATGACGCATGTGACTTCCATGACTCCTACTCGTCGCCATCGTATTTGCGGACGCCGCTGGAAACACGGTGGTGGGAAGTACGAGTCTTGGGCCGTCTTGGGGCAAGTGAGTGAAACAACAATGCGTGCGCAGCGGATCTCTCTCTCTCTCTCTCTCTCTCTCTCTCTCTCTCTCTCTCTCTCTCTCTCTCTCTCTCATTCCCCTCACCTGGTCTGAGACCCTGGTCCTGGTCTGCTTCTCCAGAGGCCCAGACCAACAAGGCGCCCGAAAGTTGATCGCGACATCTACGGCAGATGATCCCCACACGCTGGTGATATGGCAATGGTGCATTGACCACCTGCTCCATCGTTCTGTTGAGGTACAGCTTCGCCGGTTGGATAGATGTAAATATTTTGGCAAGCTTGCAACGCTGATTAACACATGGCGAGCAACTGGGAATGCATGTAAAATATTTTGCGCATGGAGTTTGGAACATTCGAACGCAGACGCCAAGGAGAAGCTTCGTAGGCTACCTCCCAGGCCCCTGCGTGGTCGATGGGGCACTGCATCTGCGACTGAGGACCCTGGATTCCTGAGAACCTACAGAACCCACATTGTTTCTGAGCCCCTCGCTCGCTTCGAATGGGCGCGACTCGGAAAACTGCGTTCGGACCCGAGGGTGATATGGAGCCTGGGGGCCGTCGTCAGTCGTAGAGGAATGTTTGGAGAAGTGCGGCCACCTCAAGTTGAAGTGCGCTTTCGAACGTGTCTGGGGCCATGCGGGCCCAGTTGTCAGCGACGCCAATCGGACAGAGGACGGGGGGGAGGAGGATTACGGCCAGAAAGTTGGTCGCTGGATCAGAGGGAGCTTGAAAAGTCTTGGGGACCCATGGTTCTGGTCTTTGGTTTTAATTGCTCGCCGAAGCCGTAAGCCATTATCGCATTTGCTGAATTGGATGCAGCATCGAGACGAGTCGCCGAACCCCAAGCCGAAGATATGTAGCATGATTCATTCTAAGATGAAACAGATATGCCTAGGATACGACGACATGTTGTTGGTCCCAGAAGTTCGCCGCAGCACCTGGGGGCAAGTCTTCGAAGGACATTCAGACGAGTACATCTTTGAGCTGGCTGCGACCATCGTGGAACTAGTGTTAGATTTCCGAGCCGACTATGAGCGGAGGATCGTTGCCTTGTTTGAGAGCTACCCCTGGAAGTTGGTGGCGTTATCTTTTTTTCTTTCTTTTTTTTATTTAAATTTTTGTTCTTTTTTTTCCTCTACCCCTGGAAGTTGCTCATCCTAATCAAGACCCCGCCAGAGATTCGCTGCAGTGAACGGGCCGATGTCTGCGTGGATTGGCGAGACTCAAACGCTCGCGCGCCTCGTTGCCTCGACCCGCGTTCAAATCCACATCAGTTTTACTTTCTTTGGTTGCCCCGGGGCCTCCCCACCTTCCCGCTGTTCCCAGGGCCCAGCGCGTTCAGGGGCCTCAGGGGCCCCGCCCTTCAGAAGGGACCTGCTGCGTTGTCGGAATCCCAAAAGGGTCGGCGATTTCGCGATCGACGACTCGACGACATCGATGCATCGATTCCCCCAGGAGTTGCGGGACAAGGCCGAGGCTGTGAAAGCATGTCCGACATCAGTCAAAATCGCTGAGCACTTCAGGCGGGAACCTGGGAACTCGAACTCTGGGCGGGGACTGGGGCAGTAGGCCCCAAGGGGCCATAGGTTTTGTTTCGAAGGCCCCTGCAGGGACCAGATTGGGACGCCAGCGCGGTCACGGCACGATGTGCCCCGGCCCTTCAGAAGGGACCTTTGCGCTTGTCGGAATCCCAAAAGGGTCGGCGATTTCGCGATCGACGACTCGACGACATCGATGCATCGATTCCCCCAGGAGTTGCGGGACAAGGCCGAGGCTGTGAAAGCATGTCCGACATCAGTCAAAATCGCTGAGCACTTCAGGCGGGAACCTGGGAACTCGAACTCTGGGCGGGGACTGGGGCAGTAGGCCCCAAGGGGCCATAGGTTTTGTTTCGAAGGCCCCTGCAGGGACCAGATTGCGGACGCCGCGCGGGACGGCACGATGTGCGGCGAGATGTTTTCGTCATGTCAAACATCGCAGAGTTGTGGACATCCGACACACAGGAGGTGGAGGGGACCAATAGCATCGTCAAACACATCAGCAAGCTAAGCCCCAACATTGGCCTTCCACTCCTCAGCAGCAGGATCACAGTTAAAAAGGCAGCGTCTCGCCTGGCGCGACCAGAGGAACGCGCTGCATTCATCAACGAATGCGTCTGCGACCATCCGAAGGCAGCGCAGAGGGAAGGGGGGACAGGAGTCTGAGGAGGATGGAGGAGTCCAGGAGGGCAGGGGAAAGGATTGAGACAAGGACTGATGATAAGATGATCCGAGAGACATGCTGATTGATGAGCATAGGATGGGGAGGGATAAAGTCCGCGGAGTCCGATGGGGGGGAGTGCGCCGAGGGGGTGGGGCGGAGGTGGCGGGGTGCGATGGTGCCCGGCGCGTGGGGGGTAAAGGAACACGGCGCAGCTGAGGAGTACTAGGAGGAGGAGGAGGGGGAGGAGGAGGAAGAGAACGAGGATGTGAAAAGGAAGTAGAAAGATAACGATAAGCGCAACGATAAGAACTGCACGGCGCGGAGGGGGGCGGCGAGGAGGAGGAGCTGGCAGGAGGAGGAGGAGGAGCAGAAGGAGCTGGGGGGCGGTGAGCAAGATCAGGAAGGGGGGGGCCCGAGGAGGGGAGGAGGAGGAGAAGGAGGAGGGAAGGAGGGATAGGAACCCTCGTCGAAGGCGATCCCGCTGCGAAACCTCGCCGAGCCAGCGGAATCGCAGAGGTGGGCGATGGTATCCACTGCTGCCCCTGCTGCGCCAGAGGAGGGGGCCTTGGCGGCCTTGCCGCTCCCTGCGCCGCCGCTGGCAGCTGACGACCCCCTGCGCCCCCTGGCCCTCCCGGCAGCCAAGGCGGCGGCCAAGGCTAAGGCTGCGGCCGCGGCTCCAGCACCGTCCGAGCTGGCGTTGGAGAGGCGCAAGAGGTTCACGTATCGTGCCTTGGCGTTGATCAAGGCACTTGCGGCAATGCACATGTCGCATGTCACGCGATCTGACGATCTGAGTTGAGATTCCGATTCCTATGCTAATGGATCGACGATGGCGGGTGAGGGATGGATGGCGCGGCGCGGCAGGGCCATCCATCTCTCGCTCCCCGCACGGCCAGCTCAGTTCAGACAGTTCGGTTCAGTCAGTCAGCCCCCTTCTTCTATGTTCCTACCCCGCCCCAGGGTGTGATTGGCAATGTCGATGTCAGCAGCAAGTGGGCGCTCTGCGTTCGAAACGCTCCTGTCAATTACGCCGGCGACGACGCCTGGTTGATTACCCACCGCTTTGGCAGGGCTGAGACATGGGTTGAAGCGGTGGGTAGAGGGGAGGGGAAACGGGGGTGGGGGTGGGGGCTGGCATGTAGCAGCCGCCAGTATGCGCTCAGCCTCTCGCCGGCCGTTGCTGTGGCTCAGGCCGTTCCGCAACGGGGTTGCATCAGCGGAGGGCGAGAGGGCGCGCAAAATGGCGGGCGCGACATGCCACCCCCTTCCCCCGCGCCCCATTAGGTGGACGTGTCGGGCGGACACGCTATGATCAGGCTGAGGCCCACCCTGAAACCACATCTTCTTGTCGACGCTTTCAAGGGCTTGCACGCGGCAGCCGTGCTAGGCGGTGGCGATATCGAGCTCGTGAGGCTCAATTTGAGGTGGGACCAGGGGCTTGATCGGCTTGAGCGAGCAAGCGTGGTGGGCGTCGAATTGCTTCTGGATTCCGACAACATCAAGAGGCGCCCAGGGCGCCTGGCAACCAGTCCTGGATTCCTCGATTCCTGGTTCATATCCGATCCGGGCTCCTCCAATGGTCCTTGTATCCTTGCATATTTCTTTCTGTCGAAATCCCAGGTGCCTGAAGGCCATCAAGAAAAAGAAGCGGCCCCGCGACGACGCTGGCGGCGGCGGCGGACCAGCCGACGACGGCGAGGGCGGCGACGACGACATAGCAGATGATTATCTTCGAGAGGAGGCGCGAGCGGCTGCGGCACATTCCGACGGCCTCGACGACGCAATGAATGATTTACTGGAAGCGGAGGGCTTCGTGGATTATTTTGATGAGGCCTCGCGCGCCCATGAGGTCCACGAGGACGTCGACGATTGGATTGGCGAGGTGATCGATCCAGCGGGCCATTTTCCAGCAGAGGCGGCCGCTGATGCACTTGAGAATATGGGGTACATAGACGGGATTGCAGCCGCTGCTGGCGAGATCGGCGGGGAGGACATCGATCCGCCTGCGCCGCCAGATGCCGCATCGGACGTCGCAGAAGGATCGATCGGATGGGATGGGAGGGCGGGGGCTGAGTGGCAAATGCATGGAAATAGTTTGGAGTGGATGGTCCCCGGGGAGGGGGGAAGTACAGGGCTCGCCCCATCTCAAGATAACGCGGCGCCCCTGGGCCCCTTGATCCCTGGTCCCTGGAGGAGTTCCCGACGCGCCGTATCTGTTTGACCCCCCCGCCCAAAACCATCAGCGAACACTTACATCGTTTTTCGCCGCTGCCTCAGCCGACCCTTTCTCTGCATCTCATCTCATCGTTCCATCGGACCGAGGACCAGCCCCAGGTGCAGTGGCTTGGGTCACGGCGGTCATGCCTACTATGATTGCGCTTGCTCATGTTTGTCAAGATCGATTCGCTGCCAAGGACCCAGATAAGCAATTCACTGGCCTCCTGCAACTCACGGACACTGAGGCGGTTGCCGACGACGGTGATGGCGATAGCGTCAACACCTCGCGCACCGTATGGGTCGCTTGGGATGATACTCGCGCCGATGTCATGTCAGGAAGGATAACTGAACTGGATGAACACAATGGCATTAAGTACAAGAATACATCTCACATCGAACGCTTCGGGGACAAGATACATGCGGGGTCTGCTGTTGTTGTTATTCCAAACACAAACGAGAAGATGGTAAAAGCAACTGCTATATTTCGTGAGCGCATGCCCGACGCTTTTGTGACAGCACGGTCTTTGTATGATAAACTGTCTGGTCTTGATTTCGGTGGGGAAGGCGTTGCTCGGTGCCCTGTTTGCAATGCCATCCCAGAAACCGTGGTGTTACCATCCGCGGCCGCCAGGGCCGCGTTCGGGGATGCAGACGAGGGCTCTCGCATCCTTGGCGAGCGGCCAGCGAATGCCTTAACGAATGCAGCTATGAAGCAAGCAGTTGTTTCGTGTGACTTTTTATGCGTGCCTTGCAAAGCATTGCTTTGTGATTATTTTGATTTGTAGTATGTATCAAGTGTGAACGATGGGGTGGACTCTAAGCCAAAAGCGTGCGTCAGAATTTTTCAAAATTCTGACGCTCGATCTTGGGCTGTTCGCGGCCCAGGGTGGGGGTTCTAGGCCAACAACAGGCGTCAATAAGTCAAAGCTCGATTTTGGGCCATTCGCGGCCCTATCTACACGCACATTAAGAAAGCCCGTTAACAAATATGCATTGGTCCAACTGAGTTCTTCTGGTCCTTGGGTACACCTGACTCGCTTGGGCTCGCTATGGCCAACTGTTTGCTTATAGATCTCGTGGGGCCTGGGGGGGATCTGGTCCTTGGGGTCTGCGACTGGCGGCATTGGCGACCCGCCGCAACAA
Source organism: Prorocentrum cordatum (assembly GCA_963575745.1). Classification (NCBI taxonomy): domain Eukaryota; class Dinophyceae; order Prorocentrales; family Prorocentraceae; genus Prorocentrum; species Prorocentrum cordatum. The sequence continues at coordinate 760,317 of CAUYUJ010021948.1, read as the reverse complement.
TCCGTCTTCTATCCGTGGCTTAAACAATTCAGGGCACCTGTATCTCTGCTGCTCTCTCAGCCGCTCCTCCTCCTACCTCCTCCTCTAATGCCCGTTCGCCGCTATCTACAAGCAGATATTTCCAGGGTTCCGCGAGGCTTTCTCGGATCTGCGCTGGACTCTGAGTGCCCCCCTCGCTGGCGCGCGGAGCGCGCCAGGGGCGGCGCCGGAGGCGCCGCCGGGGAGGCCCAGCGCGAGGCTTTGTCTCTGGTCCTTCCTTTGCCGCCTTCCGCCGCCCTCGCTGTCACCTCTGACTCTCTTGCGCTCTTTCTTTCTCTCTGCTCCTTCTGTATCTCTCTCTCTCTCTCGCTCTCTCTCCCTCTCTCTCACTCTCTCTCTCTCTCGCGCTCCGTCATCACCCTCTCCACCCCCTCCTCGCTGTTCCCAAGTCCTTCTCTTCACGCTGTTTCTCGGGGCCGCTGCCAGGGCGGCGCCTGGGCAGATCCGCCGCAGCGTGAACTCGGCCGATCAGCGCCTTGTTCGAGGGAGGGCGGGGGCGGCAAGATGCAAGCGGGATGGTCCTAGCACATTTGCGATTGCTCATTCCAGCGCGGGCGAAACATCATCCGCAACAATGTTGATCTGATAGGGCCCGAAGGAAGCAACTCACCTCAACCGGATAAGAGACAACTCACTTTTTAGTTGCGGTTGTCTCATATTGCTGGGGTTCGAATCTGCTCTCACCATTCGTTGAGGGTTTTGAAGAGGGCGATCTGCTGGAGATCAGGATGCGATGATATGCAAACTATGCTACGCTATGCGTCTTCATCTCACTGTGCTGGCTTGTCGAGAACAGCATCTAGGGCGATATCCATACGCAATCTCAGCTCGGAAACAGCCAAATACGCCTCGCTGACATGCAAATTTTAGCAGCATCTGCGATTCAGAATGGTGCTCCCCGAACAGGCAAAACTGGAACAGTTCCAGATTCATACCTAATTTTTGGAACAGGGGGGGGGTGTTCCAAAAATCGAGGTTAATTCCCGGGTCGAGAATTTGGAACTCCCACCTACTGTTCCAAAAAATGACTCGAGAATCAACCTCAATTTTTGGAACACCCCCCCCCTGTTCCAAAAATAGGGTATGAATCTGGAACTGTTCCAGTTTTGCTCCTTCTGTACCTCTCCGTCGAGACCATGATTAATCCTGAAACGCATCAACTCAAACCACTAAAAACCAACAAAACATCTGCTCTGAATGCAATGCTTATCCCTCATGATTCCACATTCGCCCTTCTCATGCTCATGATTCTGCTCGTGATGCTGCTCACTGCGTTCACTTCCGTTCCGTCTCTTGTCTACAATTCTTTGTCATACCACCCGCATTGGCCTACATGGGCTGCCTGTGAAGTGGCCGCGGCGCCACGATATATCCTGGCGGGCGCTGAGAGACCGAACGCACCAATGATGGAATCGATGAGACGTGAGGTCCAACGTTTTGGCAGGGGGGAGGGTCCGTTGCCCTTTTTGGCTTTGTAACAGGCTTTGTACATTTTGGTCAGGCATAATCATTGCATCACCATCGGCGCATCCGAGCCGCTTGAGCCAATATGTTGAATAGGTTTGCTGCCATGCGACAAGCGTGCCGGATCAATCCAGACATCCTCTTGTCAGCTCTCGACGACGTGCCGTTTGAGCCCGCTAACAACATGGACGACCTGAACAGTTGGGCCTCCAAGGCCCTGCGTCGAATGCAGGAGTCTCAGTCGATGACAACCGAATCGCTCATGAGGACGCTGACCAACAGGGAGATCACCATGAGCAGCAGCTTCAGCGGCATCGGGACCGACATCATCGCAGCTAAACACATCGAGAGCGCTGCTGCGCGGTTGAACGCCCTGAATGGGGTGCCTGCTGGCACTCCTGGCGTGACATTCACGCATTTGTGGTCGCTTGAGTGGGACGCGAAGTGCCAGAAAGAGTTGCGCTGCCTGCACAAGTTACATCCAGCACCTCCAGGTGGGTCGTGCATCTTCACAGACGTGTTGGATTTCACTGCAACAATCCACGAGGGCGATGTCGGTTGGACCGGTGGCGTTGAGAAATCGGTGGAGTTCTTGCGGAATCATATCCCGAGGTCGAGAGCAAAGGACGATGGTTTATGCGTTGTTCATGGCCGTCGGTGCACCGCTCAGAGGGCCTTGATCCACACGGCTGGGTCGGTATGCAAAGACTTCTCGATATTCGGCAATCGGGCTCACATGAGGGGCAAGCACGCCAAGAATTTCTTTGTGTGGTGTTCAATGAGGCGCAGGATTCAAGAACCATTAGTCGTTCACGAGAACGTTTTGACCTTCCCAGCAACTGAATTGGACAACCATCTCGGTGACCTCTACATCGTTCTACGCGTGCCACTGTGTCCGAATCAGATGGGGTGGCCTTGCCTTCGCAAGAGGGCGATATGTGTGCTGTTTCTGAAAGAATGGATCCTTCCCGTCTTGGACTTCCTCAACATCCCACGGTCCCCTGGCATGCGCAGGCCCGACGATGATTTCAATACATTCAGGGCGCTGATGGAGAAGATGTTCTTCAGACAGGTTGGCGACGATCTCTGCTGGCGCATCTTCATGGTCGCCGACCTGGAAGAGCAGGAAGCGACGCAGAGGTGGGCCCTGAACCGCACGAGTGTCAAGAACGTCGATCGCGACAACTTCATCTGCAAGCTGCCAATCACATTGCCTCCTTACGATGCGCTGGGGCCGAACGAGCTGAAGCGTGCGGAGTACTACGAGGAGCACTTCGAGAATGGCTGCTGCTGCTACGACGTCATGCAGAACCCGTGGTCTCGTGCCGTCCGCAGCATCGGACGTGATTTGCACACCATCATTTCAAATACTGGTATCATTGTCGACCCTGTGCTGAAGAGGATCGTCACGCCCACAGAGCTCTTCGCGGCAATGGGCTATCCAGTCACAGCAGATGCTCAACAACACAGCGGCACGGTTTGCCAGTTTTCGCGCGGCGTGACTGGCATTCCACCTCAAAGGAGCCCTGGGGCCCTGGGTAAACCACGTCGCTCTCCATGGGGCCCATGGGCCCATGGGGCCCATGGGGCGGATGAGGATAAGGAGGATGGGGAGAGAGGAAGGCCATGAGGATCAGAGGGAGGGATGGAGAGGAACGGAGCGCGATGAGTTTTTTGGGGCACCACCTTCAGGACAAGGCGTTCTCAGCTCAACCAGGTGGGGAACGCGTTCCACGTTAACGTGGCGGGGGCTGTTTATGGAGCGATCGTGTTCGCCTTCCCGGATCTGGGCCGCGCCCCCGCAGCGCCCGCGTCGCCCCCAGTCCCCAACGAGGGCGGCGAGGCCGCCAACGCTGCCGCTGGGGCCGAGGGACCTGCGGTTCCTGAGGAGGCGGTGGTGGACGATATCCCAGAGGCCCCAGAGGCACCGAGTCTGGAGGATGATCATGATGATGAAGAGGCTCATGCGGCTCATGAGGATGGTGAGGCCGAGGGTGAGTCTGAGCCTGCCGCAGCTGCGGGTTGGGCTGTGAAGGCGGCTAAGTCGAAGAGCAAGGCGAAGCCGCCACCCTCCTCCGCTGCGGCTCCGACGTCCCCCGGCCAGCAGCAGACGGAGCCACCCTCGCCGTGCGCGCCGAGCAGCCTGGGAAGCCCGGGCCCGAGCGCCGCATCCTCGGCCCAGAGCGCCTTCCAGACCGTGGACGTCAGTTCAGAGAACAAGGGCGGCATGCAGGTCACGACGGTGACCGTCACCACCACCGTCAAGAAAAGGAACGCCGATGATGATGCGGGCCATCCTGGGGCTTCCTCCTCCGGGCTGCAGCGCAAGAGTCAGCGGAGCCGTTTCGCAGCTGCCTTTAACATGTGACGTGGCGGCAGGTTGCGCCTGACAAATTTTGACATTAGTTTTGCACGCGCGCGATATCGCCAGTGCAGGTGCTGTGTATCGCTTGGTATTTCATCCAAGGTCTCTCCCATTCCTCCATCAGGTCCTCCATGCATCACAAAGAGTTCCGATGTCCCACATGTTTCCATCTCTAAGCTGCCGCGCCTGCTGCTGTCTCACTCGGCCCTTCGAAGCCTTGGAGTGTACATGCATCATCGCCGCGCGGTCTATCAACAACTCGGCTCATCTCATCAGCTCCCTCTTTAATTCGACAGCCTACCTTTTGCAGGCGACAGTAAGCAGGCGGCCAGAAGCGGCGAGGCTTGGATGTGACAGCACCACGTACCCTCGTTTAATGCAACATGTGGTTTCGTTGTGGCTTCAGAGGCGCCGCCAGCAACCAGCAACGCACGGTTGAGATGAGCGAATGAGAGCGAGATTGCCACACTCAATCATCATCATCGACATCTATCCTCAAACATCACAACATCGCAACACCCAAGACCATGCATAATAAGAAAGAGGGTGAGTCGAGGAGGGAGGGGGAGCAGAGGAGGAGAGGCAGAGTAACATATTCGCCGAATGATAAAGCAAAACAAGCAAACCAAGGAATGAAACTCTTGGAGCTCCGCCCTGCGTCAGCACCTCTCGGTCTTAGTTCGAGGATACTAATAGTAGAGGACCCTTGGCCTTCACAAGGATTCCCTGGGCGCCTCTGGATTCCAAGACTCTGCGACCCAACTTTCGGACCTTCGGAACTTCTGTTGGTTGTAGATAAGAAGGGGAAGGATGAAGGAGAGCCCCTTAGGGCCGTAGGGCGGCATGCATGAGGCTGAATCCCCAATCCCAATTGAAAGGCACCGAGGGGACTCAACGAGAATGAGTTGTCCCGGGGTACACAGGCCCTCTTGCTGGAGGGATTCACGCAAATCCTTAGGCCTCCTCCTATCAGCGCCCCCACCTCCTCCGCTCCGGGCCCTACTTCGCCCACCCGCCCCCGCAGCCCATTTGGCGCAGCTGCGTTCTTGCAGTGATACGAGGTGCACCGAGGGCGCCTCTGACTTTACGACGCCGGCTCTACGACGTACCACAGCCGCTGCAACCATGCCCAAGGCCCCGAAGCGGCAGCATGCTCAGCATGAGGATGAGTCGAGAGCCATGGCAATGTTGGAAGCGGAGGGCATGCCTGAATCTCCTTGGGCCAACGATGTCATTCGCAAGCCTTCTGGCGTACTCCGCAGCGCCTAGGACTGGGCCCTAGGAAAATATCTGCGATATGCTAGGCTATGCAGCAGACTATGCTATGCGCTGCAATGCGCAAGCGGTAATAGCATGCAGATGTTGCTGCAAAACGGGCGGCGGGCGGATCTCCATCCACGAAAGGTTCCCAGGTCTGCACGGCATCATGCTTCAACGAAAGATTCGTAACACATACTACTTGGAGGAAGGGCTCTGGTCGCCATGGTTTGCAGAGGATGGGTCGAAGATGTTCTCCCGCCACCCCAAGAATGACCGCGCCGAAGCTGATACCAGGAGGATGTACAAGGAATCCGTGCTCAGAGAGGGCCTGAGTCAAGGCATCAACGGCGATGTGATCGCTGTCCCGACGAGCTATGGGTCCGACAGGAAGTTCATGCTCATGAGTTTTGCCACGCGGATGGAGGCGGTCTATGATGCATACGAGGAGGATCCGACGAATCCCATGGTCCAAGAGACGATCCGTTGCGGCGTGAAGAACATCGTCGTGGTGGACAAGCGCAGCCCAGACGACATCTTGAGGGCGCTGAAGGAGGGGAACAATAAATGGAACAAAATCGGTTCGGAGATGAGCTACCTGGAGCGCTACCACATGATTAACCAAGTCGAGCAGAAGTGGAAGGCATACTGCAAGAAGAGGAAGTTCGACGAAGAGGGTGATGATGAAGATGCCGCCGCTGCTGAGATAGACGACTCGGGTGGAGACGGAGTCGGGGATGCCAGCTACGAGAAGAGGTACACCGAGTTTCTGGACGCACACTTCAAGGACCAGTTTTCGTCCTTCAACCAGTTCTGTGAGTGCAAGCGCGTCGTCCGCAGATTGTCTGCGCCAAGCCTCGGCGGGTTGTACCAGCAGTACGAGGAGTACGCGAACGCGCACTGCCAGTTCAGCAACAAGGAGTTGAACCAAGGTTTAGTGACGCACGCAAACGATCAGATCTGCAAGAAGATGAAGAAGTTCTTGGTCGCAGAGATGGCGCCCTACCTGAAGATTCTTTTATCCATGGCCCTTCCGACCAACGACTTCGTGCCATGGGTATTCAAGACCAGGCCGAGCATGTCAAAGCTGTCCAATTTGCTGCAGGTTATGAGAGAGTCGAAAGTGTTCCAGCTTTCGAAGGTTGCGCAGGCAGTGGAGCCCGGCGGCCGCGGCCGCGGCCGCGGCAAGAGCAAGGCGAAGGCGAAGGCGTCGGCGAAGGCAAAGCCTGAGAGCATGACCGCAACAACGCTTTTCATCAACGACGTCCACAACGCCATCGCCTACACTCTCCAAGGTGTTCCCAAGGCGTCTTTGGATCATGATGCCATCTGGTACGTGCAGTGCATCGCGATGGTCTTCGGCATCATTGGCAAAGTTGTCATCCCGAAAAAGCCGACTAGCCCTACGCCCACCGCGGTCCTGGACGCCAGCGACCCATCTACAGTGAGCATGCAATCATGGTCGGGCCTTCGGAAATGGATCAAAAAGAAGCTCATTGCTGCTCATGCCTTGAGTGACTCTGCCCACGTGGCCGATGACCCGGACTGCGTTGATGCTCCTGATGGCAGCGAGGGCAGCCAGAGTCAGACGGCGTCGGATTCGATCCCTCTGGCCCTGGTTCCAGTCGGGTCTGCATCAGCCTCTGGTCCACTAGTACAAGATTCCGACAGCCCCGTCGTAGCTATCTGCGCCTACTTGGATTTCGACAAGAAGCTGAAGGTACGCATGCAGGCCTTTGCCGAATATGTTGGTGAAGATACGTCCATGGAGGCAATGAGGCGGACCCATGCTGGCCTTTCCACGGCCATCGGGAATCTGTGGAAGGAGTACGGCGCGAACTTGCAAGCTATGCTCTGCACCGCGCATCCGATCACTTGCATCGTGGAGACTATCGACATCAAGGCCATGGAGACCGCCTTCGAGATGAATTTCATGGCGGTGGCGCGCCTGTGCTACAAGGCGGCGGAGGAGCAGTACGCGGCGGAAGTGCAGATGAACCAAGACGTTGCGGGCTTCTTGAAGATGATGTGGGGTGATGGCGGCGATGCCTATCTCGAGCGTTTCATGTCCCTTCGGTGCCAGTACATGGTTATTTTGATGGAAGAAACGGTCACCGCCATCAAGGACAAACAAACAGAGGACGATGACATGAACGATCGCATCAGGTCTGCCACTGCGACCATCGATGCGCCCCGCTCGTACCTCGAGAGATTCTTGCCAGAGGTTGCGGCTTGCGATGCTAAGTGCAAGGACCGCGTGGCGTGGATCAAGTTCTGGGTAGCGCTGTGCACCGGGGCCCAGGACATGATGAAGGTCGTGGCTCAAGCAGAGAAGGAAGTCGAATATATCGAGCAGATGGAGCGCAAAGACATCGTCCTGAAGTTCGCCAATGACAACGGTTACACCATCGCCGATTGCCGCGACGAGCTGGTCGACATCAAGGCTGCGCTGAAGGTGCAGATCTGTGATAAGGCTGACGCTCATGCCAAGACGCTTCTGACAGCGGCAGCGGTGGCCCAGCCGACTGACCAGGATGATCACTGCGACATCGACGCTGCACTGTCCTCGATGGCAAATTCTTCCTGGAGCCCTGTCATGTCGGCGTCTACTGAATCCAGCAAGCAGCAGTGGGCGGCCTACGCGTTCGCTCTGGAGGCATCGAAGCTTGTGGCCGCTGCACGGGACGCAGATTTCCAGGACGTCGGTGCGGAGATTTTGGTCCATAGGCCTCCGAAGCCAGGCAGTGGTGCAGGGAAGCTTCGCATGTTCGTCAGCGCCCTTGATCCAAAGTTTATGCAGTTGCAGTTGCACCTTGTTGGTAAGATCTGCGTGACCAACGTTTCCACTACATCGGGCTGCCGGGTGGTCAACCTACTGGGCTGCGGCATGTACGACGCTAAGAATTTCATCACGGTGTCGCCGACTGCAGGACGCACACCACCACGCCACTTCCACTCCTCAGGCCTCCTCCTCCTCCTCTCTTCCTCCTCCTCCTCCTCGCCCTCCTTCTCCTCCTCCTCCTTCTCCTCCTCCTCCTCCTCCTCCTCCTCCCCCTCCTCCCTTTCCTTCTTTTTCCCTCCCGCTTCATAGCGGCAGCGATCCAGTGGGCCTCTCTCTGAGAACTTTGGGTGGACTCTGGGCTGCTCTTGGGGTCCTGGGTCCTGGATATGGATCCCGATGCTGGGGGCCCTGGGGCCCAGGTCAGTCGGCCCGCATCTCCGGGGGCGGGGTAGAGGAGCGGGGAACAGGAGAATAAAGAGAAGCATGGAGAAGGGTAGGCTCCCGGGGAGGAGGAGGAGCACACAATGAGGAGAAGCTGAGGAGGAGAAGGAGGAGGAGGAGGAGCGGCAGGATGAGGAGGACTGAGAAGGAGTGGGGAGGAAGCGGAGGAAAAGTGAGGGAGGATGGGGTGAGTGGAGGAGAGGACTATATATTTTCAATCTTCCCTTCACTAGGAATGACAGTCCAAGGTTCTCCTCTGTTCGTCCCGGGTTGGAACGTGAAGGCGTTGAAGCAGCTAGACTCGTCCGACAAAGAGAATACGCCCCCGGTGCCAGTGCTGACGACGACGACCAAATTCATGTCTATTGGATCGGTCAAGATCTCCATCACAGCTTTGATTCCAAACCCAGTTTTCCTGGCATCCTTGGGTGCCGCTGGTGCTGCCGACCCGAAAGATGACGGCCCCGGGGTCCCCGCAGCTCAGATGGTCGAGTTGACGCGCATGGAGTTCAGGGAGGAATCGCTTAAGGCTGCTGCCAAAAAGAGTAGGGGTGATGCCAGTGCCAAGCACATCCTCAAATGATCTGGCAGCTGACAGCCGTAGCGACGGCGCCGCAGAGGAGGAGGATAAGTATGACAAGTACTGGAGAGTGAGCGGGAGAGAGAGGAGGGAGTAGGGGGGAGGAAGAAAGGATAACGCACCGAATCGGTCCTAGTGCAGTTTGCCTGGCGGGATCGCCTTGTGTTTCGAAGTTTGATTGTCGCCATTTTTATGGCATTGTACTCCACATGTTGCTTTTGTTGCGATGCTGTCAGCCCCTCCCGCCGCGCGTGGGGGTTCGAACGTGCGAGCTGTGAATACGTTTGCTAGCCAGAGGAGGCTATTGAAGCACAGCTGCGGTTGCTATGCACATCTCGCCTCTGTGTGGTATTCGGCCGCAAACGTGTTAAATGATGCTGGGGCGCAGACCTGAGAGTGATAATCACAATTATCATCATCATCATCATCATCACCATCATCATCAATGGAGACAGGTAGGTAAACGGACGCTTAAGGACATGCGAATAAAACAACAAATCATCATCAGCATCATCAATCATCATCACCATAATCGTCATCATCGCCATCGTCATCATCATCTTCATCATCGTCCTCATCACAATCATCATGATCATCAGCGTCATCGTCGTCGCGTCGTGCCCCCCCCCGCTGGCTGGGCCGGGCTCCTTGAGCCCCTCGGCGACCACGAGGCAGCGCGGCCGCCGCGCCAGCCGCCCGGGCGGGAGGAGGCAAGGTGGAAGAGCGGAAGAGAGGGCTAGAGGAGGAGGAGGAGGAGGAGGAGGAGGAGGAGGAGGAGGAGGAGGAGGAAGAGGGGGAGGAGGAGGAGGAGGAGGAGGAGGAGGAGGAGGAGGAGGAGGAGGAGGAGGAGGAGAGGACAGGATGAGGTGAAGAAGCAGGCGAGACTCACTGATGTGAGCGGGGACCCAGAGGTGGAGGGGGAGGAGGGGATGAGAGATGAGAGGGAGGAAGGAGGAGGAAGGAGGAGGACATAGAGAAGGAAGGAATTCCAGGATGCGGGGGGAAGGAGGAGGAGAACTCATGCCTCCTCCTCCTCCTCCTCCCTCGCTCGCTCATTTTACCTTTTTCATCCTCTAGCTCGTTCCCTCCTCACCCCAATTACGAATATCCGTCTAGGTCTAGGAGTTGTCCCAGTGTGCCAACATTTTCTGCAGTCCCAATGCTTCCTTCCTTCCATTTTCGTTGCGCTCTTCGTTCCCAGTGCTGCAGTCTACGCTCTGTTATTCCAAATGCGGGGTCGCAACTTGGCGTCCGAATTCGCACCCGGTGCAAATTTGGAGCTCCCCCCCGTGGTGTTCCAAAAACCTGGCGGGTACATGTTGCTAGGCACGCTCGCACGTCCCCAGGCAAACCGTGCCCGTAACAAAGTTGGTGGGACTCTCAGAAGTCTTATGGGTCTTACCCACATGAACCCTGACAGTCTTGGGGTCGTCAGCCGTAAACCCACACGTGTAGCAGAGGTATTTGACGATGGGGGGGGAGGTCGGATGCGTGCTAGCACCATGAATAAGGTGATCACCTGGGGTCTGACCTTCAACATCCTGAGAACCAGGGCGCACAACATTGGGTAGCGTGCGCTCATCCGCTTCAAAATCTGAATCTGGCCTTAACTGCTTGAGCTGCTTGACCCAATGGTCGTGCTCAAGATCCTCAGTGAAAAAATGTTTAGCCGCCTTCGCAGCCTTGGCCACGAGGCCTCTGAAAGCGCCTGGCGTACGGCGGGCAAGATCGAAGTGTTCGTCAATATACTCAGTGTCGCTTTGGCTCGATGGTACGCTAAAACGTCTCATCCATAACATATCGGCTTGAACGAGCTGTGGCCAGCACTTCGGCACACCTCCAGAGGGCATCGATGGACACTCGCACAGCCGGCGGCGCACGCAACAGTATGCTTGGGAGCATCCGCATTCTGGCAACAGACAAGACCTGATCAATGGCCAGACGTTGGGTTCTAAGATAGACCATGTCATTCGAGTCTTGGTCGCTAGTAAGATTTCGGAGGCCCTTGTTTAAGGCCGTTCAATAAACCTGGGAGTGGTGAGCACGGAGCTTTCTGGCAAGGAAATCTGGAATATCATCCCGAACGCCAGCCGCATAAAAGAAACGAGTGGCCCCCAACGTCTCAGCGTACCGAACTTTAGTTTGGGTCGAAAGGGGCGGGGAGGGGAAAACAACCTTCTTGATGGGCCGAAGCGCACCAACCATGGACGCATTCCTGGCACTAATTTCCCGTCCGATCCCCCCACTGGCCGAAACCAACACACCTAGAATCTTATGAACTTGCGCGACGTCGATGTAGACATCGAGAGCAGGTAGATGAATCCTGGGCGGAAGGGTGGCATACAAACTACGCGTGGCCGCCTTCGCACCAAGGCCTCTGAGACAGATCAGGGCTTTGGTTTTGGTATCATTGACAAGAAGCCCACGCTTGCCAACATAATCATGGATAATCCTAAAGACCTTCGCTAGTTGATGCACAATCGTGTTGGCTGGTCCGCCCACCAGGACCGTCAAATCATCCACGAAAGAGAAATCCGCCACTGGATCATGCCAGTCTTGGGGCTTGGAGGCATGGTGGGGCGCAGGCGGAGCCTGCCAGATCAGATCTTCCGCTCTCATGCGCTCTTGGATTTCTCGGAGGGCGCTGGAAAAAAACCAAGTTAAAAACATCACCAGCCAAAATGGAGCCCGGGCGCGACCCAACAGTAGGGGCGACCCACGAGGCCGCACGTCCGAGCTTCCACATGGATCCTGATTGCGATTCCTGCAATAAGAACAAGATGTGCTCCGTGTCAGCATGGGCCTCAAGGAGGGGGGGGGCACCGAGTTGGGCTCTGACGCCCTGCTGAAGGAATGGGGTGAGCTCCATAGTTTCAAGAGCATGGGCAAGGGAGGTCTCACCGCGGGGGAGCGCCAACGCAACTTGCTTCACAGCAGCATAGAAAGCAGCGACTAAGTCGATACACAACGCACCAGCACTTTGTTTAGCCTGCTTCGTAGCGTGCCAATGCAGCCGTATGCCAAGCAAAGCACGTTCCACACCCTTACCCTGGATACCACCAACCTGCGTGCACAACAGGGAAGCATAAATAAAGTCCATGGCTTTCTGGCGCAAGAAGCGATGGTGCATCTTGGAGATAGTGTTACATTTATGTATGTTGCGTTGCGCAGCAGCCGTCCAAATGTCCCCACTGCCTGTGTGAAAGAAGGCAACCTCCCCGAGCTTAAAAATCAGGGGCTCTCGGCAATGCGCAGCAGCTTTGACCGGGATAGGAGCAAAAACCTCCGAGAGACCACAAGGGTCGGCTTTGAACAACTCGCCCCGAAAAAAATCAGGTCCAGCACTACGGTGAGCCTGAGCTTTGCTGAACAGGAGCTGCACATCAAAGGGAGAGGGTATCACTTCAATACTGCGGACGGGGGTCCCAGAGGGTTGATTTTACACTCGTCATTGTACTTTCTGACCCCTTCGCGGTGCGATAACTCCTTGGCCCGTTCTATCTTCGCGAAATGAGCTTGCACGATTTCGTGAACCTGTTCAGGAGTGCGGGCGGGCTTATCTGGATCATCCAACATATATGGGAAACTCGGCGCCTGCTTCGGCGCCCGTCCAGCAAATCGCAAAGTGCGGGAGAGATGGTTCCACTCACACTGTGGGGCACGACCATCAATGCTAGACCCGACATTTGCTAGTTCCTTCTGGAGGAAGGCATCTTTGTCCAACTGGAAAGAGCGCGCCAAGAATTCGGCCTTGCCTAGAAAGATGCTCTGCAGACGAAGCATGAAGATATCAGCTCTGATGTCGTTGGGATCTGCAAGGCGAGCCGCAGTAACAAACTCTTTGGCATACGAGCTAAGGTCTTCAAATATTTGCTTCCATTCCTGCATGATCAGCTGGTAGGTCCTAGGCAACTGCAAAGCAATGTGGGAGGGGAGGTCATACTCTTCTGAAGGTGAGCCATCGTTCAACCCGGCAGTCGACAAATCAAGAGGAAACCCTAGAACTTCGGCAACTTGGCTTTGCCACTCCTTGCTTTCGGTGTCGCCTTGTGAAGCCACAGCAAGGCCCCCTTTCCAGAGTCGGCACGCAAAACGCAGAAGGGCACTTCGTTTCTGGAGGGACTGGGGGGCGCCGTTAGCTTTCATCAAAACCCTCTTGATTCCCCTCCTGACCCGAAGAAACAGGAGGGAGCGGCTCGAAACGTAAGGAGGTTGGGTGGACCGAGCATCCTTGGGGAAGGCCTCAGCGGCCGCCGACAGAACCTGAGCCTGGACCGAGCTTAAGTGAGCATTCATGTCCGTTTCCCAAGGGATAGGCGGGATTTTGGCGATAGCCTCCCGAAAGACCGCAACAGCTTCAGGGCGCTTCGTTTTTAAACAATCGAAGGCTGGGCGATCCTTCTTTCTCGTCCTGTGCACCGTGTCGGCTCATGCAAAGTTGACCTGCAAGGGTGCATGGTCAGTCTCTTCCATTCCGTTGTCGAAATGGTGAAGCACACTCGCATCCTTGGCGTGCCCAAAAAGCGAGCTAGAGGTGGCAACATAGTCAATCCTGTGCTTTTCCCCCCTTTAGTGACGAAGGTATAACTGGGGGCATGGGGGATCAAGGTATTGATCACTCTGAGCTGGAGGGAGGCCATTTTTTCGTGAAAAACTTCGCCAGGCTGGTCCTGCCCCTGGGGAAAGCCCTCACCCCCCACGGCCTCACTAGTGACATCACCAACCCTGGCGTTAGAATCAACCAAGACCATATCAATGCCATACTCAGAGATAAGGCGCTCCGCCTCCTCCCAGAAAGCCCGCACCTTGGGCATGCCTTGTCGCGCATGCGGGGCATGCACCGAGGCAACTCTGACAGCTAAGTGTGGCGCACTGACCGCCACAGCAAGGAAACGGGGCCGTGAGTGGAGGACGTTGAGTTGGTTACGGCTCAGGAAGAGCTGCTTTCCTCCGGCTTTGCCATAAGAGGTCGCTCCGTTGAACCAAACTTCAAAACCCAATCCGGAGCTGTCGACCCCCGAGGAGACCGCCCAGAACTTGCCCTGTCGGCGTATCCCCTTCTTGTTCCAGGCTTCTTGAAGCCCAACAATCAAGGCGTCAGTTTTTGTCAAGCTGGGTCGTGATGATTTGGGTCCTCATGAACCTACGCTTCCCAACGGCCCCCTGCTTGCTCTCAACAGAAATGCTTTTCACATTGTACTGGGTAACCGAGAAAGCGAAAGAGGCCTTGACCTTGATGTTTTCGTCTACGTGGGGCTCGATGTCGGGCATGGGGACGCCCATGATCTGGTCTCTTACTTTAAAGTCCTGCGGGCCATAAGGTCTCTGGTCCTCCGCATCCGCAGTGAAACGCTCGGGGTAGGCCACGCGATCCTCGGCGCTCGCAAAATCAAGCCAACTCCACTCCATTGCGTGCACAAGAAGCGCGGTGCGCACAAGACGGAGAGGCAAGGCCGTGGCGCGGTTGATGTTGTTTTGCATCATATTGCGGGCAAAGAAGTCGGCTAAAGTGTTCCATGGATGGTCATTGTGGGCACGAATGTAAGGGACCTCCAGAGGTCTAACACGACGAACCGTCCGAACAATGGCAACAAGGAGACGAACTACCTCGTGTTGGGGGTCAACAGTCGAAGCTCCATTGACAACATCAACAGCATTCTTGGAGTCCGAAAAGATTGAGACAGGACTCCGATCCTGAGTGGTAATCGATTCCCCTCAAATATGCATGCATGTCCAAAATATGCCAAGGGCCTCATGATGCAGAATGTCTGGATCGCCTGTCATTGGTCGAGCCTGGCAGGACGCCCCCCAGTTGCAAGTCCAAAAACCCCCGAAGGCACTAAGGTTGTCAGATAGCTTCCGAACGCACACAGAAGCCCACGCTCCCTGGGTCCCCTCCCCAGGCCTGGTCGACCCGTCGGTAAAATACTGAAGCTCTCGATGAGGTTCGCTGCTAGGAGGGGCCTCATCAATGGCATACCTGGAAACCTCAGGGAGGTCAAAGCCACTGACATCCAGATCCAGGGGAGGGCAATTAACCTCAGACATTATCTGCTTGAGCGACGGCTGATCAGTGGGGACCTGTATTCTATAGAACGAGTCTAAAAGCTCGCCAGCCTCGGATGGGGGTTCAGAGTGGGGAGGGACAGGGTCGAGAGCTCCAGGGGCCCCGGCATCAAGAGGGTCTGGTGAGCGCTCTGCCTGGCCCTCAAACGCAGGGCGACTGTCCGTGACCAAACTGGGGCAGGGAGAAGCAGGAATGACAGCGCACAGACTGATAACGAATTTCGAATTAACTACACTTGGTACGGGCAGCCGCTTTTGTCCGTCTTGGTCCAAGGTCTGAATGTGGTGGGAGCTGCAAACATCGCTTTCGACATCGCCTGGCTCCTGGCTTGAAACATTGTTTCGCTGCTTAAAGGAAGCTCCGCCGTTTAGCGGTTCGTCTGTGCTTTCACAGGCGTCGTTTAAACCCTGCACTTCTCCAGTTGGTGCAAAGGGAAGCGGCAAAATACGAGAGCACCCGTTGGGAGCGAGCACACCAGAAATGGGCACATATTCGACACCAATTGCGTCTGGAGGCTCAGAGGGGGCAACGAAGTCCGCTCCTCCAAGGTGGGGAGGGGATGCCTTTGTTGCTTTTCCGCCAGTATGCACATGCAACTGTAACTGCATATCAGGGGCGCGCACAGGTTTGGCCAAAAAAGGGCGGCTGGGAAAAGGAACCGAGCGGACAGAGAGGGTAGCTGTCTGGTCAAAGGACGGCTGCGCTGGTGCGGTAAAGTGCCAAAACAGGCTTTTAAACACGGAACGGGCAGTGGGGGTGATAACAGCTGTCACCACCTCGCTCAGGCGGCGTGCACCTTCCGCTGCTGGCAAAACGGCCAGCCGCGAGACAGCACTGCTATATAAGCCTACTGCTCCTCGTAGTCGTGGGCGTTTAGGTCGAGGATCTGGAATTGGCACCGGTGCGATGATGAAACCAGGGTCGGGATCATAATCATCAGGATCATTAAGTATGCCAATTCCGCCTGACATTCGGTCCAGTCGATCACGAGCTTGGTTAGCAGCTCTCCGAGCTCGTTGAACATGTTCAGCGTGACGTTCGGGGTCCTGTTCTTCAAGCCGTCTAAGGTTGCGCTGGTAGCGGAGCCTGTCACGACGTGCCCGGCGCCAGGCCCTGGAACATGTCTCTCTTGCCATGGCCCAAGCATCAGCAGGATCCTGGATATCAACTTGGACAGCTGGAAGCAGAATCAACATATTGTGTACGTAAGGCACACAATAGGCCAGCCAATCCTGCATGGCTTGCCCTGGGTCAAGAATACTCTCTTCAATGTTCCAATGTGGCACATGGTCGCGAACTTCATTTTCGATGCGGCGTTGATGTCTTTGAGAGTGAAGGCGTTCAGGATCCATCTGCCTGGCATTTGCCCCAGGTATCGCCGTTGCTGACAGAAACGGGGGCAACATCTTGATGCTTGTCTGGAACAGGGCAGTATCGTCATGATCTCCATGATGAATGTGGTCATCAGGAAGTTCATCATCTTGAAATTGGGGTCCTTGAAAAAGATCTGTATCCCAGGGCGGTTGTGGATCATAAGGTTGAACCTCTGGAGCGTTGTAGTCCTCTAGAGGCGCAGCTTGAGCATCCGCTGGATCTGCAGCTCCATCTTCCACCATCCAGTCCAATAGCTGTTGTTCCTCCGCGATGGCCCCCTGTTGTTCGGGCGTTAGCAATTCGTCGAGCTCTCCTGCAGCCAGTAACTGCGCCCGCCACATGGCCGTGTCGAACATGCGCTGTAGGTCGTCATCAATGTTTGGCTGAGCGAAGAGGCCGAGCTCGCTGACATCGCCCAGGCGACGTCTGGCTTCGAGTAGCTCATGTTGGTGGCGTCGCAGTATGCCCAGCCAAGCGATTGGTCCAGCTCTCCAGGCCGCTAAATATCTGCGAAGATAATTGAGACGACGTGGGTGATCGTGCGCTTATACAGACTCACATATATCACGGGCCACTGCTCGTAGGACGTCTATATCTCCGTTGTGTAAAGGGCGCATTGTCACATCATTAAGAAGACGATTGCTTACCATGGGAATGCACCATAGCATCCAGTCACGTCTCGCTGTATCTGCTGACCACAAAGCAGAGTCATACGCCCAGCAAGGACAGAACTGCTCGAGGTAGGTCTTCAAGTAGCTTCGGGCTGATAGGGCCCTTCTCAGTTCAGCTGGAGCGTCACCTCGCTGCTGTCCACCATTCAGCGTGTGGTACTGCTCCTGGGGGGACGCCACACGCTCCTTCGATTTGAGAGCTTTGCTCACCCGCATGGGCTCTAAGGGTGCGCGCCCCCCCCATGGCTCGCCCTTGATGCCGCACATCGGCAGGTTGTGGGCGCTCCAGGCCCCAGACAAAGCATCTGCCCCCTCCTCCAGTGGGCGCTGAGGCGTCGCCACCTTCTCAGGAGGGGGAGCCGTCCAGTCGCAGTTCCTGTGGGCAGCAAAGCCGCCCGCCGTTGGAGAAGTCGATCTGCCCGATCCCTCTCCGAGGCTCTTGGCCAAGGGGGGGCCTTTGCAACTGACAGCCCCAGGTTGTAGGGCCACGACGAAAGGATTGGGTCCTGAGGCTGCCAGCCGCGGATAGCACCCTGGAGCGTTGACTGCCCCAGCTCCAAGGTACTGGCACTGCGTGCTGTAGTTCTGCGGACACATATCTTCAACTACCAGGTCCCGAGGTAGAAGTGAAACTTGTTGGCGAGGTCTTGGCCGTGCTGTCCCCGACGGCGTAACATCGCGCTGCTGCTGCCGTGGAAATCCTGACGGCAAAGCTGAGGGGTGATACTGAGGTATTGGCCGTGTAGGTCCCAACGGCTTGGTAAGGGTATCTGTTAGCGTAGCTTCCAAATCAGAGCATTGGATGTGCGGGCTGTGGGGAGCTGCATGTTCTGGCTGAAGTGGCTCGAGTCGACGTACCGTAGACGATCCAATCTTCGAATTATCAGAGTATTGAAAGGTCTCCTGCAGTCCCCAGTAGACCTTTTTCTTCTGCAGGTTGTAGTAGTTCACAGGTCTGGATCCGCCCTGTGCTCGAGCGTCTGAGACTTGCTCTCGGGGGTGGTACCCGTCGGCACCAGGCTGGCACCCGATTCGTCGGTAGCAGAGCGCCTGGCGCCCCGCGCCCTCTGTGGCGTGTTGGGTACCGCGACTGGGGCTGCTGCCGGTGCCGCCGTCGACGCCGCCGCCTCCGGACAGAAACCTGGCTGGCGCAGGGAAGCCTGCACCCGGGCAGCTGCCTCCGCCGCTTCTGTCTGCTGAATCGCCTCCACAGCTTCCGCCTCCTCCACCTTCCTTACAGCTTCTACCGCTGCCGCCGCCTCCGCCCTCTCGTCCTGAGAGCTGAGGATCTCGATCGGGGCAGGAGCCGTGGCCGAGTGGAAAGGGGCTGGGATGGTCTCCGCTTCGAAAGGCTGAGTCTGCGATATTTCGATCAGAGGCTGCACTGATGGCTGAGGCGTTGGCGCTATCCCCCAAAACTGAGTCGGTCCCGTGGCCCCTCCACGCTCCCACATCGATGCTGGCACTGTGGTTGGCTGCGCTGCAGGCGACGCCTGGGGCACCGAAGCTGGAGGGGTGGGTGACAAAGGCGGTATCTGTGTCGGCGTCGACGGTGTAGCAGAGTCGGGCGTAGGACGAGGCATCAACCCAGCTGCAGAGAACATCGCTGCTGAGGCCCCCATGGGTCCTTTTCTTGACTGAGGCTGGGCTGGATGGGGTCCCACCTGGTAGGGGTCGGTCTGGGCCCTGGCGACATCCCCTCCTTTGCCCATCTTGCCGCCCTTGAGAACCTCCATCTGCAACAACATCTCGGGGGAAGGTCCTGGGACCTCCTGCTGCTGCTGCTGCTGCTGCTGCTGAAAGGTAGCTGAAGCCTGGGCTTGTAGCTGAGCATGTTGCTCCTGGGCTTGCTGGGCCTCCAACTGGGCTCGGGCCTGGATGGCCTGGTCGTGCTGGGCCTGGGCACACTGAGCCTGGGCTTGCTGAGCTGCCTGCTGAGCCTGGGCTTGGGCTTGCTGGTTGGCCTGCTGCAGGGCCTGCTGGGCCTGAAAGGCCTGGGCTTGCTGTTGCTGCTGGAGGAGCTGGGCACTCTGAGCCTGCTGTGGTTGCAGCGGCTGTTGCTGCAATCCCTGCTGTGGCTGCACGCCCGGGGCCTTTGCCTGAGCTGCTTGCTGCTGTGCCAGGTTCTGGGCTTGGATCCAGGCATTGCTGGGGAACTGCTGCTGCACGGGCTGACCCTGACTTTGGAACTGGTAAATCAGCTGCTGCTGCTGCTGCATGAAGCTGGCCAACAGGGCTTGCTGATGCTGCTGTTGCTGGTCCATTTCCTCCTGGCGCTTCAGCATCATCGAGAAGCAGTCGGCCATGGTGGCGTTCTGGCTCGGCGTGCAGCCCAAGCGCGACGGTAGCGAGCGTCTGGCCTCCACCGCTGCCTGTGCTGATGCAGGTAGCGAAGGCCTGGTCTTGGGCGGGAACTCGGCTGTCGGCTGCTGCTGGGGCGCAGTCGGTGGCGGATGCTGCGGGGGCGGGCACGGCGGGCCCTCTGGGGACGCCGCTGGTGCCTGCGCTGAGCCCGACGCCGCCGCCAAGTAGCTCTGCCCAAAGGTCCACTGGTGCCTCTGCTGCGGCGCTCCGTCCATGTTCGTGTCGCCATTGGTCGCCGCCTCCTGCTGAGCGGCTGCGCGTTGTGCTGCCAAGGTAGCTTCCTCCTCCTGGATGGCCTGCTCGATGTCCTGAACTGACTGACGAGACTCGCCGACTAACTCTATCAGCTCGTCCTTCTTGGTCTCCATCTCTCGGAGCTTGGCTTGGAGGTCCTTCAACTGCTCCTCGAAGCGAGACTGACGCAGACGAGCGTCTGCGAGTTGCTGGCCGAGGGGTTTCAAGAGGGTGATGGCGTAGCTGATCATGGCCATCTCTTCTCTCTCCTGAGTCTCCTCTTTGCCAGCCCTCTTCGCCGCGACCACGAGGCGCGCCAAGGTCGTGAGGCGCCCCTTGGCTCGCTTGCTCCAGTTGGCGCGGAGGTTCTCCTGAAGCGGGGGAGCCCAGCGCTCCCACTCTGGGTGGGACTCGGCCGTCTCCTTGAGCGCGGGAGTGAGCTTGGCGACCACCTGCTGCGTCTCGCGATCGATCGCCTGACCCTCCTGCCATGGCGCCTTGGGCTTGTCTCTGTTGCGCTGGGCCGAACGAGCACGAGCAGGCGCCTTGTAGGCAGCACCACAAGCACAGTACCAGGAAGCAGCACTGTTGAGCTGTCCGCACCCGCAACGCCAACGCTGGTCGGCTCGCCAGGCCATTGAATGCAGATCTCGTCCCACTTTGCTGAGGTGGCCCGCTGACGGGGCTGAATGATGGCGGGCCAACAGACGCCGTGCCCTCCACACGCGGAGAAGGGTCCTGGCGATGGACCTCTTCTTTCGGGCACGACGATGCCAGCTCGGTTCCGCTGGCTGGAAAGTGAGCGTGGTGGGCAACGGGGTGCCGCACACGCGAGAAAAGGGTAGTGGTCAGCCTACGGGAGGTGCTGACGCACTAAAGGTCCGAAGACTTGCTGCGGGTCGGCCTCCCTAGGCGGACCCGTCAAGCCCAAACCTTCCTCCTCCTCCTCCTCCTCCTCCTCCTCCCCCTCCTCCTTCTCCTCCTCCTCTCCTCCTCCTCCTTCCTCCCCCTCTTTCCTCCCCCTCCTCCTCCTCCTCCTCCTCCTCCTCCTCCTCCTTCCCCTCCTCCTCCTCCTCCTCCTCCTGCTCCTGCTCCTGCTCCTGCTCCTCCTGCCCTTCGTCGTCCTCATCATCCTGGCTCCCTTCCTTCTCCTTCCCTCCTCCCTCCTCCCTTCTCCCTCCTCCCCCCTCCCTCCTCCTCCTCCTCCTCCTCCTCCTCCTCCTCCTCCTCCTCCTACTCCCTCCACATCCCTTCTCGTCCATCCGCCCATCTTCGCCTCGTCCTCCTGCGGGGGAGATGAGGCCGACGTCGTCGTCGAAAGAACAAGCAGACAGACAGACGAGGATGGAGGAGGAGGAGGAGGAGGAGAAGGAGGAGGAGGAGAAGGGAGGAGGAGAGGAGGAGGAGGAAGGAGAGGAGGAGGGAGCAGGAGGAGGAGGAGGAGGAGGAGGAGGAGGACTGGCAAGAGAATGGGGGGTGTTAAGGGCGCATTGGGGAATGAGGGGGGGCGTAGGAGGAGTAGGAGGAGGAGGAGGAGGAGGAGGAGGAGGAGGAGGAGGAGGGAGAGGAGGGGGAGGAGGGGGAGAAGGAGGAGACGGAGGAGGAGGAGCTTGGCACGTTGGAAGGAGGAGAAGGCGAAGGAGGAGAAGGAGGAGAAGGAGGAGGAGACGAAGGGGGCGCGAAGCGCATGATTGAATTCAAACTGGAGCGCAATGAGCTAAGCGCTGGTTTAAAAAAACACATAAAAAGCGATGGGGGCATACATAACGCAACAGCATAGAAACACGTGGCTGGCCAACAACATAACATCTGTTTTCGCAGTGCGTTTTTGTGTAACTTGCAAACTTCCAGGGGTTTCAGTGAGTGAAGATAGGAGGGAGTTAGGGGAAAGAGTGACTTTAAGATAGGGGGAAGCTATTTCAAAAACCAGCAACAACATATGAAAAGCTATCTTCCACAACTTCAACCTGACTTCCACCAATTCAACATAATTACCAGAACTAGTTATAAGCATCTCGGGTTAGGGGCTGGGGCCGAGGCCAGGACCAGGGCCGGGGCTGGGGCTGGGGCCGGCCCAGGCCGAGGCCAGGACCGGGGCCGGGGCCGCGGGGCCGGGGCCGGGGCTGGGGTTGGGACTCGGGCCAGGGCCAGGATTGGCCGAGGCGAAGGCCAGAGCCAGGAACCGGGGCCGCGGCTGGGGCCAGGGCCGGGCTGGAACCAGCCGCGGGCGAGGCTGGGGCCGGAAACGGGGATCAAAGTCGGGGCCGGGGGCCAGGACTTGGGCTGGGACCAGCCGCGGCCAGTCCGGGACCGGGAGCCGGGACCGGGGGCCAGATCCGGCAGGATCGGAGACCACTTTGATCGTCGGGTGGGTGTAAGTGCGGTAAGAGCGTTGTATATCTGATGAAATCGTTTCAACGAAGATGTATGTAGGTTCATGCTAGTTGACCTCACATATTCAACATATATAAAATATCGAACTTCGCATTCATCTACTTAACGTTTTGTTAGATAAGTATATTCAACAACATACCATACATACTACTCACAGAACCATCCATCTTATCAACTGAGCTATCGGGTACCACTGCCAAGATATATCGATACATACACCTCAACATACCCAACTTAGTAGCTAAGTCAGCTAAGTCGATGTGGGCTGTCCGATTCGGTTAACCCGAAATTTGCATAACTTTCTATGTTTTGCATGTTTGTTCTTGATATTGCTATGTTTCGGGAAAAAACCACAAAAAACGTTTTAACAACTACAACACAACAGTTTTTCAGGACAGGGCGCCGCAGGTCGACGCGCCGAGCCGCCCTCAGGACGCCTGCGGGGCGCGGAGGGGAAGGGGGGAGAGGGAGAGGGGGGGGGATCAACTATTCTTCAAACTGCCTCCCCTCGGCGGCCATCACCGCCTCCCCTCTCCTCTCCTCGTTGTCGGCGGCCAGCCCGCCCCCGCTCCCTCCTGCCGCCTTCCCTCCCCGAGCCCGCCTTCCTTCTTCGGCGGCATATCCGCCCCTCCCTCCTGCACCTCTCTATCGAAGGGCGGCGCATCCGCCAGCGGCATATCCGCTCTCGCATGCGCTCGTTTTTTCCTTTTTCACGTGATGGCGAGCACATAGCCATCGTCCTGTAGTCGCCGATAAGCCGCCCAGGCTGGCGGGATCAGCTCGGCGGGCATCACGGCGACGTCGCCGCGCGGCCGCCACAGGGACGCGCCTGGGCATGGCGCGCGCACCCATTCCAGGGTCTCCACCAGCAGGTAGCTGGCGGCGCCAGCCTGCGCGCAGCAATGCACGATGTACGCCTCGCCGTCGCCCAGGAGAAAATCCTGAGGGCAGCAACGCCTCGATTTTTGGGGGGGCACACGCATGTGCACCCCTAAATACCAAGGTTGGTTGCGCCGTCTGTCCTGGCTGCCGTACATCTGGCCGTCGATCGACGCCTCTCTGCTGGTCCACGTTTCAGCCCTGCGGAGGGGTTCCTCCTCCTCCTCCTCCTCCTCCTCCTCCTCCTCCTCCTCCTGGCGGCGAGCCGCCTCGGCGGCAAACCGCCTTCCCCTCTCCCAGCCCATCTTCCTCCACAAAGGGCATGCAAGGTTGCGCCCCGAGTGCCCGAACGTACTGTCCAGCTCTGGCGTGCGCCACGCTTTGGCGCGGGAGCGCGGCGCCTCCTTCGCTTCCTCCAGGAAGCAGGCGAGCATCGCCGTCAAGGCCGACCGCTCGAAATTCTCAGGGTTGTCGATCTCCTGCGACCTGGACCGAAGCAGGTTGTGCTTCCGCTCGAGTACGAAGGCGTCCAACCAGATGCCGTCCTCCGCAGGCTGGTCGGGGACGTGCCACAAATAATGATGCTTCGGCTTGATCAGGGCTGGCCCGTGCGCGGCTTTGTGCAGCGCCAAGGAAATCGAAACGGCCTTGTTCCAGACAGCTATCAAATTCGGCACGGCGCCGATCCTCAGGACGTAGCCGAACCGCCTGCCACCTAAGCGCTCGAGGATGCGCGCGGGCCGACGCGGTGCATCCTCGAACGCGCAGGCCAGCGTTTGCGTTTCAGCTGCGGCCGCATGTCCTTTTGCCCTGCATGTACAATTCGAGCATCTTCGCCATCGCCTCGAACGACCGCGCCGCAGCGTTCGCCATGCCGCTGGGACGCAGCTCTGTGTGCACCCAATGACGAATCAAAGGGAACACGGCCAAGCAATCCGACGCCTTGCCCACGAAGTGCGACGCCTTGCAGGTCGCTTTCTTCCGAGCCACGCTGAACAGAAACGCTGGCGGTTTCCTGCCGCGTCTGCCAGTCCGCCACGCCGAGCAGCGATCCCGCCACGTTCCCCACGCGTCGGGGATGACATCCCTCACCGCCTTGAGGAGCGCAAAGATTTCGACCTGCAAGGTCCCGCCGCTGGCCAGCATGGTATGCATGGGGTCCCTCACGTATGTGCTCGGCGGCGCCACCGTCCGCAACGCCTGGCACGCCACCAGAGAACGGTCATCCAGAGTGATGCCCATTGCCGTCTCCTTCGGGGGCCGGAACATCAGAAGGGAAGGAAGGGGGGGACATCAGAAGGGGATCGATGGAAATGTTTTCCTCCCTGGCTCCAGTCTCTCGATGTTCGCTCTGGTTGTCGTGTCCCGCAGCGACGCCAAATCATCATATTGCTGCAAAAACTCGTCTGACGACAGCGGGTCAAAGCGCGACGAGTCAGCGCACCAGAGAGGCACGAGGTAATCATCGTCGTCGTAGTCTGCAAGACATTCCGCCTGATCCAGCACAACGTTCTTGCATTGCAAGCACGGTCTCAGACCTGCAGCGCCCTTGGTGCAGAATGTCTCTTTTCCAGCCGCCTCGTCTGCAATCAAGCGGTGGAACTTGGCGAAAAAGTGCACGCCGCCGATTGGCGCACCGTGCTCCGACAGACTCTCTGGGCCCAGGAACAGCGCGCGAAGCAATGCCCGCGCCACGGCCGAGCCGCCGATGCTCTTCTTCACGACGACGCGCAAGGTGCCGATCGGCAGCCACGCAACCTCCTTCTGCAAGAAGGATCCGAACTCGAGGAAACTCGCATACACCGCGAGCTGATTCCGACGATTATCTATCTTCAAGGCGTTGCCCACGCCAATGTCGTCGTAGTACAGCAA
Organism: Prorocentrum cordatum; assembly: GCA_963575745.1. Lineage (NCBI taxonomy): Eukaryota > Dinophyceae > Prorocentrales > Prorocentraceae > Prorocentrum > Prorocentrum cordatum. The sequence continues at coordinate 735,534 of CAUYUJ010021948.1, read as the reverse complement.
AAGCCTCCACGGCCGATCGCGCGACACAGGGAAACGGCGCATCGCTTCCCAAAACATTGAACTCCAGAGAGGGCAGTCCGACAGGAGCCTCGGCATCAGCCGATGCGGCAGCGCCACGCTCCATCGGAAAGGCGTGCCGATCTTGGGCTGCAGCCGCACTGCGCTGATGAGATCGGCCACGGATGCCGTCTGCGATCGCTGCATGGCCCGAGCGCTCACGTCTATAGCATCGCCCGCGTCGTCGCCATGGCCAAGCGCAGTCACGATTCGCTCGAGCAAAGCCGCGGACACGCCGCGCAGGGCCAGACACTGTTGCAGTCGAGCCCGCTGCTCCACCTGCTTGTCCACCTGCAGGGCGCGTTTCCCCATTGCGCCGACGCCCGCGCGCGGGAGGGGCGGGGGCGGGGGGCAGCGCGAGGCCCAGCGCGGTTGAGAAAAACGAATTGCAGCCAGAGAGACGGAAGTGGAGGCGGGAATGGATCGCGGGGCGGAGTAGCCGCCGAAGGGCATGGCGGTGTAGCCGCCTGAAGGGTCGGGAGGGGCGGCGTAGCCGCCGAAGAGCGTGGGGGCGAGGGGGCATGGGGGGAGGGGGGAGGGGGGAGGGGGGTGGGTGGGGGAGATTGCGGAGGCGCGAAGTGAGCGTAGCAACGGAACTTGCAAGGGAGATTTCTTTTTCTCGCACGCAATTTCGAGCTTGAGTTTCAAGCTCGGGTTCCAAGCCGCCAGCGCTCGGAGACGGGCGCGGCTGGCGGCTCGAGCTCGGGACGGGCGCAGCGCGGGACGGGCGCGGCGGCGGCTGGCGGCTCTTAGTGCGGGTGCGCGTGCTGCCTCCAACTCCTCATCCACCTCCTCCTCCTCTCCTCATCCTGCCTCCTCTTCCTCCTTATCCTCCTCTATCGGCCCAGCCGATCGCCGCTCAGCTCTCCTGGTGCGGCTGGCGGCAGAAGAACCGAATGCCGCCTGGGATGTCCTGCACCATCTGCTTCGACATCTGGCACAGCATCTTGCCGCGCTCCTCGGTGCGGCGCGCCTCCTCCATCATGCGCCGCGCCTTGTCGATGAGCATCTGGCCCTTGATGCCAACGGCGCGTGCATGGCGGCAACGATTGCGCCACTCGATGAAGCGCACCACGATGGTCGCCCAGCTCCACGCACTGCCACCCGTGATGAGCTCGAAGTCATCGACGTCGTACTTGTCCGCGATGCTCGCCATGGCGGCGCAAGACCGCGAAGGGGCACGACCTCGAGCGGCTCCACTTGAGCCACAAAGACTACGGATGAGGGGTGGGACGGTGGCAGATCATGTCATTGGGAAACGCGAGAGAACGGTGCGAGCGCGGTGGGCAGCAAAGGCGGCATCTCCGCCAAATGAAGGCAAGGCGGCATGTCCGCCAAGGGCTTGCGAGAGTGGAAAGGCGGCATCCCCGCCAAACGAAGGGCTGCGGTGGTAACGAGTGGGGTGGCGATGGCAACGAAGAAATGTTTTTTTCAACAACAATAACAATTGTACGAAATCACACACCTCGTCATGAGCGGCCCAACTGCCGCCCCTGCCAAGGAGCTGCTTCGCCTCTGCTTCGTCTCCGACCGCCAATCGATGGGATTCCCAACGGTGTCGCTGGCCTTCGCGAGCCACAGCTCGCGCGGTAGGGTCTCGGGCAGGACGCGCTCGAGCAGGAGGGAGTTATGCAAGCGCTTCGCCTCGCCAAGTGAGGCATCGGAGCGCGATGAGCAGCAAAGGCGGCATCTCCGCCAAATGAAGGCAAGGCGGCATGTCCGCCAAGGGCTTGCGAGAGTGGAAAGGCGGCATCCCCGCCAAACGAAGGGCTGCGGTGGTAACGAGTGGGGTGGCGGTGGAAATGTTGTTTCACCAACAATAACAATTGTACGAAATCACACACCTCGTCAGGAGCGGCCCAACTGCCGCCCCTGCTCACGAGCGGCCCAGCGGCCGCGGCTTATTCGGGTCCTTCTCCACCTTTTTCAGGCCGTACTTCATGATGTACTGGGCCACCATGGGGCGCTCAGGTGCTGTGCTTCTGCGCCTCCTTGAGCATCCCCGCGATGGCCCTCGCCGCCGAGCTCGCATCCTTCTGGATGCTGATGGCCTCGTCCTGCGTGATCGTCAACGCCACGCCGCTGTGCACGCGCTTCTGCGCCACCGCCTTCATGACTGCCACAGACTTCCTCGCCGCCTTCGCGTTCTTCACAGCCCATGACGGCACCTTGTCCGCCTTCTCATGCTCGAGGTACCCGTCCAGCTCTGTCTCGAGCCTCGTTGCGGTGCCGATCCACTTCAGCGCCAGGTTTTTTCTCCTGCGTCTCCTTCTTGGCCTGCTCGGCCTTCTCCCTCGCTTCCTGTCGCCTCCGCTCCTTCTCAGCGTCCTTATCCCTGCGGAGCCTTCGGGGTTGTCCGAAAATGACAACACTTCGAGCCGAGCGAAATCAATAACCCGATCCGAACCTGAAGAGTTGAACGGAAACCGAAAACGAATGCGAAGCCCAGGCGACACCCCTGCGTTGAACCCCCAAACGGCCTGCTCTTGCTCCTGTCCTTGCTCTTGCCGCGGCTCTTGCTCCTGCCCTTGCGGCGGCTCTTGCTCCTGTCGCGGTCGCCGCGCGAGCGGCTCCTGCTGCGGTTGGTGTCGCGACGTCTGTCGCGGCGTCTGCTCCTGCTGTCGCGCCTGCCCCTGCTGTCGCGCCTGCTCATGCTGCGCCTCCTCCTCCTGCGGCTGTCAGACCTGCGCCTGCGGCGCCGCCTGGATCTGGACATGTCGCTCTCGTCGCTTCTGTCGCCCTTGTCGCCGCCGTGCTCTGCGACGCCCGTCGAGGCCGCTGCCCGCGGGCCGCTCTGCTTCGCCTGCGTCCTCTTATCGGTGTACAGCTCGTTGCGCACTGCGGCCTCCACTGTCTCGCTCCAGGCCGCCTCCAATTGCGGCCTGTACGTCCACTCCCCGAGATCAGGGTTCCACCTCTTATCCTGCACATTATCTTCAATCTTTTTCGCGTCGAAGCCGTCGTGCGCCCACTTCCTCAGCGGAAGGTACTTGCCACCCTTGCGGACGCGCTCCTCCTCCATCCGTTGGACAGTGATTGAGCTGACCACGAAGGCTTCAATGCGATCGAGGTTCGACAGCCCAGGATCTTCTGCCAGATCCTTGTAGAACTGCTGCTTGAACTCACTCTTCATTTTGGCGAAACACTTTGGCGGCCACTGTCCGAACCTCCGAGAAAGGCGCACCCCGTTCGTGTTGCACGCGTCGCACTGGTAAGTCGACTGGCCCTTCGCCCTGATCCTGTAGTTGCACTCCTTTGCCGTGCGACAGCAGCGGTTGCAACGCACGATGCTATCCTCGATGCCATGCACATCCACGAACTCCCCTACCTGGGGAGCGCCTGCTGGCGGATCGTCCTGAGCTGCCTCCTCCTCCTCCGCCTGCGGCGCTGCCGCCTCGGGCGAGCGCTCCTCATTCTCAACCTTGGCTACCGCGCCCTGCGGTGGAGCCTCTTCCTCCTCAAGCTCACGCTTGGCACTCTCAAGCTCATCCTGTTTGACGCCGAGCTCGGAACCAATCTCGTCGCCGCGCTCCTCGGAGCCCGATGCCGCCTCTGACGCTGCGTCGTCCGGCTCTGGTGGCAAAGCCGCTGCGCCCTGAGGAGGCAGTTCTTCGGCGGGAGCTGCGGCTGACGCAGCTTTGCGAGCCGTCCTCAACGCTGCGGGGTGCTTACCTTTGCCCTTGCCTTTGCTTTTCCCGCGTGCCTTCGGCGGCCCTGCGTCGGTCAATGCGAGCGGCGGCACAAGCTGTCCAGTCAGTGTCATCTGCGTCCCCGATAGCTTAGCTTTCCCACGGGGCTTCGCTGCGGGCGCCTTGGTCATCACTCCCTTGTTTTTCGGCCTGGCTGCTCCGAACATCACTGCCAGAGAATGCTGCTGGTGATCTTCAGCGGGCGGCGTCCCCGCCATGGCGGCGTGACCGCCTTGGCACGCGAGAAGCCGCGCGTCGCGCGCGGCCCTGATGCCAAGATGAGCTGGACGCGAAGCGATGACGAAGAAAACGCGCGGTAAGTGAGGCGGGATAGCCGCCAGCGGAATAGCCGCTTCAAAGGTGGAGGGAGGGGTGGAGTGAGGTATGAAGGGGGCGGCATATCCGCCAGCGGACTCGCCGCTTGAGAGGGTGCAGGGGCGCGGCGAGGGAGGCGGATTGGCCGCCAGCGGACTAGCCGCTCGAAGCGTGGCGGACGCACGAGGTGATACGGATACTGAAATGAATTGCGCGCAACATGACAACCACACAAAATTGACATCATGTTATCATATGTTATCATATGTTATCAGGCGTGTGATAACACCATGCTAACACATGATAACACCTGATAACATGTTATCAGGTGTTATCAGGTGTTATCAGGTGTTATCAGGCGCGTGATAACATCTGCTAACATATGATAACAGCCAACTTTTTTTTGCCAGTGCATGGCGGCGGCGTAGCGGCACGTCCGCCGAGTTAGTTAAGCGGAGCAGCAGGGGCGGAGCGGCGCCCTGCGCTACCGACCGCGGACGGCGCCGCGTGCTTCAAACCGCTGCCTGAGCGGCAGCGAAAAGACGGGCGAGCGCGGAAGCGAGGCGCGCTGCCTGAGCGGCAGCGAAGAGACGGGCGAGCGCGCGCAATCGGGGCGCGCTGCCTGAGCGTCATCATATGCAAGGCGATGGGGGGGTGGGCGGACATGGCGATGCAGCACATCCAGAAAATAGCCGCACTCATTCTTATGCGGATGCAGTTTTCTCCACCCAGCCCTTTTGCCAAATCCCATCCAACCGCCCACCTGTCTTATCCGCCGAAGTTCCCTCACCTTCCTCCCGCTCCGCTCGTCCACTCGCCCCCATATCGCCTTGCATTGGGGGACGGCTACTCGGCCGCCTGCGTGGCCAAAATTCACCTCGGCGTGGCGGCCTTCACGAATTGAGTGCGGATGGAGTGTGTGGGGGTGTCCTAATTTGTTCTGACACAGGGGTGTGGATTGAAATTGCGTTGGAGGAGTGGGAGGGGGGCGTGTAGGGCCGACGCGTCGCGCCGCCTGCGCGAATGAGGCTACTGATGCTGAGGCGACATCAGTGCTGCCAGCCGTGCACCTGCACCTACGAGGTCGCGTTGCGCACCAGCCAGCTCGCGAGCACGTCCTCGCACTCGGCGATGCATTGCTCCTCTTGGCGGAAAGCGTTCACCGCGCGCTCCGCTATCTGGGCGCACATCTGCGTCGCAGTACGCGCGCGGCGCAACGAGTCGAGCACAGCCTGGCACTGGGTGCCGTTGAGCACCACGATGCTATCGGGCGACATCTGGCTGGCCAACGCCGTGGACATCCTCATGCCCGCCGTGGCTGACGAAGCTGCGCCTGACGATCCGCTGCCCTCCGAGAACGCGTCCTTCAGCTGGTGCGAGCGCTCCACGCGGGATTGTGGAGGGATTGGCGCCAGCTCGACCTTCGGCGCCCCCTTGCGCCTTTTGGCGGAGCCCCAGTTGGCCTTCTCCTCCTCCCATTGGCGCCACTCCGCGAGGTCGACTTCCCACGAGTCGGGCTCGAGTGCGACAGCAGCTACCTCCGCTTCGTCCTCGCTCAAGTCGTGGTACGGCGACACGCGAAGGTGGTTCACCAGCTTGTTCCTGGCCGCCTCCACTGTCTCTCCCTGGAACCACTTGCCGCCCCTTTTGCAGCTGCTGCTCTGTGGGCACTTGAAGCCGAACATGACGGTCTTCTCGCCCTGCTGGCCTGCCATGGCGGCAGGGCGAGAAGTGCACGGCTAGCGCAGGGGCGGCGTGGGGCGCGAGCCTGTGCGCGCCTAGATTCGAGCCGATACAGCGTCCCAACAACAAAAACATACATGTGTAAGAGGCGCGGTGGCATCGCACATTTCGGGATGCCAGCAGGCGGCGGCGGCGGTTTAGCCGCCAATGGAGGGCTCAGGGCGGCGTGGCCGCCAATGGGCGGTTTAGCCGCCAATGGGCGGCGTGGCCGCCAATGGAGGCTTCAGGGCGGTTTAGCCGCCAATGGGTGGCTCAGGGAAGGACTGGTGTTTTTTTCCAACCGCATAGAACAAACCCGATGCGCCGATGCTCGTATCTGAACGGCGGTTGTCCGCCAGGCGGGGGGAGGCGGCGCGTCCGCCAATGAGATAGATCGGCAACGAAGAGAGGGGAGGAGAGATGAGATGAGACGAGGCGGGGAGAGGCGGCGCGTCATGACGCGTCAGCGCGGATAGCTGCAACTATCCGCGCTCGAATTACGGAAGCTATGCACCCCAGCCCGCTTGCAGGTCCACGCGATCACCCTACAAGAAGACATCTCGGCGGGCGGGCGGGCGCGGCTTCGCTGGCGGTGGTGCCATCTTGCTTGTCGGCTGCAGCCGACGCCCTGCCCTCGGCTGCACCATGCTGGGCTTCCCTGCTGGCGGCTGCCTGGTCTTCGGCGGCGGCGGCCCCATGGTCTTCGGCGGCGGAGGCGGAACTGGAGGGTTCATATTGCCAGTCCTCCACGGCGCCTGCTGAGGCATCGTCTTGGGCAAGTTCGGCGCCTTGGGCTCCCGATGCATCAGCTGAGGCTTGGGGACGTGCGCCTCGCGCACCCGCGGCGCTGCCTTGTTGCCGTGCAGCTTCGCGTACATCTCGCGCTTTGCGCCACCTCGGTTCCCCCAGCGCTTCGCACTGGCGCGCCACGCCTGGCCCTGCCACGTCTGCGGCCCGCCCATGGCGGGGCCAGGCGGGCCGCGGTCGCGGAACTTCTTGTAGTCGTACTTCATCTGGTACTCCTTGAGCACGGCGAGCACGTTCTCCGACCGCCAGTCGATGGGATTCCCAACGGGGTCGCTCAGCCAGGCTCGCAGCTGCGTCCTGAACGCCTCCACCGCGCTGGGATGCGCCTCCACCGCCTCGGGGGGCTCTTCCACCACAGGCGTCGCGCCCCGCATGTGCGACGCGAGCTCCTTCACGAGAGCCGAGGGCGGGAAAGGCCGCTGCCGCGGGTCCCGCGGCGGTGACGTCGGCCCCCGCCTGCGCGGCGGCGTCGACGGTGCCCGCGGGTGGCGCGGGCTGCGCGATCGCGCTGGCTGCGCCGCCAACGTGGGCGCGCTGGCTGGCCGACTGCCGCTGGCGGAGGAAGACCGATCCCCTGCGTTGTTGTCCACGCCCGCAAGGTCGGAGAGCAACTGCATCGCTGGCCCGAACATCTCCTGCGCCGAATCGCCAAAACAGTTCGACCGAGAGCGGCCAGCCAGTTTCGCGCGCGATGCGCGCGTCCCTGGCTACCGCACGCGGGGCCACTTGTTTTGGCGATGCAGCTGCCTCCAACGCGTCGAACGCGCTGTCGCTGTCTGCCATGGCCGCGGCCGCAGTGCGAGGCGCCGAGCGCGACGCGGTGGCTGCGGCGCAGCCTCGGCGCGCGGGCCCCAGCCCACGCGTCGGCGCGAAGGGGGGGGCCGACCCCGCGCGGGCTCGCGGGCACCCGCGGGCCGCGGGCTTGAACCGAAATGGAATCGGACGCGGAAGCGAGACTTCGGGAGGAGGGGGAGGGGGTTGCCCATGGACCCATTGAAGTCTTGGAGCTCCTCGAGCCCTCGGGGGCCTCTCAGAAGGGCCCCGCTGGTTCTTGCGACGGGGTCTCGGGGGAGGGGGCAGAGTGAGGGTGGCATTGGGAACCAGAAATATAAGTGAACTGGCGTCCCTTTGAATGTGCAGGTCTTGGTTCACTTGTTTTCGTCGTTGAACGGGCGGTGGCAACGTCGGTGCCTTCGCGCGCGCCCATGCCATTCTGGGTGAACGCCTTCGCCGTTCGAGCAGTGGGCGTCTCCCCGACGTTAGTTGGCGTGGGATCCAGTGCCTGACAGCGGAGAGGGGGGCGCAGGGACGTGGCGCGGGGGCGCGGAGTGGGCCGAGTAGGGGAGGGGGGCGGCGGCATGTCCGCCTGAAGGGCGGAGGAGCGCAAAGGGGTGGGGCGGGGGCGGCATGTCCGCCACGAGTTGGAAGGCGAGAAGGCTGCGCTACAAGGCGGCATATCCGCCACGAGGCGGCATATCCGCCACGACCTTTTTGTTATCCCGAGGCCGCCCCGTTGGCCTGGAGAGTTGAAGAGTCGTAGCGCGAATTGCTCGCCGCGCGCCCTGGCGGCGAGCTCCTTCTTGACCAGCTCCTCCGCCTCCGCGATGGCCCTGGCCTCGGAGCGATCGGGCGCAACGAGGCAGCAGGGGGCGGAGGGGGCGTCGAGGCAGGGGCGAAAATGAAGAGAGCGCGGAGGAGGGCGTCGAGAAGGGCGTCGGTGAGAATCTGGCCTTGTCGGCCTCATCGCCCGCGATGTACTTCAGGCTGACGTTGCTGCCAGGGACGCCGACCCTGCCGCTGCGGAACTGCACCTGGGGGGCGGAGCAACGATGAACAGTCGCCTGAAAGGCGGCGGGCGCGCAAACTGCGACCCCAGCGGGGCTGCTGGGAATCGCCGCGCGCGCCCGACGCCTCATCGGTGGGAGGTTCAACCCCGCTCGCCAAGTTGCGTGTGGTCTGCATCTCCCACCTCGGCTTCGCCCACTTGCGCTGCTTGTCCTTCCCAGCCGCGCCGTCCGTCTTCTTGCCCGTGGGGAGCGGCGTCTTCTTAGCCACGTTGCCCGTGGCAGGCGGCGTCGTCTTCTTTGCCGCGTTGTCATTGCCAGGCGGCGTCGTCTTCTTAGCAGCATTGCCCGTGGCAAGCGTGGGGGCCTTCACCGCCTCGGCGTTCTTTTTCGTCTTGACCGCCTTCGTCCTCTTATCCATGGCCGCGACCATGGCCAGAGCCGCCTCCGTCGGGGTCTTCTTCAGAGAGCCTGCGGCGATGCCGACCTTCTCAGCCTTGGGCGGCGGCGTCACGGCGACGATGCCGAAGTCGGAGTCGGAGTCGAGCTCGATCGGCAGCTCATGCTTCTTCTGCTTCTTCGCCGCGCGGCTCTTGCTGATCGAGGCCGTTTGGGCGGCGGCGGTGCTCGATAACGGCTGACAGTCGGCGGGTTTGCCGCCATCGTGTGCCGCCAGTTGCTGCGTCGACGGCGCATCCGAACTCCCCGCCGCCATCGAAAGCTGGTGGTTCGAACCTGCTCGTTCTTGCAACGGCTCCTGCGGCTGCTGCGTCTGCGAGCGGTCGATCAGCTGGATGGCTGGGTTGGGCCAGCGGCCGCCGCTGCGCGAAAGCCCCACCTGAAATCAGGCGGATCACCGCCGAACGAAAATATCCCCCCCCCCCCCATCCCCCTAGGGGGATGGGGGGGGGAATATTTCACAACACGCCCTCCATCCAGGCATCCAGAAACGTACCCCGCGCCGATCCAGGAACCCACCCCTCGACCCAATACCAGGTGTCCCGCGGGGGAATGCGTTCTGTTATTCCCCGTGGAGCCGTCGGCCAGCGCCCAGAGAACGAATCGGCCGCCGCGATGGGGAGGTGCTGCTGAGGAGAGCCGCCGCCTGGGCCGTGGGATGGCTGCAGCCCGCCGCGGGCGGGCGCAGGCGCGGGCAGCGCGAGGTGGCCGCTCTTCTTCCCTGCACGGAGATTAATCAGCTTCGCAATCGTCACCATCTCGACGGGATTTATCTGCGGCGCCGTCGCTCCAACACCTGGCGGGAAGGCGTCGACGTACGTGATGGGGTACTGAGACTGGAGCCTCCCAGGCGTGATGGGGAGAGCCTGGATGCCATCCCTGGGCGGCGGCATCGTCGCCACGAGATTCTTGAACGAGGATTTCACTGTGGCCAGATATGACTGCAACAGCTCCCTCGTGATCTCGCCCGTCTCCACGCCTGTCTGCTTGCACACCAGCAACAAGAATGCTGCCATATTGGCGGCCGTCGGGCAGCTCGGATGCCTCAGGCCAAGCGCCCCGAGGTGCTCTGAGAACGCCGCCATCTTGGCAGTGAAGCCCGAATGCGGCGAGAGCACGAACTCCCACAACTGAGGCGTCAGAAATTCAATGAACCCCTCGTAGTTCTGGAGCTTCCTCCCCTGCAGGCTGCCCGACGACAGAGCCTGCAAGAAGTCTCCCAGCTCGGACTGCGCCCACCCCACGCCGCCGCCCAAAGCAGCAAACTGCGCACTCTGGAGCTGCGACCAGCGCTGGGACGTCGCCGCCTGGATGCAGGCAGGAAGGTGCTCCGTCGCACTGCCGCGCGCTACGAACGCCGCCCGCGCCTCCTCCAGGCGGCCTCGAAGGATGCCCTCCATGGCAGCGATGCGGCGCGACCGCGCGCCGAGCGGAGTGCGCGACTCCCCGCGCGCGCACGCCGCCCGAAGCCCTCGGAGGAGGGCTCGCCAAAAACGGATCGAGCCAACGCGCGTGCGACGGACATATCCTACTCCTGCTCTTCCTGCTCCTCCTCCTCCTCCCCCTCCTCCTCCTCCTCCTCCTCCTCCTCCCCCTCCTCCCCCTCCTCCCCCTCCTCCTCCTCCTCCTTCTCCTCTTCCTCCTCTCCCTCCTCCTCCTCCTCCTCCTGGGTGAGGGGGGGCGCAGGGGGGAGAGGGTGTCGAAGGGGGGGCGGGGGAGGGGGTGCCGAAGGGTGCGCGGGGGGGAAGAAGAGAGCTATGGGGGAGGGTGGGTCAAGGAGAGGCCAGGGAGGGGAGGGGGGAAAGGGGTGGGCGGCTTGCCGCCGAGGGGGTGGAAGGAGGCGGCAAAGCAAGCCGCCGATAGGGCGGTTGGGAAGAAGCGGTTTCCCGCCACGAGGAGGAGAAGGCGGTTTGCCGCCAGAGGAGGAGTAGGCGGTTTGCCCCCAGAAGGGGTAGGCGGTTTGCCGCCAGAGGAGGAGAAGGCGGTTTGCCGCCAGAAGGGGTAGGCGGTTTGCCGCCAAAGGAGGAGAAAGCGGTTTGCCGCCAGAAGGGCGGTTTGCCGCCACGGAGGGGGAGAAGGCGGATTGCCGCCATGGGGGGGGGAGAAGGCGGATTACCGCCGACGGAGGACGAGGCGACGGAGGAGAAGGCGGTGCGCCGCCTAAGGAAAGGGGGGATAAGGGAGGGCCGAAGACACATGGATAAACATTTTCCTCCTTCCCTCCCCCCTCCCCGCGGGCATGCGCGCAGCCCGCAGCGCCGCGGCCGCGAGGTACAGCAAGTACCTGCGGCGCCTCGGTCCTGAACAACTGAACAACAACAACAACGGAAATTCAATGGATTTCAAAAAAGTTAAGAATAAAAAATACGCAAATGATTAGCAAAAACACGAATATGTTCAGCCCCATCGACTTAGCAGAGATATCTAACTTAGTATATTACTTACATCTACACTTACAAACACCATAAGTATTGCATATGCACACATGAGATGCGCGATCAACAAGTGTACGTTCTATGGCTTAACTAAGATTATGTAAGATGAACGCTCTTACCGCACTTACAGCCACCCGACGATCAAAGCAGGCCCGGGGCCAGGAGTGGGAGCCGGGACCGGGGGCCAGAGCCTGGACGGGGTTGGGGCCCCGGGCGGGGGCCTGCAGGGCTGGAACCAGAACCGGAGCCGGGACCGGGAGGCTGGTTCAGGGGCCGGAGCCGGGGCCAGTGCCGGGACCAGCAGGGCAGTGTTGGGGCCGCGGCCATGCAGCGGGCCGGGGCTGGGGCCGCGGCTGGGGCCGGGACCGGGGCTGGGGCCGGGGCTGGGGCCGGGGCCGGGGCCGGGGCCAGGGCCGGGACCGGGGCTGGGGCCAGGGCTTGGGCCGGGACCCGGAGCTGGGGCCGGAGCCGGGGCCGGGGCCGGGACTGAGTCCGGGGCCGGCGGCGGCGAGCATCGGGAATGGCATCGAAAATGGCATCGGAAATGGCTTGGCCCCCCCTGCAGAGCGAAGCTTGAGCGAGCTCAACAAGCCCACGCTCTCAGAAACTCACACGCCGGATCGGCGGATTTCGGCAATCCGATGTAGTTCGATACTTGAACGGTGGCGTTGAGCATCCTGGCGCTTCCGATCCGATTCCGACTCCGTGCCGATGCGGCCCGTTTCGACGCACAGTTCGATCCGATCCGATGTCCCGATTCGATGCTTGTTCTTCAGCAGCAGTATTTGCAGGTGCTCAGGCTTTCGACATATAGCTGCCGCGACGCCAACCGCAGACTGCATGCTGCCGTGCCCTCAGCCCGCTCGACCGGGAGCCCCCCAGGGCGCCACATCCACGCCTGCGGGTGCATTCTGCCCTGCCCTCTTCCGGAAGTCCGGGGCAACGAAAGGAGGGGAGTATAGGCACAGGGGGGACGCATCGACCCCCAATCGCCCAGTCATCGCCGGTAGGGGTCCGATAGTCCCACCCCGCCTAGGAAGGCGCGGATTCGCTATCGGGGTTTTGTCGCCGATCTATCGGCGATGTATCGCCGATTCCAGGTCGACGTTTCCCCTCGTATGCCAGTCTCCCACTATCGTTGCCCTCAACACTGCCCTACCCTCTCCCCGAAGCAAGCGGTGCAGGAGAGAGACCTTTTCGAGATGTGAAGAATCATGGCGGAAGGTTTGTTCTGAAGTCTCGGTTTGTGGGGGCCTCGTCAAGCTTTGGAACCGTCAAAAAAGGGACTCATGGTAAAAAGGCGGCCCTGGGGGTCGGCGTTGTGAAAAAACAAACGTCAAAAATGGAGTCAGGATGAAAAGGCGGCAACGGGCGTGTCGCCAGGTTGCGGGCCCCAGGATCATCACAGATCTATCCAGCTCGAACAATGCCGCAGAAAGGTGGGGTCTAGGGCCGCTGTCGTGGTTGTTCGCGATGTTTTGATGTTCTCGCGACGTCGGATCTCAGGGTTGGCCGCCCTGCGGCAAGTCCGCGCCGCGCTGACGCAGCGGCGACTCTGGCGCGAAAGATCAGGGCTGAACGCCGGAGGCGGCCCAGAACCGGCCGATGTCGGACGAGTTGGGCGCGAAGTAATGGTGGGCGATCAGATGGAGGGGGGGGGGAAGCAAGGTGCATTGCTCGGGCCCCGAAGGCCCCCTCTGGGCCCCAAAGGGCCCCTTTCGGGGCCCAACAAGGGCCCCTTCTCTGCAGCCCTGGCTGCCCCCCCCCCCCCCTTTCGCGCCCCCCCCCCCCTTCAGTTCGCGCCCAAACGAGCTGCGCTGTCAGAAAGTCGCGATCGCTCGGGGATGAGCGGCCCACGCAGTGTCAAGAGTCGGCGCCTCCGCGTCGGCGCGGCGGGAGCCAGCCGTCCCAGCCGTGCTCGCGCTCGGGAGCATAGGGCCACGAGGATCGACTACACGTAAGAGTCAACTTTTCGCCAGAGTGACCTTTGGTGCGGGCCCAGTGCGGTCCCCCGATCACTGGACGCAAAGCGGTAGCAGCTGCTTGCGCGCCCAGGTTTGGCCACCCCGCGCCCTTCTCACTCCGCGCCCCAAAGTTCATTCTTGCCGAGGGCCTACTAGGGTCATTCGTGCCAGGAGTACAGGTCTATAGACCTGTACTCCTGGCACGAATGTATACAGTCGGGGCGTGGAATGAGGTCCACTTACGTTCGAACGGGGCTCGGCCGTTCCTTCGGTTTGCATGCGCTCCGTTCCTTTTTTGATGGCGAGCCCCCCTGGCGTTCCTTCAGACTTCATGGACTTGGTTGGGAAGAAAAGGGCTTCAATCCTTATGTATCGTTCCTTACCTCAACGCCCCGACTGTACGGGGGAGAGTGGAACGAAGCTGAGAGGCGGGCCGGTTGAGCGGGCCAGTTGATAGACAAGCGCTTACGAAGTGGCCAGGGGCAACGTCAAGGGGGGGAGAGGTGCAGTGGACAGGACGTCGACCCTCTCGATCGCCCACTCATCTCCGAGGGGGGGCCTGATGGCCCACCCGCCGAGGAATCTGCTGATTCGCTGCCGGGGGCCTGTGACCGATCTATCGGCCAGTGTCGCCGATTCCAGGCTGATGCTTCCCCCCCTGAGCCAGTCCCCCCTCACCTTCCTCCCCGGGTACAGAGGATCCTGTGAAGTCGTCCCGGATTTCCCGGCGCTGGCGCCTCGACAGAAACGCATATTGCTCTTGAGTTATAAAGTATGGAGTTGTCGCCTCAAAAAATCATGGATCTTCTCGCGGTTGCTTTGGAATGGTGTTCTCGCCGCAGTGCGGGCCGCATCCCCGATCGGGTTTGCCCTTGCGTCTGCGCCAACGTGTTTGATTGCGAATGGCAAGTGGTGTTTCCGCGTCAGCGCTGGCCACATGTTCAAGTGGACACGGTGTTCTCGCCTCAGCGACGGCGACATCCCTGTTTGGGAGCGGTGTTCCTATTTCAGCTTCGGCCACGTCCGTAAGTGAGATTCAGCGCTGGCCCCGTCCCTGGTTGAGAACGGCGCCGTCGTCTCCGCGCTGGCTGCTTCGGCGCTTCAGGGGACGTAAAGTTGCGTCAGGAGATATGGGGCGCCAGCAAAGATCGGCGTCTAGCAAGGGGAGGAAGTGAGAAGGAGAAGGCCTTCTCAGAAGGTTCGGAAGTCCCCCGGCCGTCTGAGTAGTGTTCTAAGCCTTCCCCGAATACAAAACAAATCTCAGAAGGCGCGAGGGCTTCTGAGAAGTCCCGCCGCCTTCTGAGAAGGCTCTCTCCTTCTCACTTCCCCCCCTCGCTCGCCGCCGAAAAGATTGTCGGCCTCTTCGCCGCGGCCCCTCTGAACGGGAGGGGAAGACTCCCCGTGAGCATGTTGCGGCATGCCCGCGCGGGGCCAGAGGGGTTGCTACCCCAGCGTCGCTCCGGCGGAGCAGTGCTCGTGGCGGCGCATCGGCTTGCCAGCTGGACTGGTTCACCGATTGAGGTGTTGGTTTGCTCATCGGTTGGCGAATTGGCTTCTCCTCTGGCCGATTGGTTGGTCCGTTTTCCGATGAGGTGATTTGCCCAGTTGATCGGTGCGTGAGACGGGTTATCGGATATTTGTTATTTTTGTTCAGGTGTTCGGTTGGTTTCTCGGGTCCTGAAGGGAGAGGCCCGGGACTTCGGGGGCCCCGCAATGATCGGAACAGTGAGGGCATCCGATGTCTGCGGACGCAGAGGGGGGGAAGCCTCGGCCTGGGGGGCTGCAGTCCTCTCGGGGGAGCCAGCCTGTCTTGGTGGACAGGAGGAGGAGGAGGAGGAGGAGGAGGAGGAGGAGGAGGAGGAGGAGGAGGAGGGTCCCTGCTTGAGGGGCCCTGGCTCCCCGCACGCCCAAGAATTCGCTGGGCGGCAAAGACCTCCCCCCCTGCCCCCTCGCCGGTGGCGAGCCCGGGTCCCTCGCGTCGCGAGAAAAAGAGGCGCCTCGTCGGAGCCGCCGTTTCGTTCGGCTGCGCGCGGGAGTGGCCTTTCGCCAGAGCGATCTCCAGAGCGGGCCGACGGGGCTCCCGCCAGCACCAGCCGTCGCGCTGTACAGTCAGCCCGCGTAGTGAGGATGGGCAACTTTCCCAAGGGTACATCTGCACCCTGCTCCCTCGGCCCGTCCTTAGCGACTTTCGCTGGCCAATCTCGTCCGAATGACGTTCACATGGGCCATGGGCCTCCATCTCTATGATACGGGTTGGCTGTAAGGTGGCTTGCAGGCGGCCTCGCCCGCGGCTCCCGAAGGCCGCGCACCGAAGGCCACTCCTGCGCAGGGTCGCTCGCGAGCGCTGCTGGAAAAAGGGCACGCCTCGGATGCGCTGCGTCGCCCTCTTGTTGTGGGGAGGGGGGGGGGCCTCTTGGGCACTCCTCCCCGCCACGGGCCAGGGGTCCGCCTCGAGGCTCAAGTCAGAGCGCGCTTTGGGACAGGCCCGAGGGTCGACGTCTGATCCCCCAGCCCGCCGCCTCTCGGCTGCACGCAGGAGTGTCGGAGGATGCGAAGTCCATAGGGAGGAAGTCCATACGGAGTGTTCGGTCTCCGTCTGGGCTTATCCTGTCTGGAGTTAGCGTCTCCTGCGAGTGGCCCTTCGCTGGGGTGACTTGTGGTGCGGGCCCACATTGGGAAGCCCGAGATGGGCACGAAAATGTGGAAGGAACCCGTGTAATACCCTCATATATACTCCTTATCCTTACCTCTCCCGCACCTGGCCGTTTGGGCTCAGGTACTGAGTTGGAGCGATCGTACCTTGATCGCGTGGGAGGGAAAGATATCCATCTATCCCTCCATCTCTCTACCAACGGACCAGGGGTTCTGTACCCTTGTACTGGAACCCCATACACAGGTTATCAGCCCTGTAACGCTCACCTTCACCGACTCGCCCGCGGTGACCTTGCATGCGAGCCTGATGGAGCCACTTCGGCGCATGCGCCGTAAGGGTTCCATTGGGGCTTCGCGTCCAAGCTCTCCCACGGTGCGACGGCTCGGTGACGAGTTGGAGAGCATTAGTGCGGACTGTGTCCCCGATACCCCCCCCAGCTCCCGAGGGCCCGAGGCGCGTCTAGCTGCTGAACTTCGCCGCAGCGCCGCCCGCGGGGGGACAGGAGAAGGAGTAGGAACAGGAAGGAAGGAGTTTCACACGCCGACCTTCGATCCTCCCTCCCCTTCCCCGTCGGGAGCAATCCCAACCGCGTCAGGCGAAAGCCTTACCGGTCTCGATACTCCAGGGCGCTTTCGCGCTAACCGCCGATGGACCTCAGGTGCTGGGACCCCCAGCCCTGCGACCGTCCCTGTGGCGGAGCACGTAGCTACCTTCGAGGAACTCAGTAGACCAGTGTCGGCACAGCCACAGACGCGGTACCCCAAGGTATCATCGGATGAGACACCACACACACACATGGTCCGAGTCGCAGCTCGTCCGCGCGCAACCGCCGTGGAGCCCCAGGCCCATACGGCGAAAGCAGGTCGAGCCCGCGCACTGCCTCTCAGAGGCCATGCACTCCCCGCGACAGGGGACACAGGGAAGCTGACGCTCCCCACCTCTCCATCTCAGACGACCAGCTGGCGGAGACGTCCGCCGCAGGTGACATAGCTGAGCTCAGAGACCAGGTTGAAACCTTCGTGTCCAGCCAATACTCTGGACTATTACAGAGCGTTCAGACGAACGCCACCGATACTGCAGCCATACGCCGCGATCTTGACGGCGCCTTAGGGATCATCGATTCCAGGATCGCCGAAGATCGACGCATCATAGGAGAACTGCAGTACCAGGTTGATCGTGAGGTGTCGCACTCAGGTGAACGAACGGCGATGGTCGAGAACCTGCGCAATTATCTCGCGCAGATGGAGCAACAACTTGTGATCGTACGCGACACAGGCATTTCTGCGGTCAGGATTTTACATGATGAGATCCACGACCAGCTCCGTAACCGACCAACTCCAACCGAGGCCACAGACCTCGGCGACGTTCAGTCTCAGATCAATGATCTTCGATCTTACCTAGACCACACTACGGCGACGCTTCGTACCGAAGCACACACAATCTCGTCGAACCTGATCGACATGTTGCAGCGTACTGAGAGAGTCATCACTCAAAGGCTTGATGCGACCAACGCTGTCGTGCAGCCACTCGCTAACCGGATCTCTGACATAGAGCAGCGTTTTCCTGGTGTACAGGACGCCCTGGCAGAGTTGCGTGTCGGACGAGCCCAGACTGGCCAGCTGGATTCTCCTCCCGCGGTTTACGATTTCGCCCGCCTCACTGACAGGTTGCAGGAGGTTGAGAAGGCGGCGGACCACACGCAGTTAGAGCTCTCCCAGGTTATTCATGAAAGAGATACTGAGAAGGTACGTGTAGAGAGTTACCTCGCACGTCTGGAAAGCGAGGTGGAGGCACAAAGCGCCCGTCTCCGAGCATGCGAGCATCGACTTGATCGGTATTCCCAACGGTCTCGGGATACTGATGAGTATACACGCCAAAGGGTGGGTCACATACAAGAAGACATGACGAGCTGGACAAATCAGCTGATCGACCACACTAACGACACCAACATTCACCTTCGACCTGCAGCCGACCTGCACAGGCCGACGGCAGCGTCCGCCGAAGCACCACAAGCTTCAGCAGGACAACAACGACGTACATCTCCAGGAGCAGCCTCCGCGGCAGCTTCTGCACAGACACGTCATGTGTCTCCTGTGCGCACAGAACCAACCATCGACGGTGCACCGATACCCTCACAACCAGTGTCTGCGGTGTCGGTACATACAACGACGCCTATCAAGGAGTCAGACACCGTCCGAGTACCTGTCTTGCCTAAGATCACGCAGCTGCTGGAGTGGCAGCAAAGAGTGCGAAAGAACTTCGGGGCCGCCTCAGGGCGACCATCCAAAGCATACGCCTTCCTATGCGTGGCAGAACAGCCCGAATGTACATTCGAGGATTTACAAGACAGCGGAGACTTTGAGAGCATCGATTGCAAACTCGCAACCGCTCTGACGCTACCAAATCAGGCTCATCGAGACCAGAGAGCACAAAGCAGGACGCATGCTCAAAGGACGCCAGATATACTGGCATATCCTACAGTCCTACAAAGTGACAGACGTCGACGACGACCTGCACGATTTCGAGCGCCTTAAAGAACTGAGGATGAGAGACGAAGATTTGCAACGTTTCATTACCGATTGGGACGCCTTACTCTTGGAATGCCGAGAAGTACCCGATCCAAAGATATTGGAATCGCTATTTCGCACACAGATTCGTAGACATGCATGGATGAAACAAGACATGTACGAGTACCAGCGCATGAAGATGAGCGACCCGAATCGTACCTACGGTTGGCTTCGACAGCGTGTCCTGGACATACTGGAGATTAAACAATTGGAGAAACATCAAAACAAGCTACGGTACGAACACGAGACACGATCTCAGGTCAACGTGTGCGCTGCATGGAAGAAAGGCAATTGTCGCAACGGTGAACGATGCAAGGCTCTACATACATATTCCAGGGATTGGAAGAACAACAAATCTTCCAGAACATCAACGGCTGGTGGCAACCCCCGCCGTAGTATGTCCATTCCTGCGAATCACAAGAAGCCAGCATCAAGGCCATTCTGCTTCGATTTTGCCAAGCGCAACACATGTACCAGAGGTGATAAGTGCAACTACCCGCACGTCGCACAGTGCAAGGATTTCGCACAGAACAAGTGCACAAAAGGCGACACATGCAAATACGCTCATCTCGCACCTTGTGCAAAGACTCCTGAACGAAGCCCGAGTCGACCACGGACTTCCAGCCAGGGCAGCCGTGGCCGATCGCCATCCCGCGGATCAGGAAGCCAACGGTCTTCACAACGCGGGGGGTTTCGCTACGCAAGCGATTCGCGACAGGGACGTGGCAACCGACGCCAATGCGACCGATCCCGTTCGACATCCAGGAGGTCCCACGACTCTCGCAGCCAATCGAGAAGTCGTTACGACAGATCTTCGAGATCTACCCCCCGAGGACGAGACAATCGTGGCGGCGGACGCGGCAGTCCACGCGGCCGTGATAGATCATATGGCAGTGACAAAGGACGTGGCAAGCGGTATCCGAGCCGCGGATCGCCCCGTGGTTCACCCAACACCAGAGCACGTTCTCCTGCCAACTTTAGACGTTCACGCCGTTCAGACCGCAGTTACGTCATCCGTGACAAGACCCTCATGGCCAACACTAAGGCCACAGCGACATCTACCAAGATACGTCGTCGGATACGCTTCGACGTACGCAACGTGGACTACTATTTCCATACCATATCTGGCAGAGCCAGACTGGACAGATGGAAAGAGCTGCCGAATGAGGGTGACATCGTCAAAGTACCAGATCCATTACCACAAAAATGGTGGGATGATAGTGCAGAGGCCTTACGAGAATGTCAAAAAGAGGCACAACTATGGTACGACGAACTGTACGACTACCGACACAACAAAGAGTCGGTGGCCACACCAACTGCGATCCGAAAGCATGACGACACTGTCAAGCAGTCATCAAAGACTGCCCAGACGACAACAACGACAAAGCAAGTCGACACTCCACGTTCGACTGCAGCATTGACAAGGTCTTGGGTTCTTGACAGTGGATCTGCCCATCATATTCAGGGAAAACATGAACTTACGCAGACCGAGTCGGATCGCATATCCATTCGCGAAGAGCATATTCTGGAAACTGCAAATGGTGATCGTACCGTCAACGAGCACTACGACATACGGCTACCCGAGGTTGGACTGCATAGTTCAGCCCTTGCTTTACCAGACTGCCCATCATTACTATCAGTTGGAAAATTGATTGAGGTTGATGGCTTTCGACAGCTTTGGGATCCTGAGCTGGGCTACATGCTTCAGGATCCGGGGGGCCAATGGTATAAGATTCCAGTCAACAATCGAGTGCCAGAGTTACGACTCGACGACTTAACACGGATACCACCACCACGTTTATGCACTTCGTCAGCACCCCGCCGTCGTCAGCGAAAGCGTTCATCCGCCCGCTGTAACGACACTTGTTGGCGCTGCAAAACTACAGAGCAACCAACCGCTGCAGACGAGCTACGACCCCACATAGGGACCTGCCCCAAGAGACCACATGTCGGAGAGGGAGGAGGAGCACGGACCATCACGGTCGAAGAACCTCCCGACACAAGAACAGACGAGCCCAACGTGGACACAACCACCGACTCGCCTACGTCTCAGACGCAGTGTTCTCCTCCACAATGCGGGGGGTCCGATATAGCTCAAGCAGACAACGACATACCGACAGAAAAACCCACGCGAACGCATCCAGACAACGATCGAGTTCTACCCAACAGACAAAAGAAACCGATCGACCCGATGCATTACATGACTCACAGCCCAAAACATCCTGACTGTGAGATCTGTTCTCGTACGATGGCACAGAATGCCCCGTGTAGACGACAGCACAAACCACATCCACCGGCAGACCCCACCGAAGAGGATAACGCATGCGAAGCTTGTGTCCCGAAGAAGTTCGGTGAAGCTCTAACTGCCGACCATATCGTACTGGCCAAAGACGATGCTGCGGACAAACATGGCGACAAATATGCACTCGTTGTCCTCGACAGATATACTGGCATCTTCATGGCCTACCCAGCGCTACACAAAGACGCAGCTACTACAAAGGCATCCTTTCAACAGTTCATCGCCGCGAACGATGAGGTGAAGCATATCTACACAGACAACTCTGGAGAGCTTCAGAAAGCTTGCCGCCAACTGGGATGGAGACACGACACGAGTACGCCACATCGTCCACAGACAAATGGATTGATTGAGCGCGTTGTCAAAATAGTCATTCTTGGTACCAGAGCTGTGTTACATATGTCTGGTCTGGGACACGAATGGTGGAAAGAGGCCATGCAAGCCTTTTGCTGTGGACACAACTTTGTGCATACATCCACGGGCGTCGCTGCCCTCAACGAGGAGCATGCAGAAAAGACAGCTCATGAAATAAGATTTGGCGAAAGCTTTCCTGGGCACTGCATACCATTCGGTGCTCGGATATTTTGGAAATGCCTCAACCCCGAGATTAACAACGAGACTGCAAAGTTTAAAGAAAACACTCGGGAAGGGTTATTCATGGGATACCACTTACACTCTGGTGGACGATGGTCAGGTGACTACCTTGTTTTGGACACGGCTACATACGCCAAGAATCCTGATGGTGAACTGTGTCATGTGCACAGAGTCAAAGACATCATCATCCCTGATGGCAAGTTCACCTACCCCGTGAAAGATGGTACATCACAACCCGGAGGCACACGACGAGGTGAAGGCCTCTACTTCTCGCCCCTTGGGTGACAAGCCAATGCCTGATCCTCCACTTTCCTACCCTAAAGAATGGGATGATCCGTCTATGATGACAACGGAAGATAACGCTGTTGATATTCAGACATCGGCTTCTGAAGTTGCTGCACCAGCGCCGGAGCCAGACTACTGGGAACAGCGTGGATATTGCGTCATCAGGCACATTCGTACCCCAAGAAAGAAACTGTTCATTCCGACGGACGACGTCATGAATATACCGGTACCTGTTGACCAACTCGACGTGACACGAGATTTCAAAACGACTTCTACTTTCGAGGGCGAAAGTAACTTCCGAGATGTTTGGGATGGTGTTAGCGCCAACGACCACAGGGAGTTAAGTGAGCCGTGGACAGGCATGATTCAGTTCTATGAGCTTCCAAAAATAACGCCAGACGGCAAAATGGTGGTTCGTGGACGTGAGACACGTGTGCAGACTACAACACGTCCTGATCACGTTCTTCCCGAGCATTGGAAAACACTTTCTCGTGGACAGCAAAAGAAAGAGATCGATTACGCCAACGACGTTAAACGAGCTCGTGAGATTCGTGATCGCGCCGCATTGAGAGTGTGGACAAGACAGGATAAACAGGTCAACAATTTCCGTACTACTACATCAGACGGACCAACCTGGAATACCGCGGAACGACGGATTACATACGACACTGACAATGGCGACGTCATCCGCGATGAAAACCTCAAAGGCGTGACAAACAAAGAAATACGGTATGCCAAATTACCTGGTGGGCCACGTGACATTACCACGGTACTATACTACCGTCAACTACCACAACAGCACGATGGAGAAGAACGTGCTTTGGTATTTGTGGATAATGAGGGAACCGACTTTGGGACTCTGAGCCCGCTTATACGCAAGTTCACCCAGTCGGTAGTAATACCAACCATGCCACGTGAGACCAACTACACGCCGGCACACAGAGATAAAATACCAGATTCGACATGGTCACGCCCAGCATTAGTTACCAGAAACCTGAGTAAGAAAGAAGTTGCCGCAGAACCACGTGCACAAGAAGCCCTACGAAAATAATACGAGAGATTGGAAAAGAAACAAACATGGATGTTGGAGACTGTTGCAGAAAAAGCTGATATTGAGTCACAAGCTATCCGCAATGGAACAAAGGTGCATTTCTTCAATATCTTGGAGTTATCTTCAGTCAAACATGAGGAACTTCCTCCTGATCTACGTAAATTCAAGGGCAGAGTGGTGGTTCAGGGCAATACAGGCAAAGATGAAACTGGTTTGGCCGCCATATTCGCCGACGCCGCTTCCAGTGCTTCGCATATAGAGGCTTCCAAACTTTGCGATGCTACTGCGCTATTGCCGCAATATGCGGGAGAGCAAAGTGACGCACCTGGAGCTTACACGCAGGCATTATTATACGGCGACGGACGAATTGATCCAGTTGATACCTGGATTACTATACCTAAATGGCGACAACCGACATCATGGTCAAAATACAGTAACCCAGTGTGCCGATTGCGATTGGCACTATACGGACACCCTCTCGCAGGTGTCTTTTGGGAACGAAAATGCCGTACATGCTTGGAAAGCGTCGGTTTCGAGCCTATTTCAGGATGGGAATGCGTATGGAGACACAACAAACTGGGACTGATACTTTCAGTATATGTGGACGATTTTAAATTGGCCGGCCCAGCTCATAATCTACAGACTGGCTGGGATTATATTCGCAAAAGCGGTATCGATTTGGATCCACCTACTCCATACTCACAATATTTGGGTTGTGGACAACAAGCATATGATGTACCGCAGAGCATCTTCGACAAAAGAATGTCCACAATACGCCCTATGCTACCTGCACACAATGAGAAAGATTACAATACGGCAAAACACGTTCGTGGTATTCGACATGACATGCTTGGTTTTACAGATCAGTGCATTGAGCGGTACCTGGAATGCGCCTCCAAGCGCGCCCAGGGAACAGGGTCACGTCGGAAACGATCCGACTCGCCGAGGGCTTCGCGATCCAAATCGCCATCCTCCTCCGGGTCGGTCGCCAGACCTACCAGTGTGCTCAACGCACGGCCACGATCATCCAGCCCAGCAAAATCGGTCGACACAATTTCTACCAATACCATACCCGCCACATACCATGATCTACCCGACGCAGAGACCCCTGGCATCGAGGACACTTCCTTCACTGAGTCCGACTATTCAGACGAGGGCGTTCTCGGCCAGGACGCGGCAAGTGTACTAATGAAGATCCTGTACTTGGCACGTTGCTGTCGTTTCGATCTTCTACATCCGGTATGTATGTTGGCCAGATAAATTACCAAATGGAATACTACATGTGACAAACGTCTACATCGGTTGATATGCTACATCAGAACGACGCGTACACATTGCTTACACGGATGGATAGGCGATTCGTCAGACAAGTTATCCATCATGCTCTTCACCGACGCCTCGTTCGCTGATTGCATTGCATCATCCAAATCCACTACCGGTGTTTTTGCTGCGCTTGTTGGACCCAATACGTTCTTTCCAGTCAACGCTGTATGTAAGAAACAAACGGTTGTTTCACATTCATCAGCCGAATCGGAGATTGCTGCTCTCGATTCCGCACTACGACTGGAAGGGTTACCACTACTATCATTCTGGGAAGCCGTGGTGGGCGTTGCCAAAACATGCAAAGAGAAGAATACATGCCTGAGTTGCCATCGACACGTTGACCCGGTGATGTGTCCTATATTGGCAGCCAAAAAGAAGCGTAAACCATCGCCTCGCAAGGCACCCCCTACTCGGGGATCTTCTCCTAGCCGTAGGCAACTACCGCTAAATACGGATTTACCTACGACTCCAAAGAGACGTACAATATCCCATGAAGGTACCGTACTACACGTGGATCCAGAGCCAGCTCCAGAGATCAGTGCACCGAAAGTACGACTTATCGTCCTGGAGGATAACCAGGCCGTTATCAAAATTGTCCAAAAGGGACGTACACCAGCACTTCGTCATCTTCATCGTACTCATCGTATCAATCTGGATTGGATATGCGAAACATGCCAAATTGAACATATCGAGCTTAAATATGTAGGAACAAAAGAGCAGATCGCAGATATGATGACCAAACATTTCGAGACCAAGAAAGCAGACCTTTGGAAGGACCTCTTGGAACACTCGCTTATTTTTCCTGTTACTCCGATACAATGTCCGCCGATACGAGGGCCTCGGAGGCCCGACGGTTTACCTCATGAAGCGGAACCTCCTAAATTGAATGGATGCCCAGAAATATGCAAGATATTGCTGACGGAAAAAGAAAGATGGGGCGATGTAGGACCAGAATGCGGATTTCAGTGTGTTGGGCAAGCTAGCCACGAGGGACTATGTGCATGCATGTGCCACATTGGCGTACCAGCCGCAGATATTGCGTCGCGCACACCTCGTTCACGCGCACGTTCACCGCACGGTAGACATCCCCGCCATCCTCCCTCACCTCAACGAGATGCAGAGAGAGTTAGGACATTGATTATTCGTTCACACCGCAGCAATTTTACGACTCGAGCTGCAAAGCTCACAAGCATCCTGTTTGCCGCTTGCGAGGCGAAAATAAGTGAGATCGGTTCTAATCCCGACCCCTCCATCCACGAGATGGATCAGGCACAGCCGCTCAACCTCGTCGGCTGGCCCATCGGCTACGACAAGGAGTACGACCCGAACGCCAGGGACGATGACCGCGTGGGCTTCGCGTACCACGCTCAAACTGGTCGTCCCCGTGATCCCGAAGATGGCTACATATACATACATCCACGGCGTGCCGATCGGAGCGGAGAATTCGATCTTCGCGTACCCGACGAATCTTCTATTCGTGAACTCGCCCGCTTCGCGTCCGTCGAGGCTAAGAAATGGGCCAACACCGAGAGTGGATCCGTCGGCGGCAACGCCAACTACGAGTACAACACGTTCACAGCTACGCCGTGGCTATCATTCATGCGTGCTATGTGTATGATTTCCAGCCTTTTCAATCGTAACCCTTCAGTACAAGACAGTGTTCGTGGACTACATGATCATTTGAATGCGACGATCCCAGGATCAGACCGCAAATGTCCACCATCAAACTTTACTACAATGATACTGAAGACGGAGTGGATGATGATTCACAACGATTGGTCCAAAATTGGCAGTGCAGTTCTGGGACAATACACCGAGGACAGCGTTACGGATACGCAAAGATATTACAACAATGGTCTGAGTGCACCATCCGATGTATACCAGAATGGATTGGTAACGCCATGCTATGCTCCTAAAATTGATCGTGCAATGGCCAAGCTACCTACTCGTCCACCTGGCATCGCCAGGACATCGGATACATCTGGACACATCGGTCACATCGTCGAAGATAACTTGGTCACCAACACGAGAGCATTTTCCGACCTTACCCAAACAAAGAAGTTCCGCCGCAAGCTTACTACATGGTTGACTGCGCGCGGAGGCTTTGGAAGTATCGGATCAAACTCCAAGACGGTGGCAACACCATCCGACCATCCGAATGGTTGGGTGGCGATATTGGATGATCCACAAGATACAGAGCGTACCTATCGTTGGACACCATACAACGAGGGCAACGACTTCTTCGGCGAAGCTGCTGACCAGATGGGTTCGACTGACCCTGGCCTGACTCCTGGCAATGATGTTGACCCATTTGAGCTGGACCACGCAAAATACAGTGTTTTCTGTGGTGGTCGCTTGGTTTCTACCCTATTGTCAGACAATGGGTGGCACTCCCTCATACAAGAGGACTTGGGACTACTATTACATCATGCATTTGGGCCATCGGGTCATGCGTACAAATGGACCAACTTATACACTGACTCAACATGGATCATGCATCCGAAGAAAGGGACTAAGGGTGCAAAACACAAGAAGTACCCCACTTCCGGCATCGACGAGCTCAACGCTGCCCAGAAGAGAATCGACCTCGCCAAAGCATCGAATACTGCTCTTGTACCGCTATTCATGCCATGCCTTAACCGCGCGGAATACATGGGCGGCGCTACTCTAGAGCACCTGTCGACCATGATCCGCGACGACATCATGATGTGGGCATTCTCTTTTGGCAATTACAGGGAATGGTTCAGACAGAATGACACGCCGATTGGTCAAGATTGCGTTCTCTTGCCTGAAGCTGGTTATGAAGGCGTACGATACGGAATGGAGGAACTACGCAAGCAACGTTTCGAGAAAGAGGAAAGCCGTATCAACGCTCTTCTCAACAATCAGTTTGAGAACGCCCTCGAGCAGCGCAATATGAGCAGGAAGATCCGCGAAGCCAGAGGCCTCATGTTTCAAAGCGACAACGCTTCCATCAAGAAGTGGCGCGAGTTGAACGAGACCATCTGGGAATATTGGGCCAATGATTTCCCATCATTCATAAAACAAAGACACTATCACAGGGGACTCAATGCCATGGTAGTATGGAGCGCGAACGACATCGCATGTGCCAATCCTGGACAGAACACCATCGACGTGCGCCGACATCACAGTCGTGCTCCTACCAACGTATACGAGCTCCAAAAGATGGAATGTGAGGGCGGCGTCCCGACGCTTATGCCCGTACACGTGCTCGTGGACGTATCGCGTTTTGTCGATGTGATGCAGTATTTCCGCTGCCCCACGGTCATGGGACCTGGAAAAGCAGCGCAATGGGGCGTACACCCGAACTTTGATCACCACACGAGCGACTTGATCACTATCATGCAGAACCGTGGTATCACTGTTCTTCCATCCGACCATTGGGTGGATACGTACGACAGGGTTACCCCACAGGCTTGGCACGCCAAACAGAACAACCACAACATGGCAATGTTTACAACGCAATTCTGCGACGCAGTATGCTATCGCAATTTTTGCGCCTTGATGCAGTCTCTTCCTTCTCAGCCATATCCATTCAGGCCGCCCCTGCTGACTGCTGTCACGGACAACCAGGCCTACACACAGGCCAAAGAAATCATGGCAGCCCTCGACTTCAGAGAAAAGTTGACAAACGAATGGAAAAGAGACCTCAGCCTCACAACGTGGATGACACAGACGGCAAACGAGATGGTTCATTGTGCGTGGATGGCGTCATGTGCCGAGGGCACATTGCCGGCATCGCTGCCTGCCGAGACGGGCGACACCACTGAGCCGACTCCTGGAAGGTCGACGCGTACGCCAGCACCTGACCCTGGCGATCCTGACCAATCCCTTCCTGATCATGATCCATGGGTTATTGCATACAACGACTTATTCCAGTACCTTATGCTGTTGATCAAAGAATACCCTGGGGCTTGGGCGTCTTGGCATTTTCTTGAGAAAGATGAACTTCTAGAACCCAAGATCGTTAAAACTGTTGAAGATGCACATGCAGTTACTTGGGTTGTATTCGAGCAATTCTTACATCAGATCAAAGATTTGGATGGAGACGATAATGCGACCAAATCAAGAATCATTGCAGAAGAAAACAGATTGTCTTCTCACCGCATCGGCCCAGCTGCCGAGAACGAGAAGAACATCGAGGCATGCAAAACATTCTTCAAGCAGAATGCACTGGATCGAGTTGCTTTGGGTCATGACCCTGGTGTTCCTACATCCGTATGGAAGGCAGCTGATGACACAGCACAGCCAGCCCCACCAGGCCCAGTGCCTGATCCACTGCAACCTGGACCGCAATCGATAAAAGCGTCGCAACCATCGACTCCAGAGCCTAGAGCAGAACAACAACCAGCAGATCAGCTCCCAAAAGCTGAGGCGGTACCGATCCCTGGTGACGGCACCGACCTTGAGGCAATGGAGCTGGAGGCAACTCCTGCCGAGGAGGAGCCTTCTCCACATGAGATGAATATATTGTCATGGCAGGACAGCTGTGAGCGTTCCATGCACGAGGATACCAGCAAAATCGGGATCTTCGACAACTCATGCACTATTCGCGAATGGAAGCTACAAGCAGGCGTCAAAGATGACCATCCATACATGTGCCCAATGTTGCGGGGCACGCGTGCGACCAATGGATTTGCCTGCATGGGAGACCAGGAGTGGTACGAGCAGCTACTGCATGATGATAGTGTGATTGCTCATGCGCCTGACATTGCACAATCTGGTTGTTTCCCAGAGTGGAAATGGGTACCATTACCACATTACGACGATGTACGTTATGGTCCTGAGCTAATTGATGAAGAATGGCTGGGAACAAACAAATACATGAGCAAAGACATCACGACCATGTTACGCCATGAGTTTCACTACAACAAGTTTTGGATCAACCAATTTCATGACAGACGTATTAATATCTGGGAGAAAACAACAAAGAATGATTGGAAGATTCCAAGCAATTGGAAATCATTTAAAGAAATGGTCGAATGGAAATTCCGAGATCGCAAAGAAAGACACAATGGACCATCCATGGAAGCGGCAGTGACACATTTCAAGAAAGACGGTGAAAATGAAGGATACACCGGTTGGAACGACTACTATCCGATATTCATTATTCGTGCGTTCCAGAAGCATATTGACCCGCAGAAAACATAATCGAGATATATGCCAAGCCGATCCCTGAAGGAGGTGGCCTCAGTGCTTTTGACTGGAACAGCGTCATTGCTATTCGGTGCGTTGGTGGTCACAGTTGTGTCAACCCATCTTCCAAGCCATGGAATATGGGATGGGAGAGCCTACAGTGGACAGATGTCAAGTATCTCCATCATGGCACAGCATCCCGTGCCTGGAAGAACATATTGAAGACAGGGATCATTCCTGGATATGCTGAACCACATTCCCAGAGAGACAGAAATTACAAACCATCGCAGCGATCTGAGGCATTCTTCAGTTCTAGCACATATTTGAACAATGTTCAAAAGAACCCACGTACTTCAGTGGAATCGTACAAGTTCAACAACTACAAGAACGAGGTCGAACTGGTGATTAACATGGAAATCGCCACACAAGCAGGTTGCAGATTTTGGTTGGGTGCTCAGGGCGCTATCATGACAGAGGACGTGGTACCCGCTGCGGCAATTATTGCAATTCGCCGCCTCAAACCACACCACATGCATGGCCAGCAGTTGTGGCCAGACGGCGACCCATGGGACTACCCGCCATTGGCAGCAAGAGAGCCATTGAGCAAGTACGAGATTTGCGCCTGCCTTCCTGGAGAACTCATCGACGACCCGCCTGGATTGGCACCTATCGACCCCGACCACAGCATGGAGCCTCCAAGGACGACGCCAGCATCAGCACCCTCGGCCAGGCCGGGGGAAACCCCTGCTGGCCGTACATCCGCAGAGGACGCCTTGGATGAGCAAATAGTACGCGCTATGATTCAGGAGACCAATCACAAAGCAGATGATAAAGAATGGTTAATTGCATTGTCACATTGTCGCGAAGCTCTTCGACCAATCACATCAAAGATCATGCAAAAAGATTGGGATCGTCGTCCTGCATTTAACGATGTTCGAATGGGCGACTTCATTGTCATTAAGAATTGGGGTTCTACCAAATGCTTCCACTACGACAACCACTGGCCCAAAGGCAATCACAATGCCAAGATTGCCTTGTCCAAGGGGCGCATATATGGTCCAACCATCCATTTCGGCATCTTCGACAAGTTCTTTGCGGTACAAGTACCTATTCTCAACTACGGTTTACGATGGGTAAATATCTGGTATAATGACAAAAGCATGCCCCTCAAGGGCGTCGTATTTGCATTACCGATTCGTATCGAAGAACACGCCATCGATCCAACATGGATGGAGACTGTCCTGAAAGGCCCGACATCATGCAGCGAAGAGATACTACAGCACAAGGTTAGCGGCAGCTTACCATAACTTGGAATGCCTAGCATCCATAGACCACGTATTCCGCGCACACCACCAAGAAGGCCCGCTCCACGGACACCCGATCCAGACGAGCTGGTGGCCACACCTGCCGAGGACAACGCTCCGACGGGCGAAATTCCTCGACAGGGTACAGCATCATCGCATGATCCACTGATCACCGTGATCGTGGGCATATCAAATATCGCTCTTACTGCCGATGAGAAGGCTGCGAACGACAACATGAGAGCAGACCTCTCGGCAGACATCCAAGCAGAAGAGCATATTGAGGCAAGCATCCTCGACAACATCATTGATCCGCCATCGAATTTCCTTGACCATCCAGATTACGACCCCGACGAGGGTTCAAGATGGATTAGACAGTCTGATGATTGCCGCGTGTATTGTTGGACATCGGCGTTATTGGTGGATTCGCCTATGATCAAGGTGAAGCAGATCATCGAGCTACACAGTGGCGCAGACAGAATCGTAATGGACAAAATTCAGTCACATTTACAATTTGAAATTCGATTTGGATCGAAAGCATGGAATGCGGAGTCATATCAATTGAACTACAATCATACCCACAAGTGGGCACGTGACTTACCCAATTGTGGCGCAGATCATTTCTTCAAAAAGTTGGTACACTACCTCGACCCAGAGACTATCGAGGAGTCGACCACAGGCATCCTTCAATGGATTTCCAAATTATACCAGAACATCTTGAAAGATAGTATTGTGGAACTACCAGATTTCGCCAAGGAAGTCATCCATGACAACCATCCTGCACTTCAGGCATTGCGTGACCTATTCAAAAATTGTACTGCGACATACGGTAATCCAGATTTTCCTGTATGGGAAGAGCTGGTGGAAACACCTGCTGCGCCTCGAGAGCAAGGCGCTGAGCAGGATATTCCCCAGGACCCAGGCAGCGTTGCCTCTGCAGCTCCCGATCAGGAAACTATGGTACGTATCATATCCGAGCAGACGGGACTCAAGCGCGAGGAGGGCGACAACGAGGCTACCTTGCAGAAGCAGGCTCGCCGTCTTCGCGAGGAGAACGCATGCCATGGCGGTACTGAGGATACCGACAACGTCAAGATAGAGTACAAAGGACTGCCAGGGGAAAGGTTGTCTCGGATCGAGATCGAGGGTTTAAGCAGATCGATCGCTTCCAGACCGAACACCGAGATCAATCGTGAGGCGATCAATCAGATCGGTCAGAGCCTCGCTCGCGGTCAGGACACCCGCTGGGGATCCCGCGATCACCTGACTTCGGCAGGGGCCCCCGAGACGATCTTGCATCCCATACCGCTCTGTCAGAATTGCGGTCGAGATCTGTCCCTCGGGATTGTCACAGGTGACGGCACACTCTGTGATATATGTTGGCAATACACTGTGGCCGTAGGCGCCACAGGTAAGAGCACCGCCACACAGAGCGATCTCGCGTACCTGCAGAAGTTGACGAACTGGATCAAGACGACGTTGTCCGAGGACCAGATCGCGCGATACATGAAGGATGGCGCACACGTCATTATGACGGGTGCGCGATCGCACATAGGCACAGAGAAAGATCAGTTGCGGAGATTGGCCAATGCGTCCAAAAAGAGGTATCAGAAGTGGGTCGAAGCCGGTAGCCCGCCTGCACACGAATGCAGATTAATGGGCGAATCCGAGGACGACCGACCTCTGTACTACCCATTCGCCAATCTCATACAACGCTTTCTCAACGACCTCAAGTTCCATCATCAGATGACAGGTGCCCGCGTGAATGTCGGCAAGAAGCCCTGGACCGTCGAGGACATGCGCGACGCGTGGGACATCCTTGACGTCAGCACTAGGACAGGACAGGCTGGTCGGAGAAAGTGGTGGCTGAACGAGGGACGCATTGACAGGCAGACGCGGCAGGCGCGCGGACTGGTTGCGGTTTCTCTCCCTCGAAGGGACGGAACCCGTGAACAGTTCACCCAGCGCAAGCTTGCCGCGATCGCCAACGAACTGATAGGCTCCCTCGATCCGTCACACACCGACCAGAGGGGGGTAGTACAGGGATGAGACCCGATCCAGATACACACTCCCAACAGTCCGATGACGCCATGGAGCCGCGGCCGCCGCCGCGCCCGCCGCCGCGCCCTGCTCCTGGCGACGCTGCTGCATCCAGCGCCTCAGGCGCGGAGGACTACATGCCCGCGATGCCGCGCGCCAAGAGAGCACGTACATCTGATTACGCTGCTTACTGGCGGCACAATCTCGAGGACAGCGATTGGGTCTTCGATACTGGAGTTACTACATCAAATGTTGGATCTACATTGCGATCAACAACGACGAGTATGTGTACATCCAGGATATCACGTACAACGATTGGTTCCGCAACTGGATCCCGAGGACAACTTGGGAAACGTTTACGACAAGCTACGTGACGTACAACGGCCAGAGGGTGTGGGACCGCAGGTTCTACAAGGACGGCGACGCGTAGTGAGTCGGCCGCAAGGCCCACTGCTCAAGAGCAGAACTTTATTTCATCAAAGTTTGCCTTGAGCGGTGGCTAATATATTCTTTTAGGCCACTTCAATCATTCCAACAAGTGGCCGTACACACATATATATATATATATGCATATATGCCTTTTGCGATCACCGAGGCAGCCTCCTAAGGAGCAACGCCAACGGGAGTCGCCAAACAGATTTTTATACATCTCTTTTCGTGCTCATCAACACGACATTTTGTATGGCCAGACACTTGCTTTACACAGATTTGCGTTTCTTTCCAGAATCGTGTTCGTCAACACGATATTAGCATGCATATTTTACCAATTTGAACAATATTGCGTCGAGAATAATATGCTTGCTGGTGGCAACACCTGCCTCGCAAATCTTGCGAGGCAGATTGCATGTTGCCTTAATGCTCAGATCTACTTTCTCCGCCTACCCTTGTCTCATTCTTCCCCTCCCTCGAGTGCCGAAGCGTTTTGGGGGGCGCACCGAGGGGGCGCCAAAGTGCGCCTGGGGATGAAAGGGGGACTTTGGGTATCTCTTCTTACCTCACTTTGCAGCTGTGGCTTCGCTGTTTTTAAGCCTCAGCTGTCTTTCTGACTTAAGGACTAAAGGAGTTCAGAGGTTACGGATTCCTATCCTCTGTTCCCGAGTCCTGCCTTCACGGGCGGGATTCGGGACGGGGGGTGTGGAAGGAACCCGTGTAATACCCTCATATATACTCCTTATCCTTACCTCTCCCGCACCTGGCCGTTTGGGCTCAGGTACTGAGTTGGAGCGTTCGTACCTTGATCGCGTGGGAGGGAAAGATATCCATCTATCCCTCCATCTCTCTACCAACGGACCAGGGGTTCTGTACCCTTGTACTTCAACCCCATACACAGAAAAAGAAGGGCACGATGCCCAACAACGAAAATTGCCCAAGACCGACAGTGGTCGCTGTTGGGCACGCGGCCTTCTGTCTCAAACGGACAACGTCCGCGGCGACACCGACAGCGGGCGTGGTGCAGAATGAACAGGAAATGCAGTGGGTCTTTGTACCCATTCGTTTTCGCGCACCCTGTCGATCGTACAGACTGCAGGGATCACCCCGGTAGTGGCTCGAAGCGGGGTGCGCGCTTGGGTTCGGCACCCCTGCTGCCCCCGAAAGTCGCGCACCAGAGGTCACTCTTACCATTTGCCAGCCACCCTTACGCGCGCCCGCCGCCTAGAGGTCGTGAGGAGATCGCGGCGGAGTGTGTGCAGGGGCACTTACCTGGACCCTCAGGCCGTCAAGGCACGACTCGGGATGAAGAGCCGGTCCCGGAGGGCCATGGCGTGGAACAAACACGACGCCAGGAGTTTTGTTTGAGCTCGCGCCGCTGTGCTTTCGCGCAGGACCGTGCCAGAGGCAGACGTGCGGGAGCATCTCAGGCGAAAGAGCAATCGTCCTTGCAGCTGTCACGTGCCCGTGGTTTGTGCTTGCGCCGCGTCGTTCGCTTGTTCCTGCCCACGGCCAGCTTGTGATCTTTGGGGCTGACTGCATGTTGTTCTGAGGGCCCCCAGTTGCGCGTCCAGGACCTCGTGGGGTCACCGATGGCGTCAGACTCGGGGGCCACGTTCGTGGTGTGGGAGCGCACACGCACCCGTCTGTTCCAGATTCCTCGCGTTCACCGCCTGGCGCATTCCAGTTCTCGCCGGAAGGGGCGAAGGCGGCCCCGCCACGACGGCATGCAGACGCAGGGCCGAAGACGGCTTCGCAGAAGGCCTACAGTCAACCCGCATAGTAAGGATGGGCAACTTTCCCAGGGGTGCCCTTGCATCCTTGCCTCCGCGGCCCATCCTTAGCCACTTTTGCTGGCCGCGCCCCGCTCGGACAGCTCCGAAGTGGGCGTCCAAGGCCCTTGCAGCTTTCTCGCCGCGTCCTCATGATGCAGGCCGACTGTGTAAGATACAGCCAGCGGGGCGAGGCTGTGACTGCCCAAGCTGGGCCAGGAGGCGCTGAGCAGGTCGGCGGCGCGCACGAGGGGGTGGCGCGAGGGGGCGGCCCGCCAGGGGGGCGACCCGCCAGGCAGTGTTCTGTGTCCTCGGGGATGGGTCAGAAGACTTCTCAGAAGGCAGGGGGCTTCCGAGCCTTCTGAGAAGGCCTTCTCCTTCTCACTTCCCCCCTCCCTCGCTCGCCGCCAATCCTTGACTGGTCAGAAGCATACCTAGAAGCATTCACGCCCTTTCACGAAAGCTCATGCGATGGGCCAAGAAAGGCTTGAGATGGGCCCCAGGCGGCCCAGGAGGGCCTCGAGACCGTGCCGGAGCAAGAACGCCGCCTGAGCGCATCACAAACCAGGCTTTGGTCGGGGCGGGTGACCTCTCTGAAGAACCTCAAGGGGCACGGGAAGAACGGAGAAGAAGATCGACAGTTTTCCTTGCCCATTTTGGACAGGGCTCGCTGCCGATGTCGCCGCGGACGTTACCCATTTGGGGCAACAGTCGCCTGCCCAACAGCGGCCGCCGTCGGTTTGGACAACATCTGGCAGTTGTGCGTCGTCCCCATGTGTGTCCGTCCCCAATTCGGGCGTGCCAGACCATCTCCCTGCATCAAGCTAAGACAGCCGAGCTGCACGATGAAAGCACGTCGATGCAGTTCTGTCCAGCATCAGTCTGAAGGTTCGTCCCTTTCGGACTCTTCCGAGTCAAATTGATTGCAGTCAATGTGCCATGGTAAGGACGAGTATCTTTCCCAAGGATGGCCTTGCATCCGTGCGTATTCGGCCCATCGTTGGCCCGTTTCGCTGACCAGCTCATCAGGTTGTTGGCAGTGCGCCCTCCCAAAAATTTCAGTCTGGGCGCCCAAGGAGCGCGCACCCTCACCAGGCATCCTCAGTATTCGCGTTGACGGTACGGGCGGCGTGCATGCAGAAGCGCCCAGTCAAGACGTTGAGAAACGGACCGCCTTGGGCTTAGGAGGGCTTTGGTTTTCTGACCGTTCCTTAGATCTAAGTCGGGGAGCCTCTTCGTTGCCGAGGCTCGCCGTGACCAGAAAATGTCAGCCACTCCTCATTCAGCGTCCCTTCTGGTAGCACCAACACTGTATGCGGGTTGACGGTACGGACGGTGTGCATGCAAACGGGTACGGAAGTGTTGCCCCCGACACGCTGCGCGCCCACGCCCTCGCCCACGCCAGCCCGGCGGCCACACCGTCCCGCACTTGTGCGAGCTCCGGCTAGAGGAGACGTGCTTCTGGCAGGCGCACCAGGCCCGCTTCCGCGAGCCGCCGCGGCCGCCGTCCTCCTCTTCCTCCTCTTCCTCCTCTTCCTCCTCTTCCTCCTCCTCCTCCTCATCCTCATCCTCTTCCTCTTCCTCCTCATCCTCCTCATCTTCCTCCTCCTCTTCCTCCTCCTCCTCTCCCCATGAAGAAAAGGGGTCCTGCGGTGTTTCGCCGTTCTGGGACTCTCGGAAGCCCCCTTGGGCCTCAGCAGTGTCAGAACTTGCCCAAGACGAGACACTCGTCCAGGGGGAAGGCCCCGGGGTTCAAGACCCGTTTCCCTCCTGACAGTTTTCTTCGCTCGTTCTCCTCAGGTTTCTTTTGCCTTCATTTCCTCAGTTATTATCGTTCCTCCTTCCCCTCTTCCTCCTCGTCGTCCTCCTCCTCCTCCTCTTTTTCCTCCTCTTCCTCCTCCTCCGCCTGCTCCTCCTCCTCCTCCTCTTCCCCCCCCCCTGCCTGATCCCTCCTCCTCCTCCTCCTCCCCTCCTCTTCCCCCCCTCTACCTGATCCTCCTCCTCCTCCTCCGCCTCCTCCCCCTCCTCCGCCTCCTCCTCCTCCTCCTCCTCTTCCTCTTCATCCTCCGCATCCTCCTCCTCTCACCATGCGGAAAACGGGTCCTGCGGTGTTTCGCCGTTCTGGGGTTGTCGGGAGCCTCCGGGGGCCCAGCATTGTTGGAAAATGCCGAGGATGAGACATTCGTCTTGGGGAAAGCTTTTGGATCCAGGATCCGTTTCCCACTTGCCAGTCTTCCTCGCTTTCCTTCCTCGGGCCTCCTCTGCCTTCACACCCTCCTTTCTTATCGTTCCCACCCCTCTTCCTCCTCCTCCGTTGCCATTTTGGTTCAAGACGTTTTGCCCCGTGGCTGAGCACGGAGACCCTTGGGCCAGGGCCAGCGAGGACCCCGCTGTGACGCCTTCACTGCGCCCGCGGCGTCGAGTTTCATGTCCCTTGCTGCCGCATTCGCCTGCGGTCAACCCCCATATCGCGCGCGTTCTCTCGAGGCTGGCGCAAGCCTCCTCTCATCAGCGGCCGAAGTGGACATGTGTTCGACGGGTGGTGAAGCCCCCAACGATCTTGCAGCGCTCGGACTCAAAGGAGAAGGAAAAGGCGGGCACGTCGATCCCTGGGCTGCTGGTGCACGCTCATTGACAGGTTCACCGCCGCAAAAGTGGGCATCAACGCTATCCGTCTCAACTCGCATGGACCTGGGAAAAGCACGTCTTTAACTCTCACTGGAAGAGATATCTTGGCTGTTCCTGTTGCTGCTGCTGCTCTTTATCAAGCCCTACGTTTCGGACCCGATTGGAGGACATGTACCGTGGCCGCAGTTGATGGTCCCGCACCTTTGTATGTTTCGGCCGACAAGTCCCCTCGCATGTCTCGACAGGAAGTCCGTATGTCTCGACAGGAAGTCCAGCTGAAAAAGCGCAGCAAGCTCATCGCCGCCAAGCACCCCGACACCGCGCCCAGGATTCACCGCACCAGCGGATACCTCTCGGTCAACACTGCTCCCATCGCCCAGATCATCGCAGGCGCGACGCCAGAGGCTCCCACCAGGAGTCGCTGGTCTGGCGCTGCTGGCCCTGCTGGTATTCCCGCGCCCGAGCATGACGAATGCGACAAGGAGCATGCCGCCGCCTTCGCAGACCCCATGGCTTCCGTGCAGTTACTTTTCTATCAGGATGTGGTCACCATGGTTCGTCAAACAGCAATCCGACGGCATGAACGTCATTTCCTGGAACATGCAAGCCCTTCTCGGCCGTTCCTCATCCCGCCGCACCATCAAGCGCAACACCTTGCTGCCCGACTTGAGGCAGCGCGCGGTCATCGCTCTACAAGAAGCACACGGCAACTGTGCTGACCTCCTGAACCCCGCCGACTTCTCTCACCATCCTTACATACCTTTACAATCGGCCTGTAACGACATCGACGATAATGCTGGTGGCAGCCCCCCATGACAAGGGTGAGCTCGGCTTGCCTGCGGGCCAACGACCTCCGCGCAACTGCATCCCGATCGTGAAGGGCCGCATCGCCGAGCTCCGCATCCTCGACACCGAACGCAAGCACGAGACCACCATATTCAATGCACACAACCACGAGTTGACCGCGACCGGCCGCCAGCACTTCACCGCAGCGCGGTCAGCTGCCAAAGCCCGCCTCGACGCCAACCCCGACACGCGCAACCTGGTCTTGATCGGCGATTTCAGCATCTCTGAGCTGCCGCCCAAAAGCCAGGCACGCCCAGTGGGCGCGTTTACCACGGGCAGACACCAATGCCAACCAGTCTACTGGAAGCAGGTTTTCTCCACCATGGCCAAGATCGCGACGAAGTCCACGACGCGCCGCTGCTCCGCCAACATGACTGAGGCCACGACCGACCGCTGTTTCATCCCCACGCCTCCTGCCTTCCACGAGCCCCACCTCGAGGCGCACCTCGCCGTGGACGGCCGCCCTCTCGAACGCGCTGGCGAGCCCGCTAGCGACCGCAAAGCGTTTCATCTTCGGCTCCGTCCCCGCGCCCAGCGCCCCGCGGCGGAGCGAGGCATTCTTGCCTTCATATTCAAGTCCAAGCACTACAAGTTCTTCTACGAGTGCTTTGCGAACGTGGTTGGCCTCGATCGTTTGACCCTGTTTCGACGTGGCGCGCAATGAAG
The DNA here is from genome assembly GCA_963575745.1 of Prorocentrum cordatum. Lineage (NCBI taxonomy): Eukaryota > Dinophyceae > Prorocentrales > Prorocentraceae > Prorocentrum > Prorocentrum cordatum. Next base: position 696,694 of record CAUYUJ010021948.1, on the reverse strand, counting down.
CAGATCATGATCTCAGTGGCGCAGAAGGCTCGCGATGCTCTGGTCACCATCCACCCGCCCGAAGTTCGCGACGACGATCCATCTATCAACCGCGAAGCTCGCGCCATGACTGTGCGCAGCATCGCCCGCGCCGCCTGATACCCAGGATCGGCACTTTGCTTCTCTTCTCGCCAACGACACCACTGCTGACACCTCATACCTGTCCTTCGCCAACGACCAGATCACCATCGCCGACGTGGGCGCCTTCGCCAGTGAAGTTGACGCGGCCCGCCTCGCCGTCGCCGATCTCCGTCGACGGGGGGCCGCTGCGCGATCCCGAGCTGCTTTCCAAGAGCATCAAACAGCGATCGCGTCGCGAAGCGCAACGTGGAAATCCCTGGAAGCCCTTCGCAAAGCGCCTCGCCCTCGCTGGCATCCGAGCATCCTCTGGTGCCGCCTACCATACCGTCACCGACCCCACGGCGATGCGCTCGGCCATCCAATCGCACGGGCGCAAGGTCTTCTCCGCGAAGGACGTCGACGCACAAGCAATGGAATTTTACATCGACGGCGTCTTTCCGCAACGCCCGCACCTCGACATCCAGCTCCCCAGCAGCGAGGACCTGCACGCCGCCGCACGTCTGGCGCGCGACTCCGCGCCTGGACCCGACGGCCCCCTGCGCCGTGCACGGCTTCTCTCGCATGGCAGCTTGGGCGCGCTTGCAGGCCTGTTGCGGCACATGGCGCTCGGCCGCGCGACCCCTTGCGACCTGAACAACGCCGTGCTGGCCATGCTCCCGAAGGGCGACGAGCCCCTCGACAACTTCGAGTGCACGCGGGCCCCCGACTGCCACCGCCCCTACGCCACGAAAAAACAGCGAGGTCAACCTGATCGCGTCAACGACCAATCGCAAGCTTCGCCGCGCAACTGCCATGACCGCCGACGAGCGGCAGGGCTTCGCCAACAGCAGATAGCGCCTGAACAACATTGTCCTGGTCGACACGATCGCCCGCCAGGTCAGCATTGGCGAGCACGCCGAGCAGCTGCAACCCTGCTTCGCCAGCATGGACATCGCCGCCGCTCCCCCCAGCTTTCTGCATGAGTGGCTTTAGGCTGTGTTACGCCGCTGGGGGCGACGCGGACCGCTCCTCGCGCTGCTGCAGGCGTGCTACCACATGCCGCTCGTCTTTCTCGAGCTTGGTGGTTCCCGCCGACCCTTCCTGCTCGCCGAGTCAGGAGTCGCCCAGGGGTGCCCTCTGAGCGGCGCGCTGTGGGCGCTCACCTTCGACCCCATCATTCGCGGCATTAAGCACGAACCATCTCGCATTGGGCGTGGCCTCGTCAGCGCCTGCGCCGACGACCTAGGCTCGCCCTCGCCGCCCTCCGCGACATCGAGCACCTCTTTCCCCATCTCTGTGCTGCAGAACTCTTTGCTGGACTGCGGTTGCAGGCCAAGAAATGCATCATCGCCCCGACCCAGGCGCCCCCCACTCGCTCGCTGATCGCGTCCATCCAAGCTACGCTCGCCGACATCTACCCACTATGGAAGGACTTCAGGATCGCCAGCCGCGCGCGCTATCTGGGTGCGTTCGCCGGCCCTGATACCGCGCTCTCCCTGCCATAGAAACCGCCTGCAGGCATGTGGTGGGACTGGGCGCATGCTCGGAGAAGCACGCTCTCCTTTACAACATTGCATCATGCTCTACGACGTCGCCGCCGTCACCTGCCTCTCCTACACTGGACAGCTCTACCCTTCATTACCGTGCGCCCTCGCCATGGAGGTGCACGCGCTACACTAGCTACTGCAAGGAGCCCCCTGCAGCTTCACGAAGTTTAACATCGTCTCCTTCAAGCGCTGGACGGGCGTGGAAACGCCGCAGGGTCTGGAAACTCTGCTTTCGGCTACCACGTGGCGCGCTGCTCCTTCCACTCTGACCTCGTGGACGCGCCCGCTTCGCGAACGCCGAGCAGTCGCAGAGGGTCGTCTTCCTGTCTACCAAGTCGTTCAAGGACATTGGTGCGCTGACCGTCACCGTTGGGAAGACGTGCTTTCCATCGCGCAGCGCTTCAAGCAGATCGCCACGGGCCAGCTCTTCCCGGCCTGCAAGGGCTCCACCCACAAGGCTTTGAAGCGCGCGCTGGGCACTCCGCGGCGCGCTACTCTTCCCCCGGCAGCCGCCCATCGTCGCGCGGCAGCCGCTGAGCGCCAAGCTCTCATTGACCATGCACGTCGGCCCGAACTCGACGCGCCCCCCCCCCCCCCCCACCATGACGCGATGCAAAGAGATGGTCGTGGCAATGCCCAAGGAAAAGGGAAACAGACCGCACGCGAGTCGCCGCGGCCCGCTTACTTGCACGAGCTCCAGGCCGCCCTCTACACGCCAACAACTTCGACTCCGACAAGACCATCATCAAGCGCTTGAAGGTCTGGACCCCCCTCACCGGTGCGCCCCCGTCTGCTCGCTCTTTCGGCGAAGCCCTCCACGCCGCGCGACCCACGCCGACGACTACCGCGCCCTCGCAGACGCCCGCCGCCGAGCAGTCCCTCGCCTTCGTGAACGAGCGCGCGGGGGCGCGGGCCGCCCGATGGACCCCGAGCGTTTATTTAACCCGCAGCTACGACGACTACCGCGACTGGATGGAGCGGCGCGCCCCCCACCTCACCATCTGCCTCCGCCGCCCGCAATTCGACGACATGTTCGACAGTGCCGTCAGCCCCCGGCACGACGGCGGCCGCCGTCACGCAATCGCATTCGATCAGCGAGCGCCGCTGGCGCAGCGCGCCCTGCGCCCGCAGCCGCCGCTGCCCGCCCCGCCAGCCCAGCCACCCGACAGCGGCGACACAACGCGAACGAGACGAAGAAGCCCCTGGGCATCGCGCCCGCCGCCGCTGGCTCACCACCCATGAACTACGACGAAGACCGCCAGCTTCTTGAAGGCACCGCCCAGGGCGGCAACGACAACCAGAACGCCGACATGCTGGACATCGAAGAATGGCCTCCTTCGCGCGCTGCTGGCTGGCCCGTGCATCGTCGCCATCCCGCGCGCGCCCCTCCGTCACAGTTCTGGCCTGTCCTCAAGACGCTGGCGGGCGCTTGGACTACGAGCTACCGCGCGCGCGCCACCCCCTTTCATGCACGCGCGCCCCTTCGGTTGCCCGACCATCGAGTGCAAGAAGAACATTGGCGACATCTCGCGCTACATCGCCTGCCCGAGGACGCGGGGCCATCTCTGCCTTCCTCGCGGACAAGCCTCGCCGGACGCCACCACGCGCCTGGGCCTCAACGGAGAGCAGATCGATGACGATGCCATTCCGCGCGCCATCGCCCGCCTGGCCGTGACCTACGCCGTGAACATCGGCCCGGCTTCCATCAACGAGGCCAGGGCCCCCGTTCACCCGTCCTACAACGCCTGTAACATGAGCAAGGCAGCCATCGCCGCCGCGCGACGCGCCTCGAGGCTTCCTCTTTGCCTCGCGGGCGGCGCGGGGCCGCGTCGGCCGTGAAGTGGTAGACGTCCGCAAGTGGACGTTCACTCCCCCTCCTCCACCTCCTCCTCTTCTTCCTCTCCCCCTCCTCCTCTCCATCCCCCTCCTCCCCCTCCCCCCCCCTCCTCCTCCTCCTCCTTCTTCCTCCTCCCTCATCCCTCCTTCCTCCCTCCCCCCTCCTTCCCCTCCTTCCCCCCCCCTCCTTCCCCCCCCCCCCCCCCTTCCTCCCTCCTCCTCCCCTCTCCGCCCCCCCTCCCCCCTCTTCCTTCTTCCCTCCTCCCTCCCCCTCCCTCCTCCCTCTTCCCCCCTCTCTCCTCCCCCCCTTCCTCCTCCCCCCTTTGTCCACCCTCCCTTTTCCCGTATCCCTCCTTCCTTTCTCGTCCTCCTCATCCGCCTCCTCCTCCTTCTCCTCCTCCGTTTTCTCCTCCTCCTTCTCCTCCTCTCTGCTCATCGCCATCGCTCATCCCTCGCTCCTCCGCTCCCTGATCGACCGGCTGCGCGGGCCCGGGGGCCCAACGTGGGACCGCGCCGCGATGCACCACTCCTGGCCTCGCCCGAACCCCTATTGTCGGAACGGCGATGACAATCGCATGACTCTGTTATCGCGGATGAGGAGCAGCAGCAGCAGCAGGAGGAGGAGGAGGAGGGGAGGAGGAGGAGGAGGAGGAGGGGGAAGGAGGAGGAGGAGGAGGAGGAGGAGGAGGAGGAGGAGGAGGAGGAGGAGGAGGAGGAGGACGAGGACGAGGACGAGGACGAGGACGAGGACGAGGACGAGGACGAGGACGAGGAGGAGGAGGAGGAGGAGGAGGATCGGGCTCGAAAAGTGACGCCGAAAGATGGGGTACGGGGCTCCAGTGGTGATTCTGTGCGATGTTGTCATTTTTGTCGCGGGGTCAATTTTTGCAGGGGTCCTACGCCTCACCGGGACCTGCACGGCCCCGGAGGGCGGAACGCCCGAGGGCGGCGTGGGGGCCGAGAAACCTCTGGCCTTATGAGCCGCTCGGATTCGCCGCCAGCACCGCGGCGCCCGTGCCCCCAGTGGGCGACGGCGTGCGACGGCGGCGGCCGAAGGACGCAGCGACGGCGGCCACCTGCGACGCTGGCGGACGAAACCGCCGGCGACGACACCCGCGGACATCGGCAGCGGCGGCGGCGACGACAGCGGCGGCGGACACCGACGGCTGCGCCGTGGCCCGCCGCCAGAGGTCGCCGCCCCGCACTTGGAGCAACGGTCGCCCAGGTGCACCAGCTATACGGCTCCAGCTGCAGGCGCGCGGCGCGGACGACGACGACGACGACGACGACGACGACGACGACGACGACGACGACGACGACGACGACGACGACGACGACGGCGACGGCGGCGGCGGCGGCGGCGGCGGCGGCGGCGGCGGCGACGGCGACGGCGACGGCGACGGCGACGGCGGCCTCGGCGGCGACGGCGACGGCGGCGGCGGCGGCGGCGGCGACGGCGACGGCGACGGCGACGGCGACGGCGGCCTCGGCGGCGACGGCGACGGCGACGGCGACGGCGACGGCGACGGCGACGGCGACGGCGGCCGCGGCGGCCACCGCGGCAGGGAGCCCTTCGGGCAGGCCCAAAGGCCCGAGAGGGACCCCCCTTTCCTGTGTCCGTCCAGTGGTTGCCCCGGCAGTTCGAGCAGCACGCGGGCCGCCAGCCAGGCCGAGGCGGATGGGGGAGGCCGTGGTTGCCAGCGCCTTTGCTTGCGGCCTTCGGCGCGCGCGCCAGGGGCATGGAGGACTCCGTGGCCTACATGGCGCGCGCGACGCTGGCAGCCACGCAGACGCGCCACAGCCTGTGGGCGGCTGGCACAATCGGAGAGAGCCAAGCGGCAGACGGTCGAGACGTTGAAGTCTGGAGCAAGTTGGGGGGGCTGAGGTGACTCAGTGCTGGCTCGGGCTAGCAGAAAGGTGTCTACGGCTGGACGCTGCTCGAACAACTAATCAGTTTCGACCCTGGGAGGGTCTGGGGACCGATTTCGAGCGACCCTGCCTTCATCCCCCCCCGTTTGACTGATTTTCGTTTGGCTTATCCAACTCAGACCCCCTGGCCGCCTCCCAGCTGAAATACGGACCGCTTCGGGATCAGGAGCGAATATGATGGTTCGGGCCGTTCCTCAGATTTGGGTCGGGGATGTTCGAAGCCGAGGTTCTCCGCGGCCGGAAAAGCCCCTTCGATCCTTGTTCAGCGCTGTCTCTTTTGGTTTAGCACGATGACTGTAAACATGAACTTGCGGAGGTCCGTGTTGATTTCTTGGGTCGGCGCTGGACTCCCCCTGGCGGCGCCCATGGCGCCGTACCTGGCGCGCTGAGCGCGCGAGGCAGGGGGGGGTCCAGCGCCGGTTCTAGATGTCCGCGCGGACCTCCGGAAGTGTATGTTGTTGTGTTTTCTGTGAAAGGGAAGACAGCGCAGCGGGGAGGGGAAGCCAGCGCCTATTTCGATTCAATCGATCCGATTCGATGCCGAAGAGCTTACCCGGCTCGACCCGATCCTGGTTCGATGTCTTGGCGATCCAGTGTAGCCCGATGCTTGCACAGCGCAGTCGTGGGTCATGGCGCGGCCGATCCGATCTCGGCTCCGCGCCGATGCGGCCCGACCCGACGCGCACTACGATCCGGTCCGACTCCCCGACCCGATGTTGATTGATCTTAGATCTTAGGAGACGGATTCCGCGCGGACCTCCGAGTTGTTATGTTTATGTCATTGTGTGTTCCCCTAAGCGTGCCCCTGCCCCGCTCAGCTCCGCCGACAGCGTGCCGCCTGTGTTCGGCCCTCATTGCACCGTCCGCGTCATGGCATTCACGCACGTTGCCATCAACGCGCGCTGGCATTACACCACCCACGGTGGACGTTTTGAGGAATCCTCGACTCTCCACGGGACGCCACGCTTGAGCGCGAAGAGGAGCGCGCATTTGGGAGGCGTGACGCGCCAAGCTGGGTGACCCAGAGGCACTCCGTCGCCCCCTTCCGCCCCGCCGGCCGCGCGAGTGCGGGCGCGCTCGCGCTCGCGCAGCGCGCGCGGGCGGCCAGGGGGCCTCCAGGGGCTCAAAATGGTTGAGACACGTTTCAGACAGTCTGTCCTCTTCCTCGAGGTGGCGACGGCGCGCGCGCGTTGCGCGCGATGGGCCAGGGGCCCTCCTGGGGCTCAAACGTGGAGGGCAGAAGAATCACCCTCATGATAAGCACCCCTTGCAAGGCGAAGAGCGAAGCCCACCCTCATAATGAGCACCCCTCACAAGGCGAAGAGTGAAGCCCTTCAGTGCTGAGTGCACCTGAGGAAAGGGTCGAAAAGGGCAGGGCTGCTTTTGGCAAACGTCTAGGACTACTTGTCGCAAGCGCAGGTTATGGGGGTCGGGGTGGCTGCTCCTGCCTCGAGAAAGAGCACTCTTTGGAATAGCCAACAGGCTCAACCATCTTCCTCGAGGTGGAACGCACAGGCCTGCATGGTGAACGTCCCACGTGTTCTGCCCTCTTCCTCGAGGGCGGCAACGGCGCTCGCGCGCGCAGGGTGCGAGGAGTGCACTCGCCTGTGGCTCCCTGGGCACGGGCTGCAGGAGGACGACGCCGACGGCGCGGGGACCCTCCAACGGTGCGGTGACCGCACCGTGTGATGAGTCGGTGGGGATCCCGGGTGACCGCACGGTCTTGGGACCCCCACGACTGCCCCCTGGACACCTCCCCCACCTCCCCCCGTTGCAAAAAAGATAGCGACGGAGGGCTTCTGCAGTGTCGCCTTTCGGGGCTGGGCACTGGGGCCGTCAAAAAATTGTTCAGGGTGAAAGCCGGTCCCGGGAAGGGGTCCAGATTTTTTTGGGGGGCACGTTGCGGAAAATTCAGTTAGAATAGCAATAAACATGAGTCAGAATAATGGCCGCCCAAAATATCAATAACGACAACCAACCAAAAATGATTCGGAGTTCTGAGCCTCTCGGGGCCACCAGCAATTGGTAAAACCGCTGGAAGCTTCCGAAGCGCGACGGCGGCGACCGCCACAGCCGAAGGCCGAAGGCCGAAGGCTGGCGGCGGCGGAGCGCGCGCGCGCAGTCAGGCGCTTCCTGCGCCAGCGCCTGTCCGCCCGCTTCGGCTCCGCGGTGGGCCCATGGGCGGGCCGCCGTCGCCGTCATCCTGGCCGCCGCCCGTCGTCGTCGCCCTCGTCCTGGCCGCCGGGCTTTCAGGGCTCCTTAGGACATCTGTAGGAGTGTATACAGTTTTCCCCGAAGCCCTTCAGAACTCGATCGGAACTCCTTAGCTTCCAACGGGCTTTTCGGGACCCATTGCCGTCGCCCGTCGACGCCGCCACCGCCGCCTGTCGACGACGGCGACGATCCGACGATGACGGCGACGGACGACGACGAACCGACGACGACGACGACGACAAGATCCTGAATCCGACGGGCCGCCGCGGCGGCGGAGAGGCGGCGGCGGCGCCCGCGGCGGCGGCTGCCGGCACGGGGAGGTCTGCGGCTGGCGGCGCGCGCTTGGCGCCGGCGGACGGTTGCTGGCGTTCGGGCGACTGCGGGAGGCTTGCAAGACGTTGAAGTGCCAGGACGCGGCGCCTGCGCGGCGCTCGTCAGGGGCAACGATAGGGGGGATAGGCTCGGGGGGGAGCATGGAATTGTAACCGGGATACATCGCCGAGAGATCGGCGATGGGCCCCCGGCAGCGAATCTGGACGTTCCTGGGCGGGGTGGGCTATCAGGCCCCCGAACGGCGATGTATCGTCAATTCCAGCTCGATGTTGCCCCCTGTCGTTGCCCCTCAGCTCGGTCGGCGGCGGCGGCGGCCCAGACCTCCGAGACGAAGGTTTTTCTTGTTTGCTTCCTGAGGGGGCCCTCACTGGGCCCAGTCGGGATGGAAAGCGGGTCCCCCGGTCCCCCGGGGGGGTCGAGATTTCCAGGGACGGACAACATCAAGTCATCGGAGCTTCGGGAGCGGCGAAACGGTCAGCGGCGGCGACCGATACCGCGATCCTTTCCATCGCTTTCGTCCTTTTGAGCCTCCTGGGAGGTCCTCGTCGCCACGGCTAGATTCGCCTCCAAATTCTGGTCAGATCGCAACCCAGGAGAAGTCCGGGGGGCAGCGGGATCGGTACTCCGAACTTCTTCTTAATCAACCCGGGGGTGACAAGTGTGAAAACGCGGCGCGGCCAACCCCCCTCCGGCACCACCGTCGCGCCCCAGCGGGGAAGGGATCGAACCCCAGACCCCCCTTTGGTACCCCGCGGACGCGCCGCGGCCAACCCCCCCCGGGCACTCCAAGGGGGGGCGATTATTGAGCGATACAGGGTACCCTTTTTGGCCCCCTGGATGCTGTCGTCGGCACCGTTGTCGTCGGCTGCCAGCGCTGGGCTCGCCGCGCCGCGCGCGTGCGGCTGGCCGCCGCGCGGCGGCGGTCAGCGGCGGCCGCGGCGACGGCAGTCTTCGTTTCGGGAGGTTTCTGGGCGCTTCTGGAAGTGCTCGCCGGCGCTTCTCGGCTCGCGCGCGAAGCGAGGCGGCGGCGGCGAAGACGACGGTCTTCGGGTGTTGTCTGCAGGTCAATGGCGTTTCGGAGATCTCTTCAGGATTACGAGCGTTTCTGCAGGTGCCTGGGCGTTTCCAAAAGCTGGCTGTGGAGGGCCATGGTAGAGTCTGGGGGCCGATTCTGGTATGGCTTTGAGGGACGCAGGCTCTCTTGGGTCAACCAGGTGGGCGTGATGATGGCCGCCCTTCGCGTTCTGGGCCGGAGAGGATCCGTTCCCCAGGGGGGACGCGCGAGAGCGCGGAGATAGCCGCGCCTCGCGCTGCGCGACGCGCGGAGTTGGGCCCTCGTCATCACGGCTTGACGCAGCTCAGAAATGTGGGGATCCGGGAGGGCTCCAGGGACCGATTTCGAGCTGCTGCTGCCTCGACCCGCCCTGCTCCTAGATGCGGAAGCGGTTGGGTTTTGCAGCGCACGCGCGGGTCACGCAAGCAGGGCGGTCCGCAGCATCTGGGCACAGCGCGCACAGCGCGCGGGGCTTCATCGGGGGGTTGCTGAGTCCCCGAGGGCCAAGGCAGTGTTGAAAGCACGTTAGCCCATGTTTGCTCGGGTCGTACGGCAGTCGTTGGTCGCTGAGAGTTGTTTTGATTGGAATATCAGATCCTGATCCGTGTGTTGGACCTTCCTACTTCAGGGGTCGATGGCGTTCTGCGTCCCGTTCCTCTCCAAGGGTGGCCTGAAACCCGATATGCCTCGAACGTTGTCCTACTTCATGTTCCTAGCTGTTTCCAGCCGACATGCAATGGCCCCCAGCCATCTCAGTCGTCCAGTTGTCCCAGTAGGACATGCACACTCTTTGGCGCTCGTGAAGAGTTTGGGAGCTTACTTGGGCCTCCAGAGGCTTCAAGATACCAGAGGGCTCAGGCCTTAGCGACTCAAAAAATGGCGCCAGATGTGTTTCGTTGTTGTTCCGCCTCTGTTTGGATCGGTGCGGGGTGTGTGAAGGGGCTGGGGTTACCAGTAGATGCCAAGGTGGGTTAGATCTGGCCTTGCCTAGCAACTCAGTGGGTTACAAGTGCCCGACTTGGCATTGGGGGGCTAACGATCCTGGCGAAGTGGGCTCTGCCCACTACGTGGAATTATCTAACCCCCCACACAAGCCACTCAGGGCACGTGCAGCTCACTTGTAAGCCAGGTCAGGACAGATATAACCACCTGGGTATCCACTGGTAACCCCCCCTATACCCTTAGCAACCCCCGCGCCGATCCAAGTGGGGACGCGTCCAGGCCGTAGGACAGTTAAAGAACGGTTGTGGATGAAAAGCCAGCCCCGGGAAGGAGTGGAGAGCTCCAGAGTCCCGGGCAGGCGCTTCGAGAGAGTCGAATCGTCGGATGTTTGGGAAGGTGGTAGCAGGAGTCAGAAGAGGAACAGATACTGATACCGATACCCTACTCTCGCCGCCACGGTTAGATTCGCATCGGAACCTTGGTCAGAACGCACCCATTGAGAGGTCCGTGCAGTAATGGTGTGGGTATATGCTTTCCCCGAAGGAAAGGGAAAAACAGAGGAAGGAGGGAGGGGTAAGGAGAGAGGAGGACCGAGGCTTCGGAAGCATTCTGGCCTCTTGTCGACACCCAGAAGTTTACGGGAGGCTTCCATGAACTTCCGAGGTCTCCAGGACCCCGCAGAATTCTCGACCTTTTCCGCGTTGTGCCGTCTTGGGTCGTTTCTGGATGTCCCAGGTCCCAGGGGCCAGAATGGAAGGCAAGCGCCAGGACTGAGCAGCAAAGACCACGATGTCGGAGCTCTGGGGCCGCCGACCGCAGGATCAGATCATGGAGTATTGGTCCGAGCTCGACGCGAGCTACGGCGGATGCATCTCTCTCTTCGAGCTGGAGCCTGCCCCCCTCCTGCCTCCCAGATCGGCGCCGTTGCACTGCCCTGGAAAAGCAATGCAGCTTTACTCGACGACTTGCGTGTTCTCGTCGCCTTCGGCTTTTCGTAATGCTTTGCCTCCGGAGGCCGTATTCGGGACCTGGGGCCGTCAAAAACGGACCCAGGATGAAAAACTACCCAGGGGGAAGTCCTCCAAACGATTCTTCGACACGACCTGCGAAAGCTGCATTGTTCACGCTGGGTCGGGAGGTCGAAGAGGATGCACGCGTGGCTCGTCATTGCCCTCCTTCGAATTGGTAGTAGAGGCCAGGTGGCCCCGCGTCGGTACGTTGATGATCTCGAGAGAGGGGAGATCAAGCCGTTCTGAGCCGAAGTGGCAGTGGTTCCACTCACCCCAGACCCCGCCCTCCATCCCGCGCCCGCTACTCCCCCGCAGAAGCCCTTGCGAGGCGCCAACAGCCCCGGGAATGACTCCCAAGACGGCCCGAGATGTGCCGAGACAGCCCAAGAGGATCCAGGACGGCGCACGACCGTCTCACCAGAATGGCCCACAACGATCCAAGACAGCGCACCGTCCCCCCTTCATCATCATCCTCCGCACTCTAGTGCCACAGCTTGGCTTTATCAGCGCTGATTCGGCGCACTCTTGGCGCGCCCCATGGACTGTGACCACAGCGGTTCACATTTTATGGAGGTGCCGAAGCTCGGCATCGATGTGGGCGACGTGCTGAGCGCCAAGGGTGTGCAGAATGCCGACGGCGCCGGGTTGGAATGCATACCTCGTGCCACAAAAGGGTGTAATAACGATGTTAGTTTCACCTTGTGTTGACACAATGATTCGCCTTGTCAGCCCCGAGGGGATACATGCTGGTATTCAATGTCGGACAGCGCCTACTCATTCCTCGTGTTGTTCATTGCCCAGTATGGATCAGACGCTGTTTGCGTCATTTCCAGAACTGACTCAGGCAAGTGGGCTTCTACTCGCAGAGACATGACGATCGAACTCTACGCCGTGCGTTTCCTCAAGCAGCGCGGCATCATGCACCTTGGCCTAGAGGAGCGCCAGATTTCGACCACTTCAAAGAAGAGCGGCTGGTTTGGCAAAGGAGTTCATGCAAAGCGGGCATGCGTCACCCACATGATTGACAACGATCCAGAGGCCCTTTGGTCAGCGCTCATGGACCAGATTGGCGAGAACGCATACAAGTCGATCGCGTCTTTCAGCAGTGATGGACGCTCACCTGGCGCAGTCCTCCAGTTCTGCAAGAACGAGGACACTCACTGGCCACGCTGGCTGGTTCGCAAGGTCATGAATAACCACATGCACCGCGTCAGAGACTGGTTTGAACTGGCTACATACTTCCAGCTGCCGTTCAGGGATGACGTTCGGATGCAAATTCTGGCGACAGGGCCACCCCGTGCCCTTGCGCCTCACATTTCCGCTGTAGAACTGATCAACGTGTGCATGGCGTCTACAATCACGTGGTAGCAGCCCGAAGACTACAATGCGCCACAGGAGGCTGACACCCGGGATGCTGACGTGGAGCGGGATCAGCATCAGCCCACGGAGTACTACGACGTGCCAGGCTCAGAGGAACAAGAGGCTGCCACTTGGGGTCATGTCATCCCAAGCGGCATCAGCAGCACCCCGCTGATTACCAGAACAATGATGTTGACATGTGGCGCGATCAGCCCGCGAGGCACGACAAGGCTCCAGAGGAGCAGGATGCTGATGTTGGCACGGGCTCGCCAGCCACTGGATCTCCAAGGCCCGCGCTCGGCGGCGGCGGCAGGCCGCAGACCAGCATCGACCCCGGCAGCGCCATCTCCTCTCACCAGGCGAAACAGGCCATCTACCAGCAGGAGCAGATCGCTAATCAAGCTTACGGCTGCGGTTGCAGGATCGAGTAACGAAGTGAATCAGGCGGCGGGCGCTGCAAGGATAGCTGCACAAGCCGCGCCGCACGCGGCGGCGCAGAATGTTGCGGCGGCGGCCGCGACAGCGCATCAGGCCCAGCTCAGCGCGCCACAGCCGCCGACTCTGCAGGCCCAGTTCAGCATGCCACAGCCGGCACATAAGCGCGCAGTACCAGAGCAACCACCACGCGCGCCTCCCGCCTGGGCGGGGTGGAAGCATAGCTATCAACAAGCGCCTGCCTGGCTGCATAAGAAGATGGCTCGCGCCGAGCGCCGCGCGGCGGGCGGCGGGCCACCGCCAGACAACGGCGCGCCAATTCGTACGACGCGCAAATGGCGTTGTAAATTACCTTGTGACGTACCCAACCCATTTGTATCAATGGAAACGATGAGTTGGCCGACACTTGCGTGGGCAATCAACTTGATGTGCAAGCAACTTGGGAGGCTTCACTGTGCTGGGCCCCGCAAGCAGGCCTCGAAATTGGCGACCGTTTCGCAGATCGCAGCCCCCCAGGGATGGCGAGGTCTAATTTGAATCTGCGTGTGGCGTCACTGTGCCCCCCAGCAGGCCTCGAAAGCGGCGACAGTTTCTCAGATCGCAGCCCCCCAGCTGGCACGCAGCGACGAGCGAGGCAAAAGGCAAGGGGGAAGAGAGGGGCGGGAAGGAAGGTAGGAGACGCTTGAGCAGCGCTCTATTCAAAACGAGAACCCAACGCAGGAGGGTTGGGAAAAATTATCCTGTGACGTACCCAACCCATTTGTATCAATGGAAACGAGGAGTTGGCCGAAACTTGTGTGGGCAATCAACTTGATGCGTAAGCTCCTTGGGGGGCGTCACTGTGCTGGGCCCCGCAAGCAGGCCTCGAAAGTTGCGACAGTTTCACAGATCGCAGCCCCCCCAGGGATGGCGAGGTCTAATTTGAATATGCGTGTGGCGTCACTGTGCTGGGCCCCCCAGCAGGCCGCGAAAGTGGCGACAGTTCCAAAGATCGCAGCCCCCCAGGGATGGCGAGGTTCCATTTGAGTCCGCGGTGAGTGCCCGCTGTGCTGGGCCCCCAAGCAGGCCTCGAAAGCGGCGACAGTTTCACAGATCGCAGCCCCCCAGGGATGGCGAGGTTTCATGTGGGTCCGCCGTGGGTGCCCACTGCGCTGGGCCCCCCAGCAGGCCGCGAAAGGCCCCGAAAGTAACGACAGTTTCACAGATCGCAGCCCCCCAGGGATGGCGATGTTTAATTTCAGTCCGCGGTGCGTACCCACTGTGATGGGCCCCCTAGCAGGCTTCGAAAGTGGCGACAGTTTCACAGATCGCAGCCCCCCAGGGACGGCGAGGTTTAATTCCGGTCCGCCGTGGATACCCACTGTGTTGAGCTCCCCAGCAGGCCTCGAAAGTAACGACAGTTTCACAGATCGCAGCCCCCCAGGGACGGCGAAGTTTAATTGGAGTCCGCGGTGTGTACCCACTGTGCTGGGCCCCCCAGCAGGCCTCGCAAGTAACGACAGTTTCACAGATCGCAGCCCCCAGGGATTGCAAGGTCTAGTTTGAGTCCGCGGTGTGTACCCATTGTGATGGGCCCCCCAGCAGGCCGCGAAAGTGGCGACAGTTTCACAGATCGCAGCCCCCCAGGGACGGCGAGGTCAAATTTGAATCTGCGGTGGGTACCCACTGTGCTGGGCCCCCCAGCAGGCCTCGAAAGTGGCGACAGCTTCACAGATCGCAGCCCCCCAGGGATGGCGAGGTCAAATTTGAATCCGCCGTGTGTACCCACTGTGCTGGGCCCCCCAGCAGGCCACGAAAGCGGCGACAGTTTCACAGATCGCAGCCCCCCAGGGATGGCGAGGTCAAATTTCAATCCGCCTTGTGTACCCACTGTGCTGGCCCCCCCAGCAGGCCTCGAAAGCGGCGACAGTTTCACAGATCGCAGCCCCCCAGGGATAGCGAGGTCAAATTTCAATCCGCCGTGTGCACCCACTGTGCTGGGCCCCCCAGCAGGCCTCGAAAGTGTCGACAGTTTCACAGATCGCAGCCCCCAGGGATGGCGAGGTCAAATTTCAATCCGCCGTGTGTACCCACTGCGCTGGGCCCCCCCAGCAGGCCTCGAAAGTGGCGACAGTTTCACAGATCGCAGCCCCCCAGGGATGGCGAGGTAAAATTTCAATCCGCCGTGTGTACCCACTGTGCTGGGCCCCCCAGCAGGCCTCGAAAGTGGCGACAGTTTCTCAGATCGCAGCCCCCCAGCTGGCACGCAGCGACGAGCGAGGCCAAAGGCAAGGGGGAAGAGAGGGGCGGGAAGGAAGGAAGGAGACGCTTGAGCAGTGCTCTATTCAAAACGAGAACCCAACGCAGGAGGGTTGGGACAAATTATCATGTGACGTACCCAACCCATATGTATGAATGGAAACGAGGAGTTGGCCGAAACTTGCATGGACAACCAACTTGATGTGTAAGCTACTTGGGACACGCGCCCATGGCATGATGCGCAGGAGAACCATGCAAGAACGATGGGGCAAAGCTACAGGCTCGAAGAGGACATGGGGAGTCGGGAACGCAGAGCAGGAGAAAAATGCGCGGGAAGCCGAACCATCAGCACGGCAGCAGCAGAGGAAAGGTGGCTGCAGGAGGAGAACAAGGACGAACGCGGCGTCTAATTTGAGTCTGCGGTGGGTGCCCGCTATGCTGGGCCCCCCAGCAGGCTTCGGAAGTGGCGACAGTTTCACAGATCGCAGCCCCCCCGGAACGGCGAGGTCTAATTTGAGTTTGCGGTGGGTACCCACTGTGCTGGGCCCCCCAGCAGGCTTCGAAAGTGGCGACAATTTCACAGATCGCAGCCCCCCAGGGATGGCGAGGTCTAATTTGAATCTGCGGTGGGTACCCACTGCGCCGGGCCACCCAGCAGGCCTCGAAAGTGGCGACAGTTTCACAGATCGCAGCCCCCCAGGGATGGCGAGGTTTAATTTGAATTTGCGGTGGGTACCCATTGTGCTGGGCGCGCAAGCAGGCTTCGAAAGTGGCGACAGTTTCACATATCGCAGCCCCCCGGGGACGGCGAGGTTTAATTTGAATCTGCGCGTGGCGTCACTGTGCTGGGCCCCCCCAGCAGGCCTCGAAAGAGGCGACAGTTTCACAGATCGCAGCCCCCCAGGGATGGCGAGGTCTAATTTGAATCCGCCGTGGGTGCCCACTGTGCTGGGCCCCCCTCAGGCCTCGAAAGTGGCGACAGTTTCGCAGGTCGCAGCCCCCCAGGGATGGCGAGGTCTACTTTGAATCCGCCGTGAGTACCCACTGTGTTGGGCCCCTCAGCAGCCTTCGAAAGTGGCGACAATTTCACAGATCGCAGCCCCCCAGGGATGGCGAGGTCCCATTCGAATCCGCCGAAAGTGGCGACAGTTTCACAGATCGCAGCCCCCCAGGGATGGCGAGGTCGAATTTGAATCCGCCGTGAGTGCCCACTGTGCCCCAGCAGGCTTCGAAAGTGGCGACAGTTTCACAGATCGCAGCCCCCCAGGGATGGCGAGGTCTACTTTGAATCCGCCGTGGGTACCCACTGTGCCGGGCCCCCCAGCAGGCTTCGAAAGTGGCGACAGTTTCACAGATCGCAGCCCCCCAGGGATGGCGAGGTTCATTTGAGTCTGCCGTGGGTACCCACTGTGCTGGGCCCCCCAGCAGCCCTCGAAAGTGGCGACAGTTTGACAGATCGCAGCCCCCCAGGGATGGCGAGGTCCCATTTGAGTCTGCCGTGGGTACCCACTGCGCTGGGCCCCCCAGCAGCCTTCGAAAGTGGCGACAGTTTCACAGATCGCAGCCCCCCAGGGATGGCGAGGTCCTATTTGAGCCTGCCGTGGGTACCCATTGTGCTGGGCCCCCCAGCAGCCCTCGAAAGTGGCGACAGTTTCACATATCGCAGCCCCCCAGCTGGCACGCAGCGACGAGCGCGGCGAAAGGCGGGGGGGAAGAGAGGGACGGGAGGGGGCGGGAAGGAGACGCGCGAGCAGTGCTCTATTCAAAACGAGAACCCAACGCAGGAGGGTTGGGAAAAAACCAACCCGCGCGCCATTGCACGTGGGCGACGCGCAAGGCACGCCGCGACTCCTGCAGGCAGCAGCCGACGGCATCGCGACCCAGCGGCGCGGGCAGCATGACGCGTAGATGCCCAGCTGTTTTTGATCATTATACGGCTGTTTCGGCCGGCCTTAATTAGCCGCGCCCAGCCGCGGGGGCCAGGCGCGCATCCCTCGCGGGAGGCGGCAGCTGGACCACGCGCCCGCGGAGGCCTCGGCTGGCGCGAGGCGGCCGCTGGATCATCGGTCCGTGGGCGCCTCGGCTGGCACTTGACAAATGCACCGCCCTCCTCCGCCCCCGCCCCCCCATCCCCGAGTTCCCCCCCCTTCCCCCTCGCCCCCCCCCCCCCCCCCTCCTCATCATCGTCATCATTCGCCCAGCCGACCACCGCAACCCATAACCAGGTTTGAACCGCCCACTAATATCTTCCATTACCCACGGGGACATGTCGGGCACTTCTCTACTCTCATCGACCCTCCGACGAGCGGCTGGTTTGGCTCGAAGGTTTCGGCGCCTCTGCACCGCTGAAGTTACGCACTCAAGGCTGATGCGGTCTCGCAGCGCTTATAACCTGAGGCTCCGAACCAGCTCATCTCCACGGATGACATCAGCGCTGATATCATACACCTGGTAGGACATCGCACCTTCCGCGGGGCCAGCGGTGCCACTCGGCAGGGCGACGCTCCGCCTGAACCGCGCGTCGCCCAAGCTGCGCAAGCTTTCAGAGAAGCATGGGCAGAAATAGACGCGCTGGCCCACCAAGCCAATCAACTGGCGGATCACAAGCTCTCGCTGCAGATCCACCATGTCGACCCGCAAATTCTGGAGCGCGGGGTCGTCAAGAAGTGGCGCGCGCAGATCCTCTCCACGATCGAGGCGGCGCGCAATTTCGAGGCGGCGCTACTCACGATGCAGAGCGCGGTCGCGGGTCTTTCGCCGCAGGTCGCGGGGCCGTTCCAATCGAGCATCGACGCGCTCGGTCTGGGCAACGGAGACTACGCGCCAGTCGAGCCATGCGAGTAGGCCTCAGGACCTGCTATTCGGCTGCATCGGCCCCGACGGAATCGGCAATGATTCGCGCGCCGCAACAGGATCTGCCGCAGCTCAGAGCCTAGCGCGATGTCAAACATCGCCATCGTCATCGCCATTCCTTTTTCCTCCCCACTCCACACACCCCTCCCTCGCCGCCCGCCCCCCCCCCCGCCCCGGGGGCACGCGGCGGCGGCCAGCGGCTGAATCAGCCAGGGGGGGAAGGGGGGGGCTTGGCCGAGGCAGCCAATGATCCATAGAGGGGGGCGCCCTGGAATTCCGAGGATGCCCGAAGCGAAGCATTTGTTGTGCATCAGTTGGTTGAGGATGTCTCAGGCGAAATGTTGGTCGCGCAGAGTTTGGGGGGGGGGGCGCTTGGAGTGTGGGGGCTTCGCGGGCGGCCAGGACCAGATCTCATGGGGTGGCCCAGGCGAAGTGCTCGCATTCACGCGCCCAGGTCGCCCGGCGGGCATCTAACATGGGGGAGGGGCTTGGCCGGGGCAGCCATCATTGGCCCAGAGATCTGCCAGCAATGCTCTGGCTCGAGAAACCGCAGCGTCGAAGCGATAACGACGAGGAGGGAGGGGGGGGGATGGATGGGCGGAGGGGGGTTCCTTCGGCCGCGGCTGCTTCGGCCATCTGGAGGCCCGCGCTTCTTCGATCGCGGCTGCTTCGGCCCTGCTTCGTTCCTCGACCCCCGCCGCGTTCGTCGGGGCTCAGATCTTTTCAAGCCCCCGAAGGGGCCCACCCGCGAGGGGGCGCGCGCTCGGCGCCCGGGGGGCCTGAGTCAGCCGCCATGGCGGCCACGGATGTCGACCTTGAGCGGATGGACCCCGCAACCAACGCGCGGCGCCCCAGAGGAGGAGGAGGGGGAGGAGGAGGAGGAGGAGAGGGGGGGTGAGGGGTGGGGCGAGGGAGGGCGGGAGGGGGCGAGGCAAGCTAGGCGCGCTCGCGTCGTCTGACCCTCCCACCCCATCCCTTCCCATTGCGCTACTTGATTGTCCTGGGGGGACAGCCCCACGACCCCCCGAAGACACCCTGGGGCCAGGGGGGGGGGGGGGGGGGGGGGGGGGCGCGGCTACTCCACCCGGACGTTCACCAAGGCCTGGCCCGCGGAGAACGACGACCTGTGGCAGGGCATTCCAGCGCCCCATTGTCGTCGCCCTCGTCGGTCGGCTGCCTCGGCCGCGCAGTTACGTTGGACGCGCCTGGTCGCCGCGCCGCGCAGGCGCAAGCTGACGGGCCCCCCCCCCCCCCCCCCCGAGGCCCACCCACCCCTCCTGCCCCCCCCATCCACCCCCGAGAGGTGGCGCTGGAGCGACATCGCGGATGGCCCCTTTCAGCCCGCGGTGGAAGGGGACCTGGCGGAAGCGGGCGGGCGCGATTCCAAGAGGGGACTCGTCGTCGGCGCGGGCGCCGAGCGGCGGCTACAGCCCCTTCGGATGGGGCCCGGGCGCGTAGTGCGCAATCGGTTGCGTCGGCCGTTTTGTTCGAACTAACCTCGGTCATCGCCCCGCGAGGTGGCCTGAAACGCCCCCTCCGAGTGCCCCTTTTTTCCTTTCCGCCCCCCTGCAATTTCGCGCAGCGTAACCTGCGGGCGCGCTGGGGTAGCCGCGTGGGGGGGAACCATAACTCAAGTGCAAGATGTGCATAAGTTACAGGCTTGCGGAATAAATGCAGCCCGGCCCAATTGCCATCCGCGCTGCGCATGCAGCGCCGATGATGTCCATGCACCCGCACCGCTACCACTTGTTGATTCATTAGGTGCGCTTGCCGAATGGCAGCCCCATGCCGAATGGCAGCCCCATATAACCTCGGCATCTGATCATCGCCACCAGTGCCATCTATATAATGGAATGATGCGTCGGAGGGGGGGCAGACGATGAGGAGGATTCGGACACTCTCGCGGGCCTTTGGGGGGCAACTTAAATTCAAGGGGAGGTCCCGAGCAATCCGATTAACTTCGCCAATAAGCAAGTTATGAAATCCAGCAACATGCAACTGCGCGCGACGCCGTGGGCCTTTTGATCGGCGGCGGCGCGCGCCGTCGACGCGTCGACGAACCCGTGAAGAGGTGGGAGATGAGTTGTTGCATGCGATGATCTGCTATTATATATGTTGGTATGCTATGTTGTTATATGGTATGCCATGATATGGAATGCTCGCACATGATGTTACTACTACGCATGAATGCGCTCGGTCGCGCGCCTCGGGGGCAATTTAATCGCTCGGGGCCTCGAAGGCTTAACCTCAGGAGACGGCGACGCCCGAGCTAGAATAATTATCCCAAGCAAAACCAGAATACCAAAGCTTAAACCAGTGCGACCCTACCTAGGAGTTGGAGCCTCTAGAAAAGCAACATTAGTAGGAGCGCTAAAAGCGGTCCTCCTGCTTCTCCTCATCGTCAGCTGCAATGGTGGATGCTGTGCTGCGCTGTACTATGCTATGCAAGGCGATGCTATGCTATGCTGGGCTAGGCTAGGCTAGGCTATGCTATGCCATGCTATGCTATGATGTGCTATGGTATGCTATGCGAATGCTGCGCGAAGCTAAGCTAGGCTAGGCTAAGCTAAGCTAGGCTAGGCTAAGCTAAGCTAAGTTTAGCTCGGCTAAGCTAAGATGAGATAAGCACAGCTCAGCCAAGGGGGCGCAGCTGGGGGGACCGCGATTGCTAAGCCTTTCCTTTGCTTTTGCTGTTGCGATTGCTTGTCCTTTGCTTTGTTTTTGTTGTTGCTTTGCTTTGCTTTGCTTTGCGTTGCTTGTGATTGCTTGGCTGTCGCTGCTGTTGCGTTGCCTTTGCTTGCTGCTACGCTGCGCTGTGCTTTGCTGCGCTGCGCTATGCTATGCTATGTTATGCTGAGCTATGATATGATATGATGGGTTGTGCTATGATATGATGTATTGCGCTATGATATGTTGTGCTCTGCTATGCTAAAGCTCAGCGAAGCTAAGATGAAGGTAAGCTCATATAAACCTGAGCTAATATGAAGCTAAGCTAAACTAAGATAACACATGATAACCCAAGATGAGATAGGCAACGCTAAGTTATGGGGGCGCAACTGGGGGAACCGCGGGGCGGATGCCTGGGGAACCGCCCATGGCGAGCCCCACTGCCCGGCCCTTTCTAAAGACAGAGAGCAATAACCTTTTCTCGGCAGAGCCTAGGTAGGGAATCAGTAAGATGGACATCCCCTTTGGCGCCAACGGGGGCCCGATCGCACCACGAGACGCACCGATCGGCAAAATCACCTCCAGCGCTCTTGCATCCACCGCGGGGCAGCCGTCACCTCGAGGCCCACCGCGGGGCGGCGAAGCCGACGCGCTTCCGCGGGGGCCAGCCACTGGCCCAGCCAACGAGTACGCCATTCAGGCGCATCACAGTCGCACTCAGCTCCCTTCTGGCGAGTTCAGCATCATCGTGGACCCAGGTGCGTGGACCAACCTCATGGACGAGGAGCTCGCGCGCCAGTTGCGCCGCCGAGCCGTAGGGGCAGGGCCCCGGCCGCAGCAGGCCATCGCGAGCAAGCTTTCGAGCACCCGGGGAGTTGGCAACGGGGCCCAAGAGCGCGCCCATGACGTGAGCACACCCACCACCACTTCACATCTGGCACCAATTGCCAGAGGATTGGGCAGCGACCTGCCTGGCCTGCTCGCCCCACGCAGCGAGCCTACGCTCGCGATCCTGGACATGGGCCAACACGATATGATCTTGCCTGGCGGCGGCGACATCTGGATCCAATGTCCCACAGATACAGCCCGCGGCCCATTACAGAAGCCTCCGAGCGGACAGCTCGCGGTGGTCGTCGGCGACTTCGAGAGGTTGTGCAAGCCGCAGGCGGCGCGCCCGACCGCGGCGCTCAGTTGCGCGCCCACGCCGAAGAGACGGAGACGGAGACGGAGGACACGACGCCCGCAGTTGCCTTCTCCAACCGGGAGGTCGAGCAGCGGTCGAACCTCGGCCCTCACTGAATTGAGGCCCCTACGAGGGGGAACAACGGCTCTCCTAGCCGGGGTGCCTACATCGTGTCCCAACCGCGCTCTAGCGATGGAGCTCGCGCCAGTGTGCTCTAGAATGGCGGATGCGAGCACTCCATCTTACCGGCGCCATCGCTCTTCACGTCTCCGTTCGCTTCAGTGGAGTCGCCCGAGGCAAATGCAAATTGGTTTAGGTCACGATGCAGCCTAGCCATGTCTATCTTGGGAATAAGTACATCCGCGCCAGAGATTTACTGCGTGGGCTACTACTTACGTGCCGAAGATGCGGCATACCCCGGATTGCAATGGACTTGGCAAACCAGTTGAATCGCACCATCGAAGTGGTCGCGAAGCCAGCAGTTGGCATAAAGCTGCCCGCGACCATGCTCTGCCAATTTGGGCCCACAGCAGAACCCGAAAAAAGTCATGTGCCAAGACAGCAATTCACATCGCGTCGACGATCGAACAGGGGGGCAGCCTTTCGTGCACATATCCGAAGATTCCGCGACGGAGCGCCCCCCTGATCAGAAGGCCCCCCCCCCAGCAAAGCGCATCTTGGCAGGAGTATCGTTCCGCTTCCACGCACGATTGGTCATGCGCTTTGTCGTGGCCCGAGCAGGATCTTCTGCTCAGGCAAACAAAGTGATTGCAGGACCCCACTTGCACCGTTCGCGCGTGGACGCCGCCCCCTTTCCGGAGCGCCCCGCACGCGTTTCGCGGCCCCACAGGAAGCTCCAGGTAAGGCGCGGTGGGCGTCGCCCCTATTTCGGCACATCCCTCGCGCGCTTCGTCATGGCCCCGTAGGGAGCTCCAACCAAGGCCCCACTGGCGCCGTTCGCACGTGGGCATCACCTCAGTTTCGGCACACCCCTCGCGCGCGTGCCCCCATAGGGAATTCCAGCTAAGACCCCAGTGGCACAGTTCGCACGTAGGCGCCACGCCCGTCGTCGCACACCCCTCGCACGTTTCGTGGGCCCACGTGGAGTTCCACCTAGAGTTCCACCTAAAGCCCAAGCGGCACCGTTCGCGCGTGGGCGTCGCCCTTCCTTTCGGCATGCCCGCCGCGCGTTTCGTCTGTCGTGGTCCCATAGGGAGCCCCAGCCAAGGCCCAAATAGCACCGTTCGCATGTGGGTGCCGTCCTCGTTTCTGCACGTTCCCCTCCACCCCAAACCCCAGCGGCGCCATCCGCACGTGGGCGTCGCCACCGTGTCGGCACACCCCTCACGCGCTTCGTGGTCCCATGCAGAGTCCCAACTAAGGCCGCAATGGCACCGTTCGCACGCGGGCGTCGCCCCGTTTCTGCGCATGTCTCTCACGTTTTGCGGCCCCATAGGGAGCTCCAGCTAAAGACCAAGCGGCGCCGCCGTTCGCTTCGCACGTGGGCGACACCCCCATTTCGGCACACCCCTCACACAGCTCCTGGGCACACCCCGCACGCATCTCGCGTCGTCGCGGTCACGCAGGGAGCCCCACCTGCGGCCCCAGCGGCGCAACCCGCGCATGGGCGACACTCCCGACCGCAGGGAGCTCCGCCAAAGGCCCCAGCGGCACAGCCCGCATGCGGGCGTTGCCCCACTTGCGGCACTGACAACTGCATGTGGTTTGGTTCTTCGCCATACTTCAGATTTGCCGTGGGCGGGGCCCGGGCATTGTAAAGCATGGAACGATTGCAAAGCGCGCAGACAATCTATAACCATTGTGGACATTGGGCACCCGCACTTCAAGAGCAACAGGACTTACCAGCGCATGAGTGTGCGATGATGAGTTCACGATTTCGTGGACGCCGCCGCGGGCCAGGCCGAGAAGCGCGCGCGCGCTCAGCGCCGCCAGCGTTCGCGCAACGCCACAAATTCGTTCCAAGCTCGAAAACTGAATGGCGAAAACCAGTTCGGTTTGCTCGCTGCGCGCGCGGACCTTACGCACGCGTGCGTGAGATGGGGCAATTTATGTGTGCGCAGTATAAGCATGCGGCAACGTCAAGACATAGATCTTCTGAAAATGATGCGCGCAACTGAAGCATATACAATGCAGACATGTAGGCTCATGTACATAAAAACACATATGTATATTTAGCTACGCATATATACATATATAGGAGATCCCGGGCCCCGGGCCCCGGGCAGCGACCCCCCTTGTATATGCGTGGTTCCCTCCCCTGGCCGTCCCCAGGGGTTCCCAGACGGCCCCAAAACGGACCAGGACAGCTTGGAGACGGGTCCAGGAGGCCCCCCAGCTGGTCCAAGAAGGCCACGAAACGCCCAAAGATCGTTCCAAGACGCCCACGATGATCCCAAAACGGCTTAAGTGGCCTCCAAAACGCGCCAAGAGGCGTCCCAAGAGGGCTCCAAGAGGCCAAAATCATTGATTTTTCAATGGTGTTTGAAAGTTTTTTGGCTTCTCGCCTTTTCGGCGACCGGACGCTCCAAGACCGCCCAAGAGGCCCCAAAGACCGCCCCAAGACGGCCGGAGACGCTCCCAAGACGGCCCAAGACAACCCCAAGACGATCCAAGAGGCCCCCATGACGGCCCAAGAGGTCCCCAAGACGGCTCCAAGAAGGGGCCCAAACGCGGGATTCGAACGGATTTTTCGGGCCCTCGGCCCCAGGAGGTCCCAGAAGGTCCCGAGGGGCCCCCAGGAGGCCCCAAGAGACCCCCAAGAAGCTCCCAAGAGGCCCCCGAGAGGCTGCAAATATCGATATATATATATATATATATATATATATATATACATATATACATATATATATATATTTATATATTATATATATATATAATATATATATATATATTATATATATATATATATATATATCGATATCGGAGTAGGCCGGGTTCGGGGCGGCCCGCTGCTTGTACCCCCCATGGGCGCCCCCAGGGGGTTTTGGGGGGGTCCCAGAGCTCCCGCGACGGCCCACGCCCGCCGCGAAACAGGCCACGACAGGCCAAGTGGGCCCCAAGAGGGCCCAAGACGGTCCCAAGAGGCCCCGAAGACGCCCAAGATGCCTTCAAGACGGCCGACGAGGATTCCAGGGCGGACTCAAGAGCCTCCCCAAGAAGGCCCTGGGAGGCAAAATGCATTTATTTCTTTATGGTTTTTGAAGGATTTTAGCGTTCTCGCTTTTCCCGCTTCCCAGCGCTCCCGGGATCCGAACGGACTTTTGGGGCCCTCGGCCCCAAGAGGTCCCAGAAGGTCCCGAGAGGCCCCCAGGACGCCCCAAGAGACTCCCAAGAAGCTCCCAAGAGGCCCCCGAGAGGCCGCAAATCGGAGGTGAGGGGGTGAGATCGAAGTGGAACGGAGAGCCCCCCTACCGGGAAATCGATTTCGGTTTCGTGTTCGTGCGTGCCGTGCGTGCGGGCGAGGCGAAGCTGCGTGGGCGGGCGAGAAGAAAGTCTCCTGTGGCTGAGGCGCGGCCGGACCAAATGTCTCCCTTCCGGGCGGCCGGTGGCCCGCGGTGTCCCGCCGGTGTCCCGCTGGTGTCCCGTGTGGCTGAGGCGCGGCCGGACCAAATGTCTCCCTTCCGGGCGGCCGGTGGCCCGCGGTGTCCCGCCGGTGTCCCGCGGTGTCCGCGGTGTCCCGCGGTGCCCCGCGGTGTCCCGCCGGTGTCCCGCGGTGTCCCGCGATGATGATGATGATGATGATGATGATGATGATGATGATGATGATGATGATGATGATGATGATGATGATGATGATGATGATGATGATGATGATGATGGATAATGATGATTGATGATGATGATGATGATGATGATGATGATGATGATGATGATGATGATGATGTGATGATGATGATGGTGATGATGATGATGATGATGATGATGATGATGATGATGATGATGATGTGATGCTGATGATGATGCTGATGATGATGAGGACGATGATGATGATGATGATGATGATGATGATGATGATGATGATGATGATGATGATGATGATGATGATGATGATGATGATGATGATGATGATGATGATCGAGTGAGATCGAGTGTGAGATAGATCGAGTGAGATCGAGTGAGATCGATTGTGAGATCGATTGTGAGATCGATCGAGGGAGATCGATCGAGCGAGACCGATACTGAGATCGATAGTGAGATCGATCGAGTGAGACGTTGGTTCCTCCCCCCCCCGAACCTCCTTATCACCCGAAGGGTGGTCGTATAGGTATCGATATATCGATATCGGAGTAGGCCAGGTTCGGGGCGGCCCGCTGCTTGTACCCCCCATGGGCGCCCCCAGGGAGTTCTGGGGGGGTCCCAGAGCTCCCGCGACGGCCCACGCCCGCCGCGAAACAGGCCACGACAGGCCAAGTGGGCCCCAAGAGGGCCCAAGACGGTCCCAAGAGGCCCAGAAGACGCCCAAGATGCTTTCAAGACGGCCGACGAGGATTCCAACGCGCTCCAGGGCGGACTCAAGAGGCTCCCCAAGAAGGCCCTGGGAGGCAAAATGCATGCATTTCTTTATATGGTTTTTGAAGGATTTTAGCGTTCTCGCTTTTCCCGCTTCCCAGCGCTCCCTCACGGCCTCGGAGGCCCTTCAGATCGCTCCAAGACGGCACACGAGGCCCCGAAGAGGGCCCGAAGACAGCCCAGGAGGCTCCACAGACAACCCAAGTGTGCCCCAAAAGGGGGCCCAGAAGGGGACCACGAACCGATATTTCGAAGTCTCTGTCACCAGAGGCCCCCAGTAGGCCCCCGGAGGCCACCAAGAGGCTCCCACGAAGCCCCGTGAGGTCCCCAAGAGGCCCCCAGAAAGCCCCAAGGGGCCCCCACGCAGGGAACGCCCAAGACGCCCCCCAACACACCCCAACAAATCATGTCTCCAGAAAGCCTTCTGGGGACATGGTTCATCATGGGCCCGAGAGTCTCCGAAGGCTCCGAAGTAGTTACCATCGCGCTACGGGAGAGTTGTTTGGGGAGTTTACTGGGATCCGCGGATCGTTTCGCGGCCTTCCGCGGATCGTTTCGCACAAAGTTGCCCCAAGTGCCCTCTTGAACCGACGACGACGACGACGACGACGACGACGAAGACGTCGATGACGACGAAGCGACGACGACGAGGGCGACGACGACGACGACGACGACGACGACGACGACGGCGCGCCTCAAGAGGCGACGACGACATTATAACGACAACGACACGCCCCAACAGGCTCCCCAAGACGCGCCCAAAACCCATGTTCCTAGAAGACCTTCTGGGAACCCGATTCATCAGGCCCCAGCCCCCCTACGCAACCATTTTTCCCGAAAGCCTTCCGGAATTCGGATTGACACGCATGGATTTCGCATTGCCTATAATGCGTTCGGCGTTATGGGCATTTTTCCACTTCCCGTTCAAAGCAGCAGTGGTCCCTTACTTCCGTGGAGCAGTGAACGCGTCAAGGCTTGGGGCCTGCTAGAACCTGAGCGCGCGCGAAGCGCGCGCGATGGTTCTGGTATATATATATATATATATGCATATATATATATATATATGTATACACATGGAAAAGGGTACATGCATGCATATATACATATTTACCTAAGAGCTTTTGCTGATAGGTTTCTAGTGGGGTCAAAAGAAAGCATCTGGACTCCACAGGGGGGTCTGGGCGGGTGCCGGGGAGGAGGGCTG
Organism: Prorocentrum cordatum; assembly: GCA_963575745.1. Taxonomy (NCBI): domain Eukaryota; class Dinophyceae; order Prorocentrales; family Prorocentraceae; genus Prorocentrum; species Prorocentrum cordatum. The sequence continues at coordinate 669,261 of CAUYUJ010021948.1, read as the reverse complement.
GGAACAGAGCCGGGCTTGTTTTAAGCCAACAGTCACACACTTCGTGCTCTTCGACCTCCCAGAACTCCACTCCCGGGCCACATTTTGAATAACCGGAGCCAACTGTAGGCCACTTCGTGCTCTTCGACTTCCCAGAACTCCGTTCCCGGGCCACATTTTGGATGCCCGGAGCCAACTGTAGGCCACTTCGTGCTCTTCGATTTCCCAGAACTCCATTCCCGGGCCACATTTTGGATGCCCGGAGCCAACTGTAGGCCACTTCGTGCTCTTCGAGTTCCCAGAACTCCATTCCTGGGCATGATTTTGAATGCCCGGAGCCAACTGTAGGCCACTTCGTGGTCTTCGAGTTCCCAGAACTCCATTCCTGGGCATGATTTTGAATGCCCGGAGCCAACTGTAGGCCACTTCGTGTTCTTCGAGTTCCCAGAACTCCATTCCCGGGCCACATTTTGAATGCTGAGGCAGGCTGATGCTGAGGCTGAGGCAGGCTGAGGCTGAGGCCTGAGGCAGGCTGAAGGCAGACTGAGGCTGAGGCTGAAGCAGGCTGAGGCTGAGGCTGAGGCAGGCTGAGGCTGAGGCTGAGGCAGGCTGATGCTGATGCTGAGGCAGGCTGAGGCTGAGGCTGAGGCTGAGGGCTGAAGGCAACTGAGGCTTTGGCTGAGCAGGCTGAGGCTGAGGGGAGGCTGAGGCTGAGGCAGGCTGAGGCTGAGGCTGAGGCAGGCTGAATGGCTGAGGCAGGCTGAGGCTGAGCAGCTGAGGCTGAGGCTGAGGCTGATGCAGGCTGAGCTGAGGCAGGCCGAGCGGAGGCTGAGGCTGAAGGACTGAGGCTGAGGCTGAAGCAGGCTGAGGCTGAGGCTGAGCAGCTGGGCTGAGGCTGAGGCAGGCTGAGGAGCAGGCTGAGGCTGAGGCTGAGGCTGATGCAGGCTGAGGCTGAGGCAGGCTGAGGCTGAGGCCGAGGCTGAAGGCAGACTGAGGCTGAGGCTGAGCTGAGGCTGAGGCTGAGGCTGAGGCTGAGGCTGAGGCTGAGGCAGGCTGAGGCTGAGGCTGAGGCTGATGCAGGCTGAGGCTGAGGCAGCTGAGGCTGAAGGCAGACTGAGGCTGAGGCTGAAGCAGGCTGAGGCTGAGGCTGAGGCTGAGGCTGAGGCTGAGGCTGAGGCTGAGGCAGGCTGAGGCTGAGGGCTGAGGCTGATGCAGGCAGGAGGCTGAGGCAGGCTGAGCTGAAGGCTGAGGCGAGGCTGAAGGCAGACTGAGGCTGAGGCTGAAGCAGGCTGAGGCGGAGGCAGAGGCAGGCTGAGGCTGAGGCTGAGGCTGAGGCAGGCTGAGGAGGCTGAGGCTGAGGCACGCCGAGGCAGGCTGAGGCTGAGGCTGAGGCAGGCTGAGGCTGAGGCAGGCTGAGGCTGATGCGCAGGCTGAGGCGAGGCAGGCTGAGGCTGAGGCTGAGGCAGTCTGAGGCTGAGGCAGGCTGAGGCTGAGGCTGAGGCTGAGGCTGAGGCTGAGGCTGAGGCAGGCTGAGGCAGACGCTGAGGCAGGCTGAGGCTGAGGCTGAGGCAGGCTGTGGCTGAGGCTGAGGCTGAGGCAGGCTGAGGCTGAGGCTGATGCACGCTGAGGCTGAGGCAGGCTGAGGCTGAGGCTGAGGCTGAGGCTGAGGCTGTGGCTGTGGCTGAGGCTGAGGCTGAGGCAGGCTGATGGCTGAGGCTGAGGCAGGCTGAGGCTGAGGCTGAGGCTGAGGCAGGCTGATGCTGAGGCAGGCTGAGGCTGAGGCTGAGGCTGATGCAGGCTGAGGCGAGGCAGGCTGAGGCTGAGGCCGAGGCTAAAGGCAGACTGAGGCTGAGGCTAAAGCAGGCTGAGGCTGAGGCTGAGGCAGGCTGAGGCTGAGGCTGAGGCAGGCTGAGGCTGAGGCAGGCTGAGGCTTGAGGCTGAGGCTGAGGCTGAGGGCTGAGGCTGAGGCAGGCTGAGGCTGAGGCCGAGGCTGAAGGCAGACTGAGGCTGAGGCTGAAGCAGGCTGAGGCTGAGGCTGAGGCAGGCTGAGGCTGAGGCAGGCTGAGGCTGAGGCTGAGGCAGGCTGAGGCTGAGGCTGTGACTGCGACTGCCGTTGCCACTGCGAGTGTCATCGCGAATGCAACTACGAGTGCGAGAACAGCAGAATTCTACAACTGGATTCTCATCCGAATCTTAAGGGGAATGCTTCCAGATATGCTCCTACACATCGCTGTTAGGTTGCCTTGCCGGGATATGTTTTTTTGCGGGGCGAGAGCGAACTTCTTCCGCTGAAAATCTATACATACACACGCACTCTCATAGTTATAGTCATGTATGTATGTTGTATGTTTGTTGGCGTATATATATATATATAAGTATTTATATCTTGATTATCTCATACCAGGAATGGCCACCCACCCCCCCAATAGAATCTGGCGGCCCCAAAGGCCCCGGAGGCTCTTCTCTGGCCCGCCCCTGAGGGCGCCAAACAGGCTCCAGGGGAAAACCGGAAACAATCCACGACGGCCCCGAAACACCCAAATATCTTTAGCAGACGCCCGAGATGCCCCCAAGACAGTCTAAGAGGCTTCCAGGACGCCTAAAGAGGCGGCCAAGAAGTTTCCCAAGAGGGCCCCAAGAGGCCCAAATCATTGATTTTCCATAGAAAACCGTGTTTTTCCGCACATACGATTTTACGCCCTGTACGGCGTCGACGACGGTCCAAGACGCTCCCAAGACCGCCCCGAGACGGGCCAAGAGGCTCCCAAGCGGCTTCCCGAAACGGCACAAGAGGGCGCCAAGACGGCCCAAGAGGCGCCCAAGACGGCCTAAGAGGGCCCCAAGACAGCCCCAAAGATCCCAAGAGGGCCCCAGGAGGTCCCCAGGGAGCCACCAAGAGAGCCCCAAGACGAGTCAAGGCCTCCAAGACGCCCCGAGACGGCCCAGAAGCGGCCCAAGACGGCCCAAAGGGTCCCAAATAGGCAAAAGAACCCAACACACGCGTCCGCCCGAATTGTCCACCCATATTCGATAGGACCCACGTGGGTTTCCTTGAATTGCATTTTTTCTTTGAGTTTCGATGAATTCTTCTGCATGTTCGCGGAGGTCGGAAGGGAAGGTGGAGGTGCAGGGGCCCACCCCGCCCAGGCAGGTGCGGTGTCGCGTGCCAAAGCCTACCTCGGAATTATGTTCGATATATCTCCCATTCGAGTTCGATGTTTCTCCCCCCATGAGCTGGTCCCCCCTCGCGGTCCCCCCTCACCCGAGAGAGGGGGCTCCTCCAGGCGCAGCCGCGCAGCCACGCAGCCCAGCGCCGTACCGTGGTATGCCGCGTGCTGTGCCGCGCCTCGGCGTGCACGCCGCCCGCATTGTGGGCGGGGCTGACAAGTACCCGCGACAACAAAAATTGTCGCGGGTTGGCGGTGCTTTGGTGGGCGCGTGTCATCGAGGGCGTTCTACTTCTCGCAAAGTGCCTACTCGCAAACGTCCGAGAAGCACGTGTCTTCTTCCATGGAGTGGATCACAGTAACCCCCGCGGCGGATCGGGGCCATGTGCGAGTGGGCACCCTGCGAGTAGTGGAACGTCCTGGTCTGGTCTGGAGGCCCTGGAGGCTCCTCCACGGACGGCCTGGCGGCGACGGCGCCCGGCGGCCAGGACCCGGAGGGCACGGCCCTGCTGGCCAGGCTCCGCGAGCGGTTGCTCACCTCGGCGCGCCCCGCGCGCCCCTCCCTGCGCCGCCCGCCGGGCCGCCAGGCTCCCTCCTCCCTCCTCCCTCCTCTTCCTCCTAGCCGCCGCCCCGGCCCGAGAGGATTTCGGGTGCCTTACCAGGTAAGGCGACCTCTCACGCGGGGCTGCTGCCAGACGCGCCCGCCCATCCCGCGTGCCCCGTCACGGCGCGCAGCAGGAGGGCCAGCCGTGACAGAGGCGAGCCGGCCTGGCACCGTCGTGCCAGGGCCGAGCGAGGCAGGGCCAGGACCTTGCTACGCATCGCCTCAGCCAGTGAGTTACTACACAGACACCACAGCAGCATGACGAAAGGCCGTTCCAGAGGTGACAGCAGAGGACGCCATGATCGTACAGAGCGTGAACAAGAGCCTCGTTCCCCGCCGTGGAAGACGGTCACCAAATACAAGCGCTTGTGGGAGTGTCCAGCACGCACTCACCACAACGCATGGACAGCGCAGGTGTGTGCCAAATGCCATCCCAGCCAATTTCCAGAATGGAGAGAGCGACGAACCAGATCGGCATCCCGTCCACGTGGCCAGCGCCGAGCCGCCACCTCGCAGCCCCCACAGCGAGGCGCAGCGAGCACGGCCAAGCAGACAGAAGGTGGTCCAGACGACATTATTCCGAGTATGCCGGCCCCCCCCCGAGTTTGCGCAGGCACATCGTCGATGGCGCGAACCGCCACAAGACCCACAGCAGCTAGGGGACTTCAGGAAGGCATTGGCGCCACAATGGAATCCATCGAGCGCCAGCTGCACTGCGCGGTTGCGCTCAATCTCGACGAGGAGCAAGTGAGCCGCATGCAAGAGGAGTACGGTGTCCTCCTCTACCAGATGATGCACTCCAGGTCCCCCCAGGCCAGAATCACGAAGCAGCGTATGTTCGTCGGCCGCTGCAAGAAGCGACTCATGGACGCCCAGGCAAAGATGCACTTGCTCCAGGAGCAGTTGGAGGCGGCCGACACTCAATGCCAAGTTCTCGCAGATGAACTCGCACAAGCAGAACAGTTGTTGGAACATTTTGAAGATTTGGACGATGAACAACCAATCGCAGGCAACATCGCCGTTCCAGACGATGATGATGACTAACTCATGATGGACGGACCACTCGCGCAGACGGGCTTCCGCCCAGGACAGATACGAACAACCAGCAAGGCACCATGGACATCAGCCAGTTCCTCACCGTTCACGACGCCGCCCAGGACAGCGACAGTGCAGCGCACGACAGCTACTCCTGCCGCGACCTCGAATACGCCTGTTCAAGCCGCAGCAGTTGGAGGCCAGGAGACACCGCGCTCCCAGGCCGCCCCGCCCACTTCGCAGGTACCACCTGGAGGGCCCTCTGCAGCGGTCATGGGTAATGAAGTCAGCATGCCAGCACTATTGGCAGCAATACAGCAATCCAACGCGCAGATGTTGCACAACATGTCATCGTTCCAGCAGACTGCGGCCACTCTCCAGAGTGAGATTGCCAACATCAGGACAGAGAAAAATCCGACATGGAGACTATCACCGCCGCCGCCATCGATGCGGCCAAGACCGCAGTTGCCATGCAGACCCCCAAGAAGGACAAGGACAAACCGGTGCCAGCGGAGATCCAGAAGGCCAACCGAGCCAAGCTGGAGGCGGCCCTACTAGGCCGCCGAGCTACACGTTCAGTCCCCCCTCGACGGCGCACGGACGGGCAGTGGACAGGCGGGGGCCAAAGTCCTACGAGCCGACCGAGATGGTGGAGGAACTCTGGGCGCAGGTGCAGGGGAAGTGGCAAACCGTGAGGCAGCAGAGGAAGCGGCAGCCAGAGCTGCTGCCGAGGACAGTGAGCAAGCCGCTTTGCAGTCGCCTGCGAGCGCTGCCAAAGCTATTTCTTTTCCGCCAGCCAGCGCATCACCAGCGAGCCCAGTTTTTCGCTAAAGGCCGTGTCAGAAGCGCTTCGGCCTTCGAATTTAACATATCCCATCCATCCAGGTTTTTGCCCCCCGCCTGCATGAATATTCTCCTTCACGACAGGAAAAAGCAGTGTGCCCCATGTATGGAGCACGACAACAGAGAGCATGTGACCGCATCAGTGCAGGGTATCTCGGTTTCACCCATCCCACACTACTCGGACACTGCATCTCTCTTGGAACGGAAATGGCCAGCGCAGCTCTCGACCGACATCCTGAGTTGGGCCCAATATTGGCACTCGTCTACGATTCAGGCTTTTGCCAATCTCATACCCCTTCCCATGGACATGCCCATCGAGGAAATTCAGGTCTACACAGATGCCACAGCAGGGGGTTATCGTTATGAAAGCAACAGGTGTTAACCGGCTTGGACCTTCTGCGTACTTGCACTCACTGCCATGGGGGTTTCTCTGATAGGACATCTTGCAGGGCCACTCAGAGGCTGGGGCGCTTCGGACACTGTGCGTCTCTACGAGCAGAGCTGGAGGCGGCCATTTGGGCCAGCGCCTGGCTGTTGCAAGCGCCCGTGCACCTGCGCCAGGCCACAGTCAGCTTTCACGCTGACAACATGGACGTGCTCAGAGTGTACAGGGGGGGGGGGGGGGATACGGGCAGGACACCCACCAGTCAGTCAAGCGTCTCCTGGATTGTCTTATCCAGACCATACGAGTGCGCGTGCACTATGTCGTCTTTGAGCATGTGCATGGACACGCAGCACACCCTTGGAACGTGTGCGTCGACACACTTGCGCGTCTCTACGCCATGGATATACCCCCTGGGTTCTTTGACCCAGTCTGGGGGCACTTCATATCCCAGGAAGAACACGACAAGGCACTACCATGGATTTGGCTGGCATACGCTGATCCGACTACGCAGGAGGCTTTCCCGCCCCACTACGGACAGCATCTGCCCCCCCCCCCCCCAGGCTCCCACTACGGGCTTCATGGACATCATCCCGGCCCCCCAAGAAGGTTCCCAAAGGCGTCAAAACCTTTGCGCTTGGGTGGTGTGCTATTGCCAACGTGCTCCCCCTGGACCCCCGAGCGTACAAGGCCCGCAAAGGGGGCCGCGACAGGTACCAAGGTTTCAACGCCGCTGGCCGAATGATGCAGCTCGCGGGCCAGTTCGCACAGAAGCCTTACTTCCTGGCAGGTACCATGGAGACGCGTCTCCGTCGCACGGGCACCTCTGAGCTAGGCCAGTTCTACCTGTTGCACTCGCAGGCCTCCGACGCCGGAGGAGAGGGCTGCACGCTATGGGTCAACGCACACATTGGGAATACCAACCAGGTCTTACAGTGCAGCCTTCTCGCCTACAAGTACTGCATGTAGAGCCCACAGTGCTCGTCGTGGCCGCGCGGGCCCCAGGTCTGTCGCTCTGCGTTTGCGTGGCGCATGCTCCGCACTCCCGCCGCCCCCCAACGGACATCGACAGTTGGTGGTCTCGGTTGCGACGCTACATGCATCAACACAAAGGGGGCTCGGAACACATGGTCACGCTAGTGGATGCCAACGCCGCTCTGGGATCCCAAGCGGACGCTCACGTGGGCCCCATGCATGCCGAAAATCAGAACCTCCCAGGGAAGCACTTTCACGACTTCCCCAAGGCTACCTCTCAATGGGCCCCATCGACCTTCTACGAGGACCCCTCAGGCTCAGCGGCTACCTGGACAGCTCCAGGGGCCAAAACAACAACCCACCGCAGGGACTACGTGGCGATGTCAATGGACGTTGCGGTGCCAGCACAGGGGGGCGACCACGATATCGATCTCACCGTATCACAGCCAGATCACAGCGTGGCAGCTGCGCGCCTTTCGTTCCCAACCTCCGAGTTCGTGCCGAAGGCGCCCAGGCCCTACAAAGTCAAACACGGTCCGACTCTTTACGCGGATCCGACCTCAGCCCAGCTATTCCAGCACATGCTCATGCAGTTCCGCCCCCCCCCCCCCCCCCCCCCACCCCCCCCCCCCCCCGCCATTCAGCGTGCACAGCACAGACCATACTAAGGCATGTGAAGACCACGTGCGACAGTGTATGAGCACGGCATTCCCTGTGCGATAGACAGCTACAGGGAGACAACCAAGGCAATCCTGGATCAGCACCGACACTCTGGGCCTTCAGGACGAAAGAAGCATATATTTACGCCTCTCCCGCAAGATCCTCCTCTGGGCCAATCGAAACATGCTGCGTGTTCTTTTCTTTGCATGGCAATGGGCGATTGCATCCATCAGCTTCGAGGCTGACGACACACCCGCCAGTGGCCGTTACCCTAGCCTGCCCGCCTTAGTTTGCCAGGTTCGTTCCCGACACAGTCAATGCCTGCTACTCCCGCAGGCCACAGCGTCGCTACTAAGGAGACAAGCCTACATTAGGGAACGACACTCAGGGAAAGGTCAGGAGGACAAGGATTGGGACGACCCAGGATGCTGGCGCAATGGGGGCACCAAGGGGCATCCGCCATCATCCTACACCACCATTCCTACCATCAACCTGCATGGACGGGACGGTACAAGGAGGAGATGTGGAGGTATGGAAATACGTTACATGCTGCTGGGACTATGCTCATGGAGTGCGCGCCTGTGCGAGTGCCCATCGTGAGCTTATGTTGTTTCACACAACTTTGCTCATTCGCAACTCGACAGCTCAAGACGCCCTAAAGCACTATGAAGGACAATCATCTAGTGTGGCCGACGCATGGGAACGAATGAACTACTTCCAGGTTTTTGCCAAGCTACGTGCCATGGGTATCGGATCAGCCAACAGAGTCAGCACACGCGCATTACCTATCGCAGAACTGGAGGATGGCGCAACCGCCTCCAAACACACAGAGTCTGTGAATCGCTGGCTGCGCCATTTCGCCGCCGAGGGGATTGGGGTAGTGGTCCCGCTGGAGGAAGCAGACACCTTTGCACAGACTATCCCGAAGCTCCAGAGTAGTCTCAGGAACGACATCGACCCATCGGACGCCTTCCTACCTACCCTGGCAGACTACCAACGAGCGCGTCGCTCAGCCAAGCCCTCAGCAGCCAGCTAAGATGGCATCCCAGGTGCCCTATCACGTCAGTTTGCGCCAGACTTAGGCAAATTTTTTTACCCCGTGGTGGTCAAGGCATGCCTCAGGGTAGAAGAACCACTGCAGTGGAGAGGAGGGAACTACTGGAACATCTGGAAGAAGAAGGCTCACCCAGCCAAGTGCAAACACCATCGCTCGGTCATGATTTCCTCCCAAGTGGGTAAGAAGTATCGCCAGCTCATCAGAAACCCTCTTGCCAAGGTGCTCCCAACGTTTGCAGGGGACTCCCAGTTTGGAGGAATAGCAGGCAGAGGAGTAGATCTTGCAGCACTCGCGCTCAGATCATTCCAAGAGCTGGCCACAACATTGCATCAGTCAGCCATGCTTATTTCATGCTAGACGCCATCTCTGCATTCTACAGAGCCATAAGAGAGCTGGCCATGCAGGTTGGCACAAGTGACGCCGACCTCCACCTCACCCTCACCACTGCGGGGCCCCCAGCAAGTGCCATTGAAAACCTCAAGGCCCACATTGCCAGTCACCCTACCATCTTGGAGGCCGCTGGAGTATACCGATATAGTAGGGCCCTTACAGCCACCAGTTACACAGGCAGTTGGTTTTGGTACCCAGGCAGGAGCCACAGCAGTTGCATACTCATGTGAGGGAACGGTGCCAGGACAGCAGCTTGGGGATGTGATTTTAAGTTTTGTCATGACTGCTTGTATCCAGGAGGCACAGCAATCGTTACGCGAGCTCGAGCTCGACATCCGCATTCCCATTGCGTTGCATGCGAGCTTAGCCGGCCTCTTGCAGCATACGCCAGACACACTAAGAGGAGGATTGGGCATATGCTTCTTTGACGACGGAGCAATCATTGTCATCGGCCATGCCCCCATGCTTTTACATGCAGCACCTCTCGCGGCGGAGGTAGTTGCAGCCAGCGTTGTACGCAGAGGCTTGCGCCTCAACTTCGCGGCGGGCAAAACGGAGGTACTGTTTCAGTTGCGAGGACGTGGGGCCAGACTGGCCAAACGAGAACTCTGGCGGGACCGCCAGGGGAGATTCGAGATATAAGCCGACCTACTGGGCACGTTCACACTACATGCAATACGCGCATACCCACACTTGGGCACACAGCTGGATGAGCTGGGATCCATAGGGCCCGAGTTGGCCCACAAGGAGGACTCTACGGTCATCTGCCAATCTGCTACGACGGCGCATATTTGGAGCTCCAGTGGATATCCCTCAAGAGGCCCGCTTACACTTTACCGACACCCCCCTCTTCTCGGGCCTCCTCTTCAACTCGGGCACTTGGCCACAATTTCATGACTCGCAACATGCGCACATGCAGCGCGTCATGGTAAAAACATATCGACAGGTGCTCCACCTACCACAAAAGGATCGGGCAGACTGATCCTTGCTAAGGTAGAGCGAGCGGACGTACGTGCAGTGCTGCGTGTGCAACGGCTACGCTTACTAGGACGACTCATACACTACGGCGCACCCACACTACGCAGTTTGGTTGCGCATGTGTATAGAGTTGCACAGGGCAGGCGCACGTCTTGGATGCACAGAATCATGGACGATCTGGAGTGGTTACGTATTAAATACCACAAATTTCGTGGCATGCCCGAGCCAGGCACACACTTTGCAAGTTGGGAAGACATCATCCAGTCATATTTGCCAGCTTGGAAGCATGCGCTCAACAGCGCACTCAGAGCACATGCCATGGCAGCAGCTAGAGCAGCGCTGGCGCAGCAGGCACAAAGCGACTTTTTCAGTCTTGTTCGGCCAGCGGGCGTGCCTGTGCCCATCACGGACCCGCGCCCCATGCCCCCCCCCCCCCCCCCCCACCCCCACCCAAGGTGTTCAAAGCCAGCCTACAATGCATGTGGTGCAGCTTTCTTGGCACGTCTGCCAAAAGCACACGACAACACATCGTGCGTGTACATTACAGTGTGGTACACCTTATTTCACGCTTCATGGGGGAGGGAAGTGCATGCACGGCGTGCTATGTGTCTTTTGCAGCAAGAAGACAGTTGCGATATAATCTTGCAGTTGATGCGCCACTATGCCAGCTAGCGTACATGACGCATGGAGCTGCAGCATCCCCGGACAGAGCCGAGGAGTTGCGCCTAGCAGATGCAGTCAGTCATGCAGCTCAGACAAAGGCAGGCTTAGGGCGCTGGCGAGCAGCCTTCCCAGTAGCAGTGCAGTACCCAGAGGACGGACCCTACCCGTCAGCCATGCTGGTAACCGCCACTTTCAGCGCAGATGAAGCCAGGACCCTACTCCAGCAGGCAGCATATGAGATCAGCCCCGATGCTCTCCCAGCCTACCAGGCCCTCTTCGACGACCCCCCCGAGGAGCCTACCCAGGATCAGCCTCTCTACATGGACCGACGCTACAATTACAGATCTCACGACTTTCAAGGGATAGCGGCAGAATGGATACCATGCCGCATCAATCGAGCTGAGGTGTTCATTTTGAATTTATTTTCCGGCAAAAGAAGGCGAGGCGACATACAGTTTTGGCTGGACGGCATGTACACACACAGGGACTTGCAGGTATGTGTGCTGAGTGTGGACATTGCAATCAATCCCGTACTAGGGGACCTCGCACAGGCCAATACTATCCGACAGTGGGGGGAACACATACTATCCAGACGGGCATGGAATACTGGGAGGGGGGGGGCCTTGTGAAACATGGAGTGCGGCCAGATGGCTGGACGCCCCCCCCCCCCCCCCCCCCCCCCCCCTGCGTACTCATGAATGGTTTTGGGGCGCCCCCTGGACTACCGACAGGCGAGCGCATCAGCTCAAGGTAGGCAACGCGCTCTTACAAAACCTGGTGTACCTCTTGGGCTGCCACGTCACTGCGGGGACCTCGGTGGATGGAGCATCCCATTCCCCCCATACTGGCGCTCCCAGGCCCCCAGCAGTTTCCAATGGGGGCCCCTTGCAGCGCTCGCATCAGCACCCAGCGCTGTCACAGCAGACTTTGACCAGTGCGTGCATCAGCCAGCTACACGTTGCCCCAGTGAATATGGGTGTGCGCCCACAAGGCTGCTAGGCTTGCGCATGGAATGCCTTGCCAGCAAGCTGACATATACTCCGAGGAAGGGACGCTGTCATCATCCCAAAGGGGCTCGCAAGATACTGCGTGGCAAGGAGACGGACGGAAAGGGAGGGGCCCCACAGTTCAGAACCCATGCCAAAAAGACGTACCCCTCGGAGATGTGCAATAATATTGCCGCACCGATAGCAGCATCTATCTCCAGTATCTTTGCGCACGCCAACGACGCAGACATCGTGGGCGAGGATCTTGACCCCTCCCTCATCAATGACCTCCGACAGATTTACATGCCTCACACCAATGATGATTTCAATCCTGCGCCAGACTATGTGCACAGGACTAATAAGCAGGAAGGGGTTCCACGGGCTGACCCGGAGATGCATCGATTCACGAGGAACCCGCAGAACCCGAGGACAGCTTCCAGAGCCCACAGCATGGCACTCCGACACGGGACGCATGTGGGTGCGATCCGACTCCAGCACCTGAGCCGCGACAATTAGTGTCCCCGAGATCGGATGAGGAGTCTGAAGTCATTGCTTTTTTCGGTCCCCCCTCCTCCCCCGCTCCCTCCGCCGTCGCGCCGCCGCCGCCGCTGCCTCCCCCGCCCCCTCCCCCCCCTCGCCCAGCTGGAGCGCATCGCTGCCAACAGGGCAGAGGCAGCGAGGTGGCGCGAGGCCCGACGGGAGGCCGCGCGCCAGAGGCGCGCCCCATGGCGTGGCACGCTCAGCTTCTCGGCCTACTTCAAGGCCGGACCCGCCGCGCGCCCCCCCCCCCCCACTTACATATCGGGAGGTATAGGCACGAGGTCTTAGAGATGAACGCGGACCCAGGTCCCATGTCACCGCCCCACCACCTCTTCCTCCTCTTCCCTCCTCCCTCCTCCTCCTCCCTCCTCCTCCTCCGCCTCCTCCCCCTCCTCATTCCTCATCCTCGTTCCTCCTTATCCTCCTCCTCCTCCTCCTCCTTCCTTCCTCCTCCCTCCTCCCTCCTCTCTCATCGTACCCGTCGGTTGTTGCAAGTAGGTGTGTTTCTGGATTTTCGGATCCCCAGCCTACTTGAGGCGCCCCCCCACTTCAATGATCGAGTGTTTTCACATGTTCGTTCCTCTTGGGGGCGGGCCTGAAGCCCAATCTGCTTCCAACGCCTTCCTACTTCATGTTTCTAGCTACTTTTTCCGACCGACGGGCATCGTTGAACCGATCCCCATCCCCATCCCGATCCCCACCATCCCACCACCCCAGCTGTCAGATAAGGAGAAGGTACCCGTGCTGCTACCCTTGCCTCGTTTTCGCCGTTTGGGGCCTTCTCGGAGGCCCTCGTCGCCACCGTTGGACTCGCCTCACACATTCTGGTCAGAACGCACCTCGGGAGAGGTCCCTGGGGCAGCGGCATCGGCACGGTACATTACGGTTTCCCCATCTTGGGAATATGCAATTCGAAACCCGAAGGGAGCAGCCTACATCCCCATCTCGAGGGATAGATCGGCCAGTGGGGTCCAGGCCACGGCAGAGGGCACAGGGATCGGTTAAGCGATGTCCAGGCTCCATGCGTGAGATCCGGCCCTGGGCCAAGCCTCCAGGTCGGTTTTGCAGGTCGCAGCGGCGATCGCGGCGGTCACAAACCGGGGAAGGATCTTGTCAAGGAGTGGCGTACCCCTTCCCAGCCCCCCCATTCCGCTCCACGGTGCAGGCGTGGTTCAGAATTGACAGTTTAGTGATAGGGAGCTGCCAAATTCTGTAGATAGCATGGGCAGTCATGTTTTTGGTGTTAGGGCTCGATTATCGCGCAACCACCGACTTCTCTTCGCTATGAAAAAGCACAATTCCAGACGTCCAACATATTGAAAAAAACAAGACGGGGTGGTTTCGCGATGTTTGCATAGCCTGTGGGTGCCCTCGCCAGGCCCCCGGGGGCCGTCAGGAAAAAAGGTCGTGACGTGAAGCAGGCCTTGGGGAGAGGGCCTCCTCTTCTTCCTCCTCCTCCTTTTCCTCCTCCTTCTCCTCTTCCTTGTCCTTTTCCTCTTCCTCCTCCTCCCTTCTCCTCCCTCCTCCTCCTCCCTCTTCCCTCCTCCCTCCCTCCCTCCTCCCTCCTCCCTCCTCCCTCCTCCCTCCCTCCTCCTCCCTCCTCCCCTCCCTCCCTCCCTCCTCCCTCCCTCCCTCCTCCATCCTCCCTTTTCCCTCCCTCCTCCCTCCTCCCTCCTCCCTCCTCCCTCCTCCATCCCTCCCTCGCTCTTCCTCCTCATCATCATCCTGGAAGAAACAAGGCATCGGATATTCTAGACGTTTCGCGTTGCCCCATCAACCCCTCCAGAAACGATGCCCAGGCGAGCTGCATTGTCCATGGACGTGGAGGAGCATGCAGTGGAATAAGGGATTGGGAAATCAGTCGTGCCCCAAGAGGGCGAGGATGGAGGAGGAATCGAGGGAGGAGGAGGAGGGGTATTGACGGGGATACCGGTACAGCTCGTAAAGTTCACATTTGCACAACCGCCAGACCGACGACTAAACCGCCGATCGTTCGAACTCTTAGGGTTTTTCAAAAGACCTATCGCTTTGCGACTGGCCAGCGCGCTCGGCACAAAGGCCGCACTGCCCTCATTCTGGCACCCCTCACTGGAAACCTTGGGGACAGCCGAGGGACCAAGATTGCGGGAGTTTCGACGACCACTAGCGCGCTCCAACTTTGGTGGCAAAACAACCATCGACAGTCCTCGGGCTATTGTGGGCTCTTCACCGCTACTGCGCCATGACAATGCCCGCGGGTGCGCCCTGGCCCTGGCCCAAGCTGCTGCCGCGCCTTCGCTGCCCTGGCTGGCCGCTCCGGCCCGCTCACCGCGGAGTTCTTCCGCTTCTGAGCGCCTACCTCCTTCTTCGCCCGCGCGGCCGCCCTCTCCTCCCTCTAATTCTCTCGCACGCTGGACAATTTGCTTATCGGTGCCCTAGTTAGCCACACACTGGTGCGGATCGCCTCCACCTCGCCGCCTACGAAAAAAAACGCGATCTTGACCCCTCAGATGTTTGAACAACTTGTGGCAACCTTCCTGAATTCACGAGCTCCTGAAAACGAACACTCTGGAGGAGAGCGGGGGGAAGATTCGCGGGCTGCCCACGACCCCGACCTCGGCCAAGGTTAATTCAGCTACGCGGGGCCCCCCTCCTCCCCACAGCAGCAGCGGCAGCCGTACCCCCCGCCTCCCCGGCCCCAGTCACATCACTACTTACTTCGACGGAGCCTCGAGAAGGCGGGAGGCATCCCTCTCCAAGGGCCCGCGGGTGGCCGCTCCGACCATCCTGGCGCCGTCGAGAAATTTCACAATCAGAGGCTCGTACATCATCCTGAAGTTGGCCATGTCGCCGCCCTTCGGCCCCGACATGTCGAAACAACTTCAGTCAACCCGCATAGTGAGGATGAGTGACGTTCCAATGTTACACTTGCATCCTTTCCCTTCGGCCCATCCTTAGCGACTTTCGCTGACCAACCTCGTTCGAAGCGCGCTGACTTGGCCCTCCAAGGCCCTTGCATCCCTATTGCGCGTCCTGATGATACGGGTTGGCCGTATGAGCCTCGCCTTCCCCGTCGCCCCCGCAGCGTCTCTGCTCGCTTTGAGCTGGAAGTGCGGCACGAGCTCGGCGATCTGCTTCGGCTGGGTGGTAGGAGATCTGGTTCTAGAACTCTTTCACGGCTGCTGTCTCGGCTTCTCCCCGTGTGAGCGACGCAAAAGAAGACGAGGTCGTTTGCGCCGACATCGGCGCGTAAGTTGCCCGCGTAAGGTCGCGCGTAAGCGCCCTCGTCTCCAGTGCAGCATTCCGCGCGGGCTGCCCGCGTAAGCCGCCGCGTAAGGTCGCTGTGTTACCTCGCGTAAGACCCGTTTGTGATCGTCGCTCATGTTTGGACCCCGCACATTCGGAACGGGCAAAAGATGTGCACGTGTGGGGGCCATCCTACATCGGAATTCCTTTGACCAACGTCGGTTGCCTCGGCGTTGAACCGCTTGCTGTCCGCGTTGTACTCTATTCCCGCCGCCCCGGGAGGTGCGCCGCGAAGCCCTTTGTCGCCGTCTCTGCAGCTGATCTAGCACGTGGCGTAGATTGTTCCACAAACTTCCTCCGGCACCCTCGCATTGGTCAGGACGAGCCTCGTCAGCAGCAGCAGTAGTTTTCTCGACACGCTGTCGCCTCCTTTGGCTGCGATCTTGACCGCATCCCGGCGGGCCTTCGTCATGTCGGTCTCGGTGGTCGCCCAGCACGGGGGTTCGCTTCAGCCGCGCGGGCTGTTCGAGTGGCACAATGTATACGTTTTGGCAATCAGGGGGGCTCTCGAACATTCGTTCACGTTTTGGGGGGTATTTGCATTCGGAGCTCACGACGACGAATCTCCGCGAAATCGATCCGAATAAAGGCTGCTGCAATATCCTGTTCCTCCAGCTTCGCGGGATACTCCGCCAGGATACGTAAGGCAGATGGCTCATCCACCAACTCATATGTACGAGCAAAGTCTGACTGCATACGCTTGGCCCAAGGAGAAGCACAATCCCGTAGCTTACCGTTCGGCAAGCGCGGCGCCAGCCACATGGTCATGCATTCGATCGTGCCGAAAAGTGCTCATAATTCTTGCTGGTGCTTCTCAGGTCGGTTCGCCCACACCTGATATTGGGGAGGGAGGAGAAAGGAGGGAGGAGGAGGAACAAGCGGATGAGGAAGAGGAAAAGGAGGGCGAGCAGACAGGGCAGAGGCCTTTCGGATGCCTCTCGGAGTCTCTTCGGATGTCTCTTGAGAGCTTCTTGGGGTCCTCTTGGGACATCATGGGGGTCTCTTGGCGGTCCCGTGGGTCTCCTGAAGCGTCCTGGGTGCTTCGTGGAAGCTTCTCGGGAGTCGTTCGGGAGCCTCTTGGGGACCTCTTGGGGGCCTCTTGGGGCATTCTTGGGGCATTCTTGGGAGCCTTGGAAGCCATCCGTGGGCCATCTTGGAGGTGTCGGAAGACTGCGCGTGAAAAAAGCACGCGGAGAGGGCCGAACATTTTCTCGGACAGAGTCAGGGGAGAGGTAGTCGTTGTCCTATTCATTGTTTTGCCGATCGGCGCGGGCCTTCGCACCCCCCACCGCCCGTGGAGTAGATCTCGGCTCTTTTGGGCGCCTGTTTCGAGCAGGTGGAGTTTCCCCCATAGGACGCGTTGTTGCAAACATTCGCACTAAGCAGAGGTCCGGATCCAGACCCCCCCCCTCCCCTCTCCTTCCGCCCAATGTAGAAACGCCGAATTAGAAGGCGCTCACAACCGCATCGGCGTGTGCGTCTGGTGATGAAGCCCGTACACGCCATCCGCGTGAGTGTTGCAAATGTTTATGCCCCCTGGTGGCAAACAGAGGACCCCGATTGGGGGGGGTCTCATGGCAGGACCAAACATCTTCTCGGACAGAGGAGGAGGAGGAGGAGGGGAAGAGGAGTCGGGGGAGAGAGGAAAGTAGTACTCAGAATGGGTAACTGTGGAGGTCTTCGGGGGGTCTTCGGCGGTCGGCCGTTCAGAATGGTCCCTCGGATGACTCCTCGGAGTTGAGTCGGGCAGGTCCCACAGTAAAAAAATGTATGGGAACGATTGTTCGTGTTCTTTTGGCATGTTTCCCCAATCAGAGCTTGCCTCTGTAGGGGTCCTAGCGGATTCATATGGTTAGGTTAGGTTTGCCACCGATTTTCGCCGCACGCCCGGGTGCCCGGGTGCCCAGGGGGTGCCCGGAGCCCGGGTGCCCAGGGGATGCCCGGGATTGCCCAGGTGCCCGGGTGCCCAGGCGTGCCCGGGGATGCTTTATAGCCTTAAGCCCTATAGCCTTACAGCCCTACAACTCTATAGCCCTATAGCTCTATAGCCCTATAGCTCTATAGCCCTATAGCCCTATAGCCCCCTAGCCCTATAGCCCTGATTGGGGCTTTTCTCCGGTATCATTGAATCTCTATTTGACTAAATTTCATTTGTCTTGCAAAATCCGCCCGTAGGATGACATGCCCGACCTAAATTTAGAGATGTTGCCAGATGTTACCGCGACAGTTTTCTGGCGGCCTCCGACCGTCTTCGAGGGCCTCTCGGCGGCGGCGAGGTGAAGCAGCGGCGGCGATGGCGGTGGCGGCTACGACGGCGTGGCGGCTACGACGGCCGCTGCGGCGGCTGTGACGACGGCGGCCACGGCGGAGGCGGCGACGGCGGTCTTCAGAGGAGACCTCCCTTTGTTCCGCCTGCCAGGCCGGCAGCGCCGACCCCGCCGAGATGCACAGGCAGTTGGCGGTGCTCGGCCAAGCCCGTGAGGGCGCCCCGCTGTCGGCGCGCCCAGCTGTCCGCGCGCCAGCGTCACCCTCTTCAGAGGAGGGCGAGTTGAGACAACGGTAGTTGGTTTTCGGGGGGGGGGGGGCTTGTCGTCACGGCTGGACGCAGCTCGGGAAATTGGTGCGTTTGGACCCCAGGAGATGCCCAGGCACCGATTTTGAGTTGCGGTTGTTTCATTCCGCATTGCTCCGATTTTCTGTTCCTCCTTGTCTACCTCCTTCTTCGTCTCGTTCCCCTCGTCGCCGTCGTCGTTCTCCCTATCTTCTGCCTCCCTCTTGCTCGGCCGCGTCATCTAGTCCTGCTCCTGGTCCTGTTCCTGCTCCCTCCTCCTCCTCCTGCTCCTCCTCCTCCTCCTTGACAATGTGCCCGCCCGTCATCCCCGCGGGGCACGGACCTATTCGTGAAATCGCGGGCATGGGGGCGAGATGTACCGGCGTCGAGAAGCAAAATTCCCCTGCACGCTTGCATCACAGCGTATTGTAGGTTCGGGTCGTGTCGACGCGGCGACAACCCCAGCGCGGGCGTTCAAGTTTGAACGCCAACCGTGGCCCAGAATCGACCAATTCGGAATGATCTGGCGACCGGAACACCACCAATCGTTCAAAGATGAACAACCCATGCGGTGTCAGAAACAAACGCCTGGGGTCGCCATGGCACGATTTTGCCGTGAATGAATAGCTGACCGTATGCGTCAAAATCGATGGAATATCCTTCCCCCACTCCTTTCTTTTCCACCATCCCTCTAGAGCAGGAAGTGGCGGGGCATAGGAGACGCACGCTCTGGTTTGACTGCACAGGTCAAGGTTTCGCGTGTCGGCTCGCCTGCTGCTGATTGGCCTTCGCGTGACTCCGACGTTGCCTAATGCCGTTGCCACCGCACCGTCGTCCTAGAATCATCCTGGTTGTGGTTATTGTATGTAAGAAGGAAGGGGGCTGAGGCCAGGGGGTTGGAAACAACATAATTTGGCACGTGCCCGTTTACGCACACAGGCCAACAAGCTTGTGGTGCACGCAGCCCGCGTCGGCGCCCGCAGGCCGTGACTTTGCGGCAGTGTGCACATGTCCGCGCTCGTGGTGCGCAGGTGCGCGCTTGCTGCGCGCCTGTCCCTGGCGGCCAGCACCACTTCGTCAGAGTTGGAGAAAGTACCGAGACCGCTACCTTCGCCGCGTTTTCGCCTTCTGAGGCCTCCTGGGAGACCCTCGTCGCCACGGCTAGATTCGACTCGAAATTCTGGGCAGGACGCACATTGGGAGAGGTCCAGGAAGTAGCAGTATCGGTTCCACTTGGTTTCTCCCAATTCGTGTCGCGATTCCGAACGCTGCACTCGAAGAAAACGGGACGGCGTGAGCTTAAATTGTTAATTCGAACACATAGCGCACGTCATGTGACCTCTAACCCACCAACCCACCAACCTTATAACGCCCGCCGCCCCACCCACCCCCGTTGCAGCAGCGCTTCTTGCTAAGCGCACAGGTATGTTGTTCTCCGGGCGCCCGTAACGCGCGTGGCGCACGCAGATTGTTATGGCACCCGCACAGGCACGGCGGCGCACTCCGCGCTGGAAGAAACAAGCAGCTCGGTGAGAATAACGCAAACGCCGGCTGCGGCTGCAGTTGGGGTGCACACAGGCATGGTGGTGCATGGCACTGTGGTGTACACAGATACTGCTGTGCGTGCAGGCAACGGGGGTAGGGGCCGTGCCCGCGGCCCGGAAAAAGACGAGAAGCACAAACAACGTGCATTTGAATGTTGATGCGTTCGGGCCAGCCATGGCTTGTTGGGGCTTGACACCGTCGGGCGCCTGGAGGTGTACACGGGCTTCATGGTGTACGCAGGCACGCAGTGGCGACTGGCGCGTAGATTCTTAGCCAGATGCATGCAAAAGGCAGGGAGCTGTTTGTTTGTTCGTGGACTGCTACGTGGCGAGCGGCACTCCGATGACTGTGGTGCGCAGCAACTTCCCGGAGCAATTCCTGCACGACCACCGGGCCGACCACGGCGCGGTGACCACCTCATGACCCCGCAATGACAAGTTTATAGGGAAGGAAATACGGCCTGCGCCGCCGACCGTGGGCGTTACGAGGAGAGGGGATGGGGACGAGGACGCGGTCGAGGATGAGGACGAGGACGAGGAGGACGAAATGCAGATGCGGGGGGCAATGAGGGGAACGGAAGGATTTGAGCCCCTTGGGGCCCTCTTGGCCGCGCTCATGTGTTTATCTTGGACTTCTGAAAGGGCTGCCTTGGGGGCGTCTTGGGGAGGAAGGCTCTAACTGTCGGTCGGCGTTCCCCCTCTTGGGAACCACTTGGGCAGTCTTGGGCGGGATGTCATGGGGCCGTCTAGAGCTGCGTCGGAGCCTTCTCGTGGGCCTCTTGGGCGAGGGCCCTCCCGGACGAAACCGCGGCACAAGCGAGCTCGAGTCGCCAAGGGTTCTCCCCTTCTTGAGGAATCTTCGTCGCCGCGACCGCACGCAGCCCGAAAATCTTGCCTGAATGGTCCCCAGGCGACCCAACACCAAGAATCGCAACAAAAAAAAATGCATATTGAATTTGATACATTCGCGCCCCCCCCCACACACGAGCACGAGGTTCGGTTTGCGGGTCCCGTCGGGATCCTCGAAGAGTACGCGGGCTTTGTGGTGCAACTTTGCGCACATAGGCGCCAGTCGTTGCGCTGCGCTCGGTTGCTGTGGCGTGCGCGCGGATCGTGTTGTACACAGGCGTTGTGGTGCACGCGGAACGTACTTGTGGCCGCAGCTGCGGTGTACAAAGGCGTTGTGGCGCACGCGTTAACAGTTGCGTACACGAACGCAGTGGTGCACAGGAGCACTGCCATGCACCCATGCATTGTGATGTAGACAGGCGATGCGATGCATGCGTAGGTTGCTGCATCAGCATGTGAGATACGCGCAGGCATTGCGGTGTCAACGCGCCTTGTGGTGATCGCAGCTAATAAGCCGTTTCGCTACATCAGCGCCAACAGTAGCAACAGGGACAGTGCTTTCAGACAAAAAAGTTTTCGAGCGGTCGGACACGATTGTATCATGCTATGTGCCAGCGAACCCACCCACCCACCCAGCCACATAACTCGCGTTATATGATTTTCAAAAACCGCAATTCCGTAAGCATGAACTGTCGGAGCTCCGCGCGGATGTGGGTCGCCGCCCATGGCGCGTTTCGCGTGCCAGGGAGGGGGGTCCAGCGCCGCCATTTGTTGTTTATGAATCATTCTAGACTTGCTTTTTTTTTGTCCAGCCGCCCCAGCGTGGAAACCACATGTGTGTGTGTGTTTGTTGTATCACGGGCGCCGGGCGAGTCTGTTCTCAACGCGTCGCGTACCCCCACCAGCCCATCCAGGATCGTGGCCCCAGAGAGCTGCCCTTATCGGGGA
This sequence comes from Prorocentrum cordatum, assembly GCA_963575745.1. NCBI lineage: Eukaryota > Dinophyceae > Prorocentrales > Prorocentraceae > Prorocentrum > Prorocentrum cordatum. The sequence goes on along the minus strand of CAUYUJ010021948.1, from coordinate 647,825 downwards.
AGCGCGGCATTATCGGGGAGCCTCAGTGGGCCAGGGGCCCCTTTTCGGCGGTTTCTTGGAGCGGATTGGGTACCTCGTGGGGTTTTTGGGGGGCCTGTTGGAAGCCACTGGGGCCCATCTTAAAGGCCTCTTGAGGTCATCTTGGGGACCACTTGGGGCCTCTTGGGGCCTTATTGGGGCTCTCTTGGAGCCCTCTTGGGGTTCTCTTAAGGAGTTTTCGGGTTGTCTTGGGTTCATCTCGGAGGCCAGCGAGTAGGAAAGGGGGCGGCGTGGATTAGCCCCGCCACCTCAGAAGGCAAAACGTAGCCAAAACCTTGAGGAACGTCCAGATGGTTTACCTTCTCGCTGGGGCCATCTTGGACGCTCTGACCGCTCGCGACCCCCCCGTCTAGACTCATGGGGAGGGGGGCAGGCGGAGGAGTCAAGCTACCCCCCCCCCAAGGACGGCTGCCTCGCTCACTCCCACCCGCCCTCCTACCATAGAAGTTGCATTCGATCCTCAGCATAGGCATGCGCCGCCATCGACAACCATCGGAAACCAGTGCCAACGCCAGCCAGGTGCGTGACGCCAGCGAGGTGCGCCGCGGGTGTCATGGCACCCCCATCATCCACACATAGCAATGCAAAAGATCGCAGGGCGCCCACACATGTTCGAAGATTTGTCCGCCACGTACATGTTGAACTTGTTTTTAACACGGACGGTGGGCCTGCAAACGTCCCGCCCTGCCAAAAAAATACACAGGGTGATCGCGGGGCGTCAGCAGAATCCAGATTTTACCTCAAAGTGCATTGTCTTTTGACAGGGGTTGTGGGGCGGGGAGTCGTCACGTCTTCCTGGGGGCCAATGATAAGCCCCTCCCTGGGGGGGGAATGCCAAGGGAGGGAACAAGAGGAAACGAGCTGATCCACTTCGGCCCAGAGGGCTGAAGTAGCATCGTCCACAAGCTGACAGTACGCCCCCTCCCGCCCCTTTTCTCCCTCCCTCCGCCTTTCGGAGTCCGTTGTCTCCTTGTCCGCGCCCGTCTCCCACCGTCCTCCCCCGCCTCGTCCTCCCTTGTCCTCGCCTCCCCATCCTCCTTCGCACATCCTGATCCTCCCGCTGCTACTTTGCCCTCCTCAAGATCATCCTCGTCTTGCTCCTCTGGCTTCCCTCTCCTCCTGCTCCGCCGCGGTGGGTGGGAGAGAAAAGGAGCAGGCAGCGGAGGCGCAGAAGCGCGAGAAGGTTTGAGAGAACGAGAGAGACAGACAGACTGACAGACAGAAAACAAAAAAAGAGATCAGCTACGTGAGCGGATCTGCTGCCCCCCTATGATCTGTCCGACCTGGAAAGCTCCACCTCAGAAACCAAAAGCAATGCCCAGGGCTCAAGCCTGGTGCCGCGACAGCCCCACAGGAGTCCAGCGGCCAAGGTGTTTAGAACGTTCGGCGCTTCCGCGAACTTGCCAAGAACCCCGAAGATCCTAGTCGTCAGGGTGGGTGCATGCACGCGCGAGCCTGGCCTCCTCAAGATTTGAGGGCGGTGCGCGACGGCGTCGGTGGCGGCGGTCACGGCGGCGGCGGCGCCGACGCCGCCGTTGGAGACGACTGCGGCGACGGCGACGGCGGGCCTGCAGGCCGCAGAGTTCCGGGCCGCCGCACGCGTGTTGGGCTTCTCGGCCACCGAGGCCGAGCGCTTGTTCGCGCACCTGGATCGCCACGCGGGCGGCGGCGGCGACGGCCGCGACGGCGACTGTACCGCGCGTCGGCGGAGAGGAATGTAATCCAGAGAGGAGATTGCCGATACAGCTAAACTTCCATGGTTTTTGTCTTTCTGGGCCTTCCAGGAGGCCTTCGTCGCTACCGCTGCGTTCGCCTCGAAATCCTGGTCAGAACGCACCACGGGAGAGGTCTGGGGAGTAGCGATATCGGTATGTGTTGGTTTCCCCAGTAACTGTCGACGGCAGTGGCGGCAGTGGCCACGACGCCGCCCAGAAGATCGAGGCGACGTTCGGGCTCGATGTCGTTCGCCATTTCGGCCACCCGGAGCCGCAGTTTCGGCCCCCGGTGCCGCATTTTTTTTCTGGAGTGAAATATCAGCCAGGGTGGCCCAGAGGCGTCTGGGGACCGAGTTTGAGCGGACGGCGACGACGATGGCGATGGCGATGGCGATGACAGCGGAGAAAGCGCCCCCCCCCCCCCCCCTATATATATATAATATATATATATATATATATATATATATATATATGCTCAGCCCCCCCCCCAGCACCCCGTCCCGCGATAATTCCGATGATCCTCCTCCTCGTCCTCCTCCCGCATCCTCTTACGCGCCTGCGCGGTGCTCGAGATTCGCCGTCGTTCGGGAGCAGTGCTGGTCCTGCCAGGGGGGTCGCGCAGAGTCCGCTGCCCTCGAAGTTGGGTCGCGCAGAGTGCGCTGCCACTTCTATGATGTGAGGCTTGAGTAACGTATTTGGACTCTCCGCGCATTGCTCATTGCTCATTGCTCCTCCTCCTCCTCCTCCTCCTCCTGCTCCTCCAACCCATCCTTCTCACTCTCTTTTTCCTGGTCCTGCACATCATCATCATCATCATCATCATCATCATCATCTTCCTTCTCTTACTCCTACCCCTCATCATCCGCCCTCCTCCTTTTACTTGTCCGCCTCCTGATCATCATCATCCTATTCTTCCTCATCGTCATCATCATTGTCATCATCCTCATCATCATTATTATCCTCATCATCCTCTTCTTCCTCCGCGCCCTCATATTCCTCATCTTCCTCATCAGCCGCATCATATTATTCATCCTCCTCCTCCTCCTCCTCTTCCTCATCCTCCTCATCCTCATCTTCTTATTTACCCTCTTCATTCTCACCCTCATCATCCTCATCATCCTGCTCGTCCTCCTCCTCCTACTCCTCTTCATCCTCTTCTTTCTCATCCTCCTCCTACCCCTCACCCTCCTCCCTCCTCAGTTTCCTTGTCCGCCTCCTCATCCTCATATTCCTCTCCCTCCTCCGCCTCAGCCTAACTGGGTGCAACCATCCGTAGTTTGTTATGAATCGAGTGGTTGTTTTTTGTTTGCTACTTCTCTCCCCAGCGCTGCCGCCACAGCACGCCATGCCAGCTGCATCAGCGAAGGCCGTGAAGACTAAAACCGACAGGTGTCGTGATCGCAAGCGCGCCAAGTCCTTGAAGAACTGGATCGCCAAGCCGTGGGTCAAGCAGTACCTGAGGGAGGCTGCGCAGAGACACCTGCGGAAGTATCACAAGACGTGCGCAGCTTTGCGGGGCGAGAAGGCCGCCCTCGCTCAACAGGTCAAGCGCCAGCGCAAGGACCTTTTCAACATGCGTCGCGATGTCTTCGTGGCCCAGGTGTCGGGGTGGACTTAAAACACTTCCTTGGCCCTTAGGCGCATAGCCACAGCAACGTAACAGGCGAACAACGACGTTGTACCGCCCAATACACCACGTCACCAACGGACGACAACCGTAATCCATTAGCAACGCGCAATAGCGCAACCACATCATTAAACACACACACACACACACCACCAAAACAACAGCAACACCACCAACAACAATACAATGCACAACAGAACCCCCACCCAGCGCGCAGCCGAGAACAACCAGCGCGCAGCCGAGAACAACCAGAAGGCTTTCCAGAAGGCCAAGAGCAAGAACGACAAGCTGGAGCACCTGGTCGAGGAAACGGCGCGCTTGAGGCACGACGGCGCGCCTGAAGGAAGCGAGCAAGGGCTGGCCTTCTAGACAACCAGGAAGCGAGCTTTTGAAAAAAAAGCGCTGCCTGCGAGGGTCGTCTTTGGGCCTCTTGGAGGTCCTCCACGCGACCCCTCGGAAGCGGTTTTCCCAGCGGGCCAGCTCTTGCCCCGCTCGCCTTCCTTTCGGCGCCTCGCCGAAAAAGGCGGCAGGCGCAGAAGGCCAGAGCCCAGGGCAAGGCGGAGGGCGCGGCCGCGGCCACGCAGGAGGGGGCGAAGGAGCGCAAGCGCCTTGAGCAAGCCCTTTCTGAGAAGCAGGCTTGGCTTTGGAACAATCGCACCGTTGAACGCCGACGAACTTCGGCGCTCGCCCAGGCGCGCTCCTGGGAGGGCGTGGCCAAGTCCGTCGGCTTTCAATGTGCGCCCCCATCCAAGGTCAAGCGTTCTTCTCCGAATTGTCAGGCTAAGTACAACAACCTCTTGTCGGAAAAGTACCGCTTCATCGCTCTGGCCACGGTCGCGCAGCGGGAGAAGTACTTCGAGCTCGCGAAGAAGGCTCGGAGGAGCACCCGTGACGGGCGCTTCGGCGACCAGTAGGCTGGCTGCCGCCGCTAATGCCGAATTCGGTTGCAAGGCGAGAAAACGAGCACAACTCAAAAGACCGCTGCTGGGGCCAGACCTAGTGAAGGCGAGAGGGGCATCCTGTTTTGGATGCCCCTTCCAGGGAATCCCGAGACGACCGGCGAGGCCACCGCCCCCCTCCGCCAGACCACGCCAAGACGGCTCAAGGAGCTTCGGAGACCGCTCCAAGACGACCCGCGGGCGGGCGAGAGAGCGGGGCGGGGGAAGGGGGCAGGAGAGAGGCAGAGGAATAGAGATGAGGATTTTTATGTGCGGGCTCAAGGGAGGAAAAACACGGGAACCCAAAAAATGGGTTCCCACCTCCGCCTCTGAAAAAGCCGCTTTTCAGTTGCGCGTGATTAATTACGCAGCCAGAAATGAGTGTGGGAAACAAGTATGCCGCAAACCATGCCGCATAATATTTCAAACGTCACCGAAGCAATTGTGATCCTGACGGTGCTGCTGATGGTGCCGTCGCTGGTGGTGGTGCTGCTGGTGGCGCTGTCGGTGCTGATGGTGCAGCTTGTGATCCTGGCGGCGATGCTGTTGGTGCTGTTGCTGATGGCGGTGCTGCAGCTGGTGCGTCTGGCGCTGACGGCGCTGCTCATGTTACAAGGCAGACAGAAGCAGCGACAGAGCGCAGGAACGGCACGCCAGCGGCGGCGTACAGAAACCAGCAGAGCCCCCCTGCAAGAATGAGGGCATCCAAAAAATGGATGCCCTTGTAGCCACATAAAAACACAGAGAGCGAGAGAGAGAGAGAGAGAGAGAGAGAGAGAGAGAGAGAGAGAGAGAGAGAGAGAGAGAGAGAGAGAGAGAGAGAGAGAGAGAGAGAGAGAGAGAGAGAGAGAGAAAGAGAGAGAGAGAGAGAGAGAGAAAGAGCTGCTGCTGCTTCTGCTGGTGCCTCCCGTTGCCGCTAGCGCTCAGGCCTCCGCAGGGTGCTCAAACCCCCTCAAAGTTCTCCGCGGTAGTCTTCTACCCATGGCTTTCGAGTACGCCTTCGTGCCGCGCGCCATGCCTGGCCACGTTGGCCACGTCTTGCCGCCAGACGCGGCGTGGCGCAGGGTGGGGCGCACGCAGGCTCAGCGCTTGGCTGCTGGGGAGGACTTGAGGGCGGGGGGTAACTAAGTTTTTGGATGGCCCCTCTCCCGCCACCGACCATCTCCTGATTTCGGCAATGAGGAAGCACCTTTGCTTTTGCCCCAGGTGATCGACCGCGCGCGGGGCGACCTGCGCAAGGCGGTCGGCAAGGGCATTGCGAAGACGGTGGGGTCTGTCCTTCTCCGCAACAAGGCAGGCCAGATGAACGACGTGCAACGCGTTTGTTTGCGTAGGCGCTGTCTCCTCAATCTTCAGTGCAGCTGAACGCCGCCCAGGGGGGTGGGAGGTGTTGCCCGGCGCGGGAAAGGTTGGCGGGTGGCATGCGCTGAGGTTTGGAGAGGCGGCCCAGCGCGACATGCGCAGTTGCTGCTCGCTCTCTGGCCTATGCAAGGTGCGCTCCTTCCAGTGGACGTACTGGAACCGCGGCAGCGATCTCTGGCTCGCTACTGGCCAGATGCTCCGCGACGCGTGGGCCAAGGACCACGCTCAGTGAGCTCTCTCGCTGACGCAGCCGAGCCCGCTTGGAGATCGGCGCGCAGGAGCAGCCAGGTGGCCAGGCGGAGTGATCTAGTGGCGACAGGCTTGGCGTTCGGAGTGAGAGTGGCCAGGCGTACGGCGCGCGTTTGCGCTTGTTGTCTATTTCGCTTGGGCCGAGTTAGTTCTTGAGACCAGAGGTGTGTTCACATTGCCCCTCTTCATATAGATGCCACCCGCGCTGCGATATGTCGGGCGAATGATATGGCAATGCCCAGGCGAAATGTGCGCGGATCCGCATATTGTTTGCGATCGTAGTGAAGTGAGCTGAACATCATCATCTTCAGCTGCGCGCGGGCGCTATCGCGCGCTTCGCCGGCGCGCACTTGCGCGCAGGAAGAGGAAGAACAGACGGAGGAGGAGTGAGAGGAGGAGGAGAAGGAGGAGGAGGAGGAGGAGGAGGAGAAGGAGGAGGAGGAGGAGGAGGAGAAGGAATTCTATTGGAAAGCTCCACAAAAGGAATCCTTTGGAAAGCATCACAAAGGGATTCTATTGGAAAGCCTCACAAAAGGAATCCTTCGGAAAGCATCACAAGGGAATTCTATTGGAAAGCCTCACAAAAGGAATCCTTTGGAAAGCGCCACAAAGGGATTCTATTGGAAAGCCGCACAAAGAAATTCTATTGCAAAGCACCACTGCCCACCAAACCATGCTATTCACAGGTTTGTTTTTGTTTTTTTGGTCAGGGAAGCGACGAAACCTTGCTATTCACAGGTTTTTTTTGTTTTTTTTGTTTTTCGAAGCTCCACAAGCTTGGCCAGAAGGGGACCGCGGGGGCTTGCGGAGCCTCTGAAAAACAAAAAAAAACAAAAAAAACACGTGAATAGCAGCGTCTGGTGGCTTCCTAGACCGAAAAACAAAAAAAAACTTGTGCGTGGCAGCGTTTGGTGGGATCGTGGCCACCAAGCGCTGCTATTCACACGTTTTTTTTGTTTTCAGCCGTCCATAAGACTTCCTGGCCTAGTTTGCGGAGCTTCTGAAAACAAAAAAAAACAAAAAAAACATGTGAATAGCAAGGTTTCGTTGCTTCCCTGACCAAAAAAACAAAACAAAAAAAAAAAAAAAAAAAAAAAAAAAAAAAAAAAAAAAAAAAAAAAAAAAAAAAAAAAAAAAAAGCATGTGAATAGCATGGCTTCCTCCTCATCCTAATCCTCAACCTCCTGGTCCTCCTCCCCCCCCTCCTCATCCTCTTCTTCTTCGCTTTCATATTTGGAGGAGGAAAGGAGTAGGGTGAGGAGGAGGAGGAGGAGGAGGAGGAGCAACGGAAAGAGAGCGATGGGTGCACACGGGGTGCTGGGGGGGGGGGCTGACGGGCTGACCATATATATATATATATATATATATATATATATATATATATATATGCCAGGATGCCCCCCGGGAGGCTTCAGAAGGCTCCAAGATGGCCTTTGGGGCCTCCCTGAAAGCGAGACCGCAGTGGTGGAGATGGCGGAAATGTGTTTTTCAACAAACGAAAACAAGAATCGCATGTTTGCCGCGGTCTGGTAGGGTTGCCCTGGAGGGTCAGACGGCATTGGTGGCATTGATGGAGCGGGAAGGGCACGAACCGATGTAACATGTTAGCCAGACTGGACCATACACACACACCGTATTTCTAACAATTTATAGGGTATAGGGTGCTGTTTGAGTCATGCAATTCACCCTGCCGAAGACGAAGTTGAATTCCATTGTTCGCGCAATCGTATCATCCCACCCACCGACCCGCAACCCGGCTTGCGATACCCATGCGGCGGCGATTGCGATGATTGCTCGGCGCTGGCTGGCGCATCGCCGCGGCCGCGCTAGCGCGCACGCTCGCGCGTAAAGCGGCCAGCTAGTGCGGCGCGGCCGACGCGGCCGCGGTGGCGTTGACCGTCGGGCAGTTCCCAGCGGGCCCCCAAGAATTCGCGAGACCGCGAAAGACGGTCTCTCTGTTTGAAGCTTGTTGTTGTTGTTGAACCATGTGTTCGTTATGTTTTCGGGGCTCTCAACATTGAAATATTTACGAAATCTCGGGTCTTCGAAGGATTCAGGCACGCGCGCGCGACGACGCGCGCGCGCATGTCGCCCCATCTTATGCAACGGGTACTTGCGACAGCACGCGCGCACGGGCGTTCTTGCGATTCCGACGCGCGCGCGAGAATCACGTTTGGCGGCATGCGAGGGGCACGTTGCGTAACCAATGACTTCCTGAGGAAGTCGCAAGAGCCCGAGCGGTGGCTCTTTGACAAATCCACGTTGGGATACCATGTGTTCGTGCATGTGGGACACTCGACTTCAGAACCCTTACGGCATCTATGCTTGCGTTGAAGAGTTCTGCGTGCGCACGCGCGACGACGCGCGCGCGCGTGCTCTTCGTTCCGTCGCCCTGCAAGGGATCTTTGAGAACTGGTGATTTCAGACAAACGAGTGCGCGCGCATAACATGACTTGCAAAGGACGAGGGAGGGGGGTGGGGCGCCTTTCTAGCTTGATAAATGTATTCATATTTAAGCTGGGGGATGGGCAGACACGCGCAAAGCACCGCAAATTGCAGCGCGAAGCGGGGGGCCGCTAAATCTGGAAGTCTGGGGGGGGAAGGCAGATCCCAGTGCCTTTTTAGACGGGGGGCCGACGCGGCGCAAGTCGCCCGCGCTCGCAGCGAGTCGCCCACTCAACAGCTCGCGCAGTTGCCCCACCCACCCGCCCGCAATGCGGCTTGCAATGACCGCGCAAGAAACCACCGCAACCGGAAGTTTTGGACGTCATTTAAATTATGTTTTTTGTCGGTCGTTTCTGCGTTGCGGCTGTCGTTGGCGAGTGTTCCGGGTTTGACGCAACGCTCCCTCGAAAGGTTGCAGCCTGGCCACTTGCGGCGGTTTTCCCGTGGAGATTCCCTTCGATGTGCTTTTGCGAGGCTGAGTGTGGATCGCGCGCGGCGGGGCCCCTTTGCCACAACCCATGCGCGCGCTGATCAGGGGAGGTCGTGGTAGTAAAAATGTGGTCGCTGCGGCATTGCAGCACTATGGTTAAGGCGGCGCGTAACGCCAGTTTCGCTTGTTAGCTGCGCGTGTCTTGCATGGGCGGATTGCCCCCGCGCAGCGATGCTTCGCGCGGCGTGATTGCGCCGATTTGGGGCGACGCGCTCGTTCACGCGGGCAGAGCGCCTCCGCGTGGCGAGACGAGACCTCACGTAGTGTCTAGCATGCCGCCAAGCTTGTTCCTTCTGGGCTATCGCCCCCCCCGCCCCGCTTCCCTTCTAGGCGACGCGCCAAAACGTAGGAATGTCGTTCTTTCTGTTTTGTTCAGCGCTTGTGCTTGCCACGTTCGTTTGGGCGGTGATCATTTGTGGTTCGCCTTTCGCTCGGCCTCTTCCCTTTGCCCTGCCCTTCCATCTCATCGCATTGTTTGCTTTGGGTTTTCTCACTGCGCGCATCTCAAAATGGAGAGCCCGGTCGTCTCGTGGAGAGCGCGACTTCGTTGACAAGTCACACGCACTGCGGTTGCGTGTGAAGAACCAGGCGCTCGCGTCATGCCGATTTGTTCGCAGCACGTCCCGCGTTTTGCGATTGCGCATGTTTCGGCGCGGCGAGCTCTAGAGCACCGCCAAGAAAACCGTACTACGCGACAGATCGTCGCCCATGCCCGTGCAATGGCCGCAACATGTGACACGCTGATCCACGTCGTTTCGGGGCGCACTCCTTCGTTTTCGTTGTCGCCCCCCCACTCTACCGCCCCCCGGTCGTGAGTCCCCTTATGTTTCTGCCTCATTCTGCGTCCGTTGTTCTTGCCTCTCTTGGGTCTCTCACGGGTTACTCTCAGGCCGCATTGGGCTTGTCACGAGGTCCTGTTGGGTTGTCTTGGGGGCCTTTTGGGGCACTCTTGGGCCGTTCTTTGGCTCAGTGGAACGCTTCGGGGCCATCGTGGTCCGTCGTGGGCCCCCTGGGTGTCAGCTGGTGCCGTCTGGGGTTTTGCTCGCCTCCATGGCCTGTTTCTTGGGCTTGCTTGCGGATAAGCGGATGCAGTGCAGGTGCGGCGGTGACGGCATCAGAGTCGCGTTCAGGTCTCGGCTGAACAGTTGCGTCGCGTTTCCAAGCGGGGTGGCTAGTTGAGGGCCTCCGACGGTCATTCTGGGGAGTTTGAATTTTGGGTCCCCCCGCTCCAAGAAAACATGGTGGACGTAAGGAACCTTCGGGTTCCTTAATAAATCCCCCTCTGGGGGCCTCGATGGCCCCAAAGCACGGGACATCTGTCGATCCACGAAATTTAATAAGGAGTTCCCCGGGTACCAAATAAGGTCTTTATTTGGGTGCCCGGCGGTCCCACAATTCAGGGCCTTAGTTTGGTTCTCGGCGGTCGCAGGTCCCACAGGATTCAAATATCTGAGAGGCCCCACAGGTCCCACAGGTCCCACATGGCCCACAGGCCACGCAGATCTCGCAGGTCGCGCAGGTCTTGCAGTCCCCGCAGGTCCCACATGTCCCACAGGTCTCGCATGTCTGTCAGGCCTTGCAGGTCCCACTGGTCCCACAATTCCCATAGGTCCCACGGGTCCCACGGGCCCCACAACTCTTCCAAGGCCCACAGCTGCCGCAAGTCTCACAAGCCCCGCATGTCCCGCGTATCCCACATATCCCGCAGGTCCCGCAGGTCCAACAAATCTTGCAGGCGCCGCAGGCCTCGCAAGTCTGGAAGGTCTCGCAGGCCCCACACGTCCCATTGGTCCAACAAATCCCATCGTTCTCACATGTCCCATGAATCCTAGAGGTCCCACAGGTTCCACCTGTCCCACCGCTCCCACAACGCCCACAGGTCCCACAGGCCCCGCAGGTCACGCAGGTCTCGTTGATCCTGCAGGCCCCTCAGGTCGCACAGGACCCACATGCCCGACAGGTCCCACAGTTCCAAGAAATCTCGCAGGCCGCGCAAGTCCCACAGGCCCCACTGATCCCACAGAACACACATGTCCTACACGCCCCCAAGGTCTTACATTTCCCACAGGCACAGCGGGTCCCACAGGTCCCTCTGGACCCACAGGTCCAGCAGGTCTCACAGGTCCCACAGGTTCTCACGGACCACACAGGTCCCACGGGTCTCACAGGTCCAACGGGTCCCACCAGTCCTACAAGTCCCACGGGTCTCGCAAGTGTTACAGGCCGCACATGTCCCACAGGTCCCACATGCCCCATAGGCCCCACATGCCCCACAGGTCTCACAGGTTTCTCATGTCCCACAGGCCCCACAGGTTCCGCATTTCCCATTGACCCCACAAATCCCACAGGTCTCGCAGGTCTCTTTGGTCCCGCAGGTCCCACAGGTCGAGGTCTCACAGGTCCCACAGCTCCAGCAGGGCTCGTTTGTCCCGGATGTCCGACAAGTCCCAGAGGTCCTACAGGCCCCGGAGGGTTCCCGGGTCTAGTAAGTTCCGCAAGTCCCGCAGGTCCCACAGGTCCCGCAGGTTCCGCATGTCCCACAGGTCCCACAGGCTTCACAGCTCCATCTGGTCTTGCAGGCCTCGATAGTCCCACATGTCCTGCAGGTTCCACAGGTCTCTCATGACACTTTTTGCTGCTTTCAAGGTGCATTGCCAGGGTAAGTTTTGAAATACTGGCGCACATAATTGCTTGAGCTGCGCGCAGTGCCGAATGGGCCATGAGCGCAAGTGGGAAACGCTGCCCCACAAATGCGGACTTCCGCCCGTCCTGGATTTTTTTATGTGAACTTGCGGAGGCGGTGGTTTCCATCGTGGTCATGCAAAACCCATGCGACGGCGATGTCAATGAGTGCGCGGCGTTGGCCGCTGCATTTCTGCCTCTCCCTGCGGTCGCGATAGCCCGCGCATGCTCGCGCGCGCAGCGGCCGGCGCGCGCGGCGCGACCTACGCGACCGCGGCGTCGCTGACCGCCAAGCACGGGCGCGGCATCATGGCGACGCCGACAGCAGTAGACGCGACGCTGAGAGCAGCGACGACGGCGGCGGCGGCGGCGACGACGGCAGGGCAAAGCGCGGCGCCGACGTTGATCACGCCCGCCGACAACGATGACGAGTCCTCGCGTCGACGACGAAGGTTCTGGAAGGGGCGCGACGCGCGCGCGCGCGGCTGACGCGCGCGCGAGGCCCGCGCGGAATCATTCGACGGGGGTCGCCCCCCCCCCCCCCCCCGCGCGCGCGCGAGGGCGCTCGGGCGAGCTCGACGCGCGGTGCGAGAGGCCCGCGCGGCAGAATTTGATGACGCGGTTGGAAAATTCGCGGTCGCCCACAGCATTCGCAAGAGCGCGCGCGCAGACTTCTGCAAAAAAAAAGGCGTTGCATCACCACGGCCGCGGGATGCTCGACGTTGAAATCTGCGCGATGCCCCAAGTGTTTGATGGGCTCCGACAAGCGCGAGACGACGCGCGCGCTCCGCCATTTTTGTTCGCAGGGGATTCCTGCGACAGCGCGCGCGCGCAAGGGCGTTCGAGCGATTTCGGCATGCGCGGGCGAGTGGCCCGCTTGGTAGCGTTGCGTGAAAATTATTAATAATCGGTGGTTGCCTTAATTAAGAAGCTGCAGGAGCACGAGCGCAGGTTTGCTTTGAAGCCCCCTGTTACGAAACCATGTGTTTTATGTATTCATGGGCTTACGCCGCACCGCCGACCCCTTGGCTCCTGGTAAGCCCTGGGGGGGGGGGGGGTCTTTGCAGCACCAACATTCTGTCTCTCGCTCTTGCGTGGTCTTACTCGTGCACTGCGTCGCAGCCGTCACCGTCGACATAGTCAGGACTTCCATCGCCACCAGACTGCAGGCACACGGGGCACGCCCAGAGGGATCGCGATCCTCCTCCTTCCAGCCACGCGACAAGAAACCCAACGTTTTGCTGTTCTGAGGAACGCGGTTGCCGTGAGTATCGTGTTCGGTGGAGCCCCCCATGTCGCCGCGACAAACCGCCGCCGGCCGCTGCTGCGTCGCGCCAGGCCCGCCCTCAGCAGCCGCCGAACCAGGCCGTCGCGCGAATCTTCATATGTTACGTGTATATAGTCAATAATAGTGTGTATGTGTGTATATATATATACATGCATATACATATTTGTATATATACATATACACATTCAAACCTATAGTACACACACGCGTACATAACATGGGCAGGCATGCGCGCGCAGAGGTGGCACTGCGCGGTGCCACTCGAGAGCGTGTTTTTTGGTTCCAGAATGGGCTCGCGGCGCGTGCATTCGGCGCCAGGTAGGCCCATTCCCTCCAAAGGGGGGAAGTGGTGAGGAAGGAGGAAGCATCCTCGGTGCGTAGTGAGGCCGCCCATCCTCTTTGCCTCAGCTTCCGCAGCCAGTTTCGGCCCTTGTGCGCGCGGCAAATCTGGCGGTCTGCGCAAAGTGCTATAAGGCGGGGCGGGCGCCTCGGAGAGAACCGCCGAAACGCCCTGCGGAGGCAAGTGACGAGCACGGCGGGAAGCAACGAAAGTTGCGAGGAGTCTGACCGCGAGTCGCGCGCGCGCCTCTTCGGGGCTCTCTTGGGCCGTCCTCGGCCCCTCTTGAGCCGTCTTGGCGCCCTCTTGGGCTGTCGTGGGGCCCTCGTGGAGGCTTCTTGGGCCGTCTCGGCGCGGTCTTGGAGGGCTCCGGGGCCGCCCAGGAGCGGGGGGCACCCCAAAAGGCGCACGTGCGAAAACATATACGTTTTACGAAGGGAACGGGCGAGATTTTGCGTTAAGAGGCCCTCTTGTGGCGCATCGTGGGTGCCTCTTGGGGCGTCTTGGGGGCCTCTGGAGCCGTCTGGAGGCCGTCGTCGGTGTTTTTTGATCGCTCTTGGACCGTCGGGGACCATGTGGAGCTCTCTTCGAGGCCACTCGGAGCGCTCCTGGAGCGCTCTTGGGGCCGTTTTCGGGGCCCTCTGGGGCCGTCTTGGACGCTTGTTGGCCCGTCTTGGGGCCCTCTTGGGCTATGTGGGGAACCCTCTTGGAGGCGTCTTGGGCCGTCTGGGAGCCGGGTTGGGGGGCCCTGGGGCCGTCCAGAAGCGGGGGGCACCCCAAAAGGCGCACGTGTGAAAAAAAATATACGCTTTACAAAGGGAACGGGTGATTTTGTGCGTCTAGAGGCCCTCTCGGGGCGAATCTTGGATGCTTCTTGGGGCGTCTTGGGGGCCTCTTGAGCCGTCGGGGGGCCGTCGTCGATGTTTTTGATCGCTCTTGGACCGTCTGGGACCATGCGGAGCTCTCTTGGAGGCCACTCGGGGCGCTCCTGGAGCGCTCTTGGGGCCGTTTTCGGGGCCCTCTTGGGCCGCCTTGGACGCCTGTTGGCCCGTCTTGGGCCCTCTAGGGCTATGAAGGGGACCCTCTTGGAGGCTTCTTGGGCCGTCTGGGGGCGGGTTTGGGGGCCTCTGGGGCCGTCTGGGAGCATCGGAGAACCCAGAAGCCGAACTTGTGAAAAATGTACGTTTCACGAAGGGAATGGGCCAATTTTTGCATCTAGGGACCCTCTTGGAACGCATCTCGGAGGCCTCCGGGGGACTCGTGGAGACCTCTTCTGCCGTCGAGGAGGCCTCGTAGCCCGTCTTTGGGACACCTTGGGCGTCTTGGAGAGCTCGTTGGGCGCCCCGGAGCCATTTCGAGGCCACCAGAGGAGTCCCTGCACGATTTTCAAGAGGTTTTGCATGATTTTCGGGAGCGGATGGCACCTCCGGGGGATTCGGCCCGACCCCCCCCCCCCCTCCAAATCGACCGGACCGGGCCCCCGGGGGGGGGGGGGAGGGGAGGCATCTCACGCGCCGATGAACCCCAAGGGGTCGGCAGATTTTCGCGACGCTGGATTTTGAGACCTTCGCGAAACCCACGGTTGCCCAACGGATCCGGCGCGCGCGCGCGACGACGCGCGCTTCGTTTATATAGGTGTATGTATGCATATGTATACATATATACACATATATATATATATATATAGATGTATGAAGAGGGTGAAAAGTGGCATCTATATAGATGTATACGTACATACCTATATATGTATCTATAATCATACGATATAAACATGTGAAGTTCTTGTTGGTGCAAGGGAGTTTTTGAGGTTGATGACACGTGATAAACGAGCGCCCGCGCTGCATCTGTTGCAGAGGGCGGTGGAAGGGGGGGAACCGTCGTTGTTTCGGCTGGGATGACATGAAATCATAGCTAGGACGGACGACGCGGCGGAATCATGCACAAATTGCAACGCGAAGAAGGTGACCCGTTAAGTCCAGGGGGGGGGGGAGATCCGAATGTGTTTTTAGAGAGCATTCTAAATTCAGTGTAATAGACGTTGCGCACTCTTGTCAGGTGCAATATAGATCGCCAAATTATTCTGGCGCAATAAGTGCGACGCAGTCTATGTCCGCCATAGATGTTGCGCACTCTACGTTGTGGATCAGTTGTTGCGTTGTCCACGTGGTGAAATTTTTATGATGATTCATGTAGATTGCGCAAGCTGCGCGGCGCAATCTGCGCGGCGCAGTCGACGCGGCGCAATTCATCCTGCCGAACGTGCCGCCGTCAACTCCACTGCTCGTGCAATCGTGCCACCGCTGCTCGGCGTTGGCCGGCGCCTCTCCGCGGCCGCGCTAGCGCGCGCAAGGTTGCGCGCAAAACAGCAAGCCAGTCCGGCGCGACCGACGCGGCCGCGGCGGCGCCGACCGCCGGGCATCTCCCAGCGCGTCTCGCAGTCCGCGCCGACGCGCGCGCACTTTCGCGCGAATCGGTGGCCCGGGCGGGCGCAGCATCATGGCTGCGCAGACAACGGCAGACTCGAGGATGATAGCAACGATGCTGGCAACGACGACGGCGAGGCCAGTGACGACGCCGACGCTCATCAACCCGATAATGCCGATGGTGCCCACACGTCGGCGATGAAGGTTTCGGAAAAAATTCGACGCGCGCGCGCGGCCGACGGGCGCGACTGGCCCGCATGGTCTCACTCCATGGATCGCTGCCCCCCACCGCCCTAGCACGCGCGCAAGGGCGTTCGAACGATTCCGGCACGCGCGCGCGAGAGACCCATTCGGTCGCGATCGATGGAAAATTGAAGACTTCAAGGTTTCTTTGAGAATTCGTAAGCGTTCGCTAGAATGCGCGCGCAGAGCTTGTTTTCGAAAACCCATGATTGGAAATGACGCGTTTAGAACGCTTTCGGAACACTAGAGTTTGAATTCTTTGCGAAACCAATGAAAGATTCAGGCACGCGCGCGCGTGCACTTGGCCCCGCTCGTTGGAAACTGATGATATGTGATAAGCGAGTGCGCGCATATTGTTTGTTGCAGAGGACAGAGCGGGGGCGTCAAGAACGGCCTGGCTGGGATTGCACGACGTCGCACTCAGGACGAACAATGGGGCAGAGACAGATGTGAACAGCACATCCCCAGGGCGATCGATGCGTTCGGCCCCGAGGGGAATCCGAGTTTAGCTCTTAGAAAAGAGGACATTCGCGGCACAATCGACTCGGCGCAGCCTATATTGCACATTGTGCAATGAGGCTGGGATAACTTGGAGTTGCCGACCCCACTGCTCGCGCAATCATCCCACCCACGCACCCGCAATTTGGTTTGCAAGACCCATGCGGCGGCGATTGCAATAAGTTCTCGGCGTCGGGTGGTGCATCGCCGCGTCCGCGCTCGCCCGCTCATGCCCGCGCGCAGAGCGGCCGGCTAGTCCGGCGCGACCGACGCAGCCGATCGGCGCATCCCGGCGGCGCGAGTCGGCGGCTCGGGCGGGCGCGGAACCACGTCGACGTCGTCGCTGGCAGACGCGGCGACGAGAGCAGCGACGACGGGGGCGCCCCGCGATTTCGACGCGCAGCCCGAGAAACCCGCTTGGTCGAGTTAGGGCATGCCAAAACCATGATTACACATATGTTCAAGACATTCGATTTGGAAATCACTGCGAATCCCAAGGCGTTGAAGGATTTCGCCGCGCGCGCGCGACGACGCGCGCGCGTCGCCTTTTTTCCATGAGGGGCTCTCGTGACAGCACGCGCGCGAGGGCGCTCGAATGGCCTCGACGCGCGCGCGCGAGAGGGAGGGTCGAATTTGGCAGTGCGCGATGGACACGCAGAAAGTAACCGATGGTTTAGAATTCGCAAGGCTGCGGGCGCAGGATTGCTGAAAACCCCCGATGCGAAACCATGGGTTATGTCTGTATATATGAACACAAACATACAAATCCATACACCTATACATATATATATATATGTATACATATACATATATATATGTATACACACATACATACATGCATACATACATACATACATACCTACATATTAATGTGTATGTATATACGTGTGTTTGCGTGTGCGCGTGAGTTTGTGCGCCCGCGTGCGTTCGGGGCACTCGATTACAGAATTCGCACGAAACCAGAGGTCATTGAAGGATTCCAGCGCGCGCGACGACGCGCGCAGGCGCGCTTCGCTTTTTTGATTGCGAGGGATGTTTGACATGTGATGATGTTAGAAAAACGAGCGCGCGTGCAAAGGGTCTTTTGCCGAGGATGAAGGTAGGCCGACACGCGACCGCCATCATAATTAGGATGGACGAATTCGCTGAATCACATAAGCTAAATCAGTACGAAAAGGTGACGCGGTAGGTCCAGGGGCGAGGGGTTGGTTCATAGAATGCCTTTTCAGAAAGGAGAATTGATATCTGTTCGCGGTGAGTTGTCAATTCCATTGTTCGCGCAACCATCCCACCCTCCCACCCGCAAGTAGGCTTGCAAAACCGTGCGCGCGCGATTGCGATGATTGGTCGGCACTGGCTGGCGCATCGCTGCGGTCGCGTTAGCGCGCGCATGCTCGCGCGCAGAGCGGCCGGCCAGTCTGGCACGACTGACGCGGGCCCGGTGGCGCTGACCGCCGGGCACTTCCCAAAGCGTTTCTCAGGCCGTGCGGCTCGGTGTTGCGGGCGCGGTATCATGGCGACGTCGTCAAGCGCAGACACGATGACGGTAGTAGCGATGCTGGTGGCGACGATGACCACGGCAAGGCCAAGGACGGCGCCGATGCCGATCACTCCGACGACGATGATGATGTCCACGCGTCGGTGAAGAAGGTGTTGCACGGATTTCGACATGCGCGCGTGGCCGACGGGCGCGAGCGGCCCGCATGGCAGTATTTGGCGGATTGCCCCCACCCCCCCAGCACGCGCGCAAAGGCGTTCGAATGGTTTCGAAACGCGCGCGCGAAAAGCCCATGTGGTAGCATTTGATGGACATACGGCTTTCTTACAAGTCCGCAGAAGCGTTCGCGCAGTTTTCTTGTTTTTGGAACATCCATTCTGCAAAACCATATGTTGTTTGATGTTGTGGTCCGGACAGCCGATTCTGAAAACCCATACGGAACAAATGTTGTTGAAGGATTGCGGCATGCGCTTGCGACGACGCGCGAGTGTATTTCGTCCCATGTGTTGCAAAGGATGGCTGCAAGTCGGTTATGGTTGATAAACGAATGCGCGCGCATAGTCTCATTTGACAAGAATGAATGGGGAATCGATACCGGTTTCGTTGGGATGACATGAGTTCATATTCACAGCGAACGACTGGGCATAATCGCACGTAAATTGCACATCCACAAAGGGGACCGATAATCCAGGCCTTTGGAGGGCGGTGGATCCGAATCCTTTTTCAGAAGGGAAATCCACGGCGGCGACGGGGCGGCGACGGCGGCCACAGCCGCCAGACCGACAGACGGACCCAAACAACGGGCGGCGACGAGGCGGCGACGGGGCGGCGACGGCGGCTACATTGCCGCCAGATTGACAAACAGGCTCGGACGACGGGCGGCGACGAGGCGGCGACGGGGCGGCGACGGCGGCCACATAGCCGCCAGACTGACAAACATACTTAGTTCATAGGAAACGAACTACGAATCTCGAACTGCACGCACTGTTCGGGGAAATATCAAACAATATCCGCCAGCGTAGGCCCCAAACAATGCTTTTCTAGCAACCCATGCCGAGCGGGAAATGTGGTGCGATCTACATGTGTGGCGCAATATATTGTATGAATGCTATGTTGGGAAATATACGTGAAACAATAACGTGGTACAAGATATGTCGTGCAATCGATGTGGTGCAAAGTATGTGGCACCATATAAGTGGAGCAATGTATGTGTTGCAACCCATGTGCTGAAATATATGTGGTGCGATCGATGTGGCGCAGTTGTTGGAGAGGGGTATGTGGTGCGATGTATGTGGTGCACGCTATGCGCTGCAAGCTATGTCGTGCAACACATGTTGCGCAAGCTATGTAGTACAAGGTATGTGGTGCATATCTGGGCGGCGACGAGGCAGTGACGGGCAGCGACGAGGCGACGACGGGGCGGCGACGGCGACCACGCAGCCTCCAGACCGCCAGCCAGGCCCAGACGACGGGCGGCGACGGCGACCACGGAGCCTCCAGACCGCCAGCCAGGCCCAGACGACGGGCGGCGACGGGGCGGTAATGGCGACCACGGAGCCGCCAGACCGCCAGCTAGGCCCAGACGACGGGCGGCGACGGGGCGGCGACGGCGAGCACGGAGCCGCCAGACCGCCAGCCAGGCTCAGTTCCCGAAAAACGAAGTGAGAGCAGATTGAGTGCAAGCATTGTTTGAGGATACGCTTCGCGTCACCCCACCAACCCATCCTGAAACGATGCCCAGACGAATTGCCGTGATCAGTGATGTGAAGGAGCATGCAGTGGAAAAATAGTTGGGCAAGACTTCATACCTCAAGAGGGGCAGGATGAGGATGAATCGGAGGAGGAGGAGGAGGAGGAGGAGAAGGAAAAGGAGAAGGAGCAGGAGGAGGAGGAGGAGCAGGCGGAGAAGGAGGAGCAGGAGGAGGAGGAGGGGGAGGGGGGGGGGAGGGGAGGGGGAGGGGAGGATGGAGGGGGGAAGAGGAGGAATAGGCTGATTAGGAAGAGGAGGGGGAGGAGGAGGAGGAGGAGGAGGAGGAGGAGGAGGAGGAGGAGGAGGAGGAAGAAGGTGAGCAGAATGGCCAGAAGCCGCAGTCTCTTCGGATGTGTTCCGAGAGCTTCGGGAGTACGGTTGGCGTGTTTGGGGGGCATCTTGGCAGTCCCGGGTGCCTCTTGGGGCGCTTGGGTGCTTCTGGGGAGTCTCTTGGGAGCCTTTTGGGGGGCATCTTGGGGACCTCTTGGGCGCCTCTTGGGGCCTCCTGGGCACCTCTCGCCCTTGGGGCCATCTCGGAGGAGATCAATCAAAGGAGAGGGGCTCCTCAATCAGGGTCCCACCCTAGGAGACCAACATGTGCCCAAAACCTTCGTAACATGAATGATGTTGGCCGTCTCGTCGAGGCCTGTTAAAGCGCCTGGGTGCCTCTGGAGGGCCTCTTGGGAGTCTCTAGGGGGCTTGGGGGGCATCGCTGGGGCCTCTTGGGGGCCTTGGCACCTCTTGGGGCCGTCTTGGAGGAGATCGATCAAAGGAGGGGGGGCTCCTTAAGTAGCGTCCCCACACCCAGGATGCCAAAACGTGGCCAACACCTTGGTGGAACCAATGGTGTGGACCTTCTCGCCGAGGCCTCGAGGCGACGTGCGTGCCCCTGGGGGGCCTCTCAGGGTATCTTGGGGGTCTCTTGGGCGCCTCTTGGGGGCCTCTTGGGGACATCGTGGGGCCTTCTGGGCACCTCGTGGGAGCGTCTTGGGGCACCTTTGGGAGCCTCGGGGGCCATCCTGGGGCCATCTTGGAGGAGATCGATCAAAGGAGGGGAGCTCCTCAATTAGCCCCCTCCCCCTGGAGGCCAACATGTGGCCAAAATTTGGTAACATCAATGAGTTTGGCTTCCTCGCCGAGGCCAAACAACTACCTGTCGCACCCCCCCCCCCAGACCCAGGGGGAGGGGGGAGGGGGAGATAAGTCCCTCCCCAGAGGGGGAGAAGGGGGTTGGAAGAGAAAACGCCCTAAACCATTCAAGCCCTACAGGACCGGTGGGATGTACACAGACATGTTAGCCAGCGTGGACCCCAAACAGTGCGTGTCTATCAATAGTTGTGGAGCAATACATGTGGCGCAGCATCACGGTGCAGCTTATGTACACTATATGTTGTGCATATATGGTGTACAATGTATGTCGTGCGATCTATGTTGTGCAGTTTATGCAGTGCAGCATGCGTTGGGCACTCCATGTGGTGCACTTCAAGTCGTGCAATATCTGCGGTGCAATATAAAGATATCTATATACATATATATATATATATATATATATATATATATGTGTGTGTGTGGTGCGACCGATGGTGTGCCCTCAATGTGGTGCAATCCACGTGATGCAATATGTGCGGTGCACTCTACGTTGTGCAATATACGTGATGCGGTATATGCGGTGCAATTCACTGCCGAACTTGAAGTTGTCAATTCCACTGCTCGCGCAATCATCCCACCCACCCACCCGCAACTTCGTTTGCAAAACCCATGCGGCGGCGATTGAGATGAATGCTGGGTGTTGGCTGGTGCATCTCTGCGGCCGCGCTAGCCCGCGCATGCTCGTGCGCGCAGCGGCCAGCTAGATTGGCGCGACCGACGCGAACGCGGTGGCGCTGACCGCTCGGCACGTCCCAGCGGGCACTTCAGTGCGAGTCGGCGATTTGGGCGGGCGCGGTATCATGGCAACGTCGGCTACGGTAGGCATGATGATGATTGATAGTAACGATGCTGGCGACGGTGTTGACAGCGACGACGGGGCAGCCAGTGACGGCGCCGATGGTGATCCCGCCGGCGACGATGACGGCGTCTTCGCGTCGGTGATGAAAGTTTCGGAGGGAACCCGCGCAAGGGCGCCCGAACGATTTCGACATGCGCACGCGAAGCCCGTCCTGTTTGGTAGCATGTTATGAAAGTGGAGAATTCCAGCGTATGGTTTCCTTGAAAATTCGCAAGAGCGCGCGCACGCTTTTGTTGAACACCCGTGTTGCGAAACCCTGTGTTTGTGTTTTTTGGACACTCGATCGCGAAATCCTTCCGAAAACCATGTTTTTGAACGATATCGGCATGCGCGCGCGACGACGCGCGCGTGCGCACTTCGTCCCGTCTGTTGCAAGGGATTCGGGAACTTGTGATTCGTGATAAACGAGTGCGCGCGCATAGTATTTTCCTGCCAGGGAACCGGGGGGGGGCGATACCGTACCAGCGTGGCTGGGATAGTATGAATTCATTGGTAGGATGGACAGTGGGTCAGAACCATATGTATGTTGCATAAGTTCCCGGGGAATCGATAAGCCTGGGGTTGGAGGGTGGTACAATTTAGATCCTTCTTGGAACAGGAAATATATGCGAGGCGGCGATGGGGCGGCGAGGCCGTCGACGGAGCGGCGACGGCGACAACATAGCCGCAAAACCGACGCACAGGCCCACACTATGGGCGGCGACGGGGCGGCGACGGTGACAAAATAGCCGCTAGACCGACGCACAGGCCCAGTTCCTTAGAACAGGAGTGGGAACCCTTACGTGCAAGCACTGGTTGAGGACACACTTATGTGTATGCCTGTTGCAGTATGACAGGACATCCCTGGAGGGTCAGATGGCATTGGTGGGACTGGTGGAGCGGAAAGGGCACACGACCCTTGATGAATGACACGGCATTCGCATGCTTGCAACGGTATGGCGGGGCCTCCAGGGAGGTTCCGACCGTTTAGTGGGATTGGCGGAATGGGGAGAGCGCGAAATTTGATGCATACCACGAGATTCGCATGATTGCCACGGTCTGGCAGGCCCCCCTTGGAGGGTCAGACGGCATTGGTGGGATTGGTGGAGTGGGGAAAGTACGAAATGGTAAACGAAAGGGCATTCGTATGTTAACCTCGGTCTGGCGAGACCCCTCTGGAGGGTCGGACGGCATGGGTGGGATTTCTGGACTGGGATTGGTGGGATTGGTGGAGTAAGAACGGCACGAACCTTGATGCAGTGTTCTTGCAGGAAGGGGGAAGGAACGAGGAGGAGGAGGAAGAGGAGGAGGATACACCGCTCCTCGAGGAGGGGGAGGAGGAGGAGGAGGAGGAGGGAGGAGGAGGAGGAGGAGGAGGAGGAGGCGCGGGAGGCGGTCTTAGAATGCAAGAGCCCCAGAACACCACCCAGGATATAGGAACAAAGAAGTGGTTCAATCGGTCTTCGTCGTCGTCGACGTCGGCGGCGGCGGCGGCGACGACGACGAGGACGACGACGACGACGACGACGACGAAAACGACGACGACGCCGATGCCAACGCCGACGCCGACACCGACGCCGACGACGACGGCGACGGCGACGAGGACGAGCAGCGGCGGCCCCGCGCGCGGGGCCGTGCCCACCCGCGAGGACACCGGGGGCGGCGGCCCGAGCGAGGAGGCGGCCCGCCGCGTGGCCGCTGCCGCCGCGGCGGGGGTGGGGGCTAAGCGCTTCCCCCTCCTCGCTTCGTCGGCGAGTGCCTTCGGGGGGGCCTTCTCCTCCTCCTCCTCCTCCTTCTCCTCCTCCTCCTCCGCCTCCTCCTCCTCCTCCTCGCGGGTCGAAACGCTTCGTCGGCGAGTGCCTTCGCTTCAATTTCGAGTTGTGCTTCAGCTTCGGCGCTGGCATCCTGCCCGTGTGTTTCCAGTGGTTCCTGCAAAATGTTTGTGGCGTTTCAGGTCGCCTCGTTGCTGGCAGCCCGAGGCACGCGGGGAGCGCGGTGGACGTGGAGAAGGCGTGGGCGCAAGCAAGCCCCCCCGTCCATAGGAAAAGAACGGAACTCTCCTTCCTCCTCGGAGAGCGATGTCTCCTCCTTGCGTGCTTGGCACTGGCTTTCGGACTTCTTCCGTAGTGCTCGACACGCTGCGTGCGCGGCGGCTTGCTACCTGACTGTTGCCAAGACCCACTCACCCACTTGCTACGGTAAGTTCGCGTCGAGTTGCCGCGGCGGTGACACCAGTGCGGGTGTTCAAGGTTGAACGCCTCCAGTGGCCCAGAATCGGCCGATAGCGAACGATCTACCCTATCGGAGAGCCGTGATTGGGGTGTCAGAGACCACCGCCGACGTCATCGCGACGCGAACTTGCCGTACCTGTAGCTCCTCCAAATCTTGCTGTTGCCGACGGTTTCACGGGGCCGCTCACAAGCGGGAAGTAAGGCCCGCGGCGCGACCTTGGGTAGTTTGGGCCGCGGTGTTCGGTAGGGGAGCCGCCTCCGCCACAGAGGTCTCCTCCTCGTCCCCCTCCCCCTCCTCCTCCTCCTCCTCCTCCTCCTCCTCCGCCTCCTTCTCATGCGTTGCTAGCGCTTCATGAGGATTCGAGCGCTTGCTTCGCGCCGAAGACTTGATCAACGAATCCTCAAGTGTGGTCGCGGCGCACGACGGCCCAGCCGCACCACACCTGCATATCCTCAAGTCACCCCCACCTGTTTTCTTCCCCACCCTCCTCCCCTCCTCCCCCGTCTTCGCCCCGCCGCCGCCGCCGTCGTCGTCGTTGTTGTCGTCTTCGTCGTCGTCGTCGTCGTCGTCGTCGCGCGGTGGTCCCCTGTCCTCCCTGGGCTCGTGGCCCCCTTCGCGGGGGTGGCATCTAAGGTATCGTTTCTGAAAACGCCCAGGGTGGCACATTTTGAGTGACAGGCTCGTTGGGCCCCACACGTGGCGGGAGCCGCCCGGCACCCACGCGCACCCTCGGTTTTGCATTGCGGCCTTGCTGGGCCCCGGCGCTGGCGCCGGTGTTTGCGTTCCCGGACCTTTTCTGGGAATTGTTGACGCTTCGCGTATCCCCACCAGCCCATCCAGAAACGATGCTCAGGGGAGTTGAGGTGATCAGGGAAGTCGGGGAGCATGCAGAATAACAAAGGGCGGGGGAAGCTGTCACAGACCCCGAGAGGGGGAGGATGGAAGAGGAGTCGTCGTCGTCGTCGTCGTCGGAGGAGGAGGAGGAGGAGGAGGGGGAAGAGGAGGAGGAGGAGGAGGAGGAGGAGGACGGAGAAGGAGGAAGAATCGGAGGAGGAGGAGGAGGAGGGGAAGGAGCTTCTTGGGGGTCTTTTGAGGGCCTCTTGGAGGGCTTTTTGGGCGCCTTGGGGCATCTTGGGCGCCTCTTGGGACCCTCTTGAGGCGCTCTGGGGAGCCTTCGGGGCGCTTTTGGGGCCATCTTGGAGGGAGTCGATCAAACAAGAGGGGGGGTTTAATTAGCGTCCCCCCTCGGAAGCCCCTAAAATCGCCTCTTGGACCCCTCTTGGAACGCTCTTGGAGTGCTCTTGGGCGCTCTTGGGGCCGTCTTGGGGCTCTTTTGGGGCTCTCTTGGGGCCCTCTTGGGCCATCTTGGAGCCATCTCCAGGCCTCGGATGGCCATCGGAAGCGAAAAGGCGAGAAAGCAAAAATCATTGATTTTCCTTAGGTTTTGGGACGATTTTGGCCTCTTCGGGGCCTCCTTGGGGAGCTGTTTGGCCACTTGGAGTTATCTTGGGGCCGTCTTTGGGCTTCTTGGAACCATCTTAGGAGCCATCGTGAGCGATCTTGCGCTATCTTGAGCCATCTTGGAGCTCATCTTGGGTTCTCTGAGGCGCTCTTGGAGCCGTCTTGGGCCATCTTGGACGCTCTAACTACCCGCGGCCCCCCCCGTCCAGGTCCAGGGGAGGGGGTAGGGGGAGGGGTAAACCCCTCCCCAAGGGGGAAGAGGGAGGGGTGGAAGAGGATCTGCTCTAGACCACCTACGCCCAGAGGGCTGGTGGGACTTGTCGGTGGACGCTCCGGGGCTAGGCCGGAGGCCCCCCGCCGGGCCCAAATCGGTGGCGCGCTCTGTGGCACTCTAGATTTTGCCGGCACTCTTTAGCCCTTCTATCGTGTCACAGCCTCCGCTTTCGATCGTATCACGGTCTCGGCGTGGCAGGCCCGAATTGTGGGCTTCTAGAGATCTTCGACTGTCTCTGAGGCCGATTGGGCGGTCAATGTCAGACTATAGTGGTTTTGGCGCCCTGCCCTGCTGGGCCCAGGTCGCTGGAAGCGGCCGTTCAGGTTTCCACTGGGCCTCTTCTCTCGTCCTCCTTCTCCTCTCGTCTCCTCCTCTCCCGGGGTCGCGGCACGGGGTGCGCCAGGATGGCCGCTCCCGTGCTGTAAATTGGCGCATGCGCCGGCTGCATGCGGGGGTGGGCCACTGACGTGCCGCCCGGTCTTGTGGGCCGCTCCCTCCAAGGAGCCGCTGCTCGCTCGCGCTGCCTCTTTGGCTCCCCGCCTCCACACGGCATGGCCGTGCGGACAGCCTCGTCCATCATTCAGTGTTTCAGTTGCGTTCGGGAGCAACTCTTAGCCTTGCCTGTCTCACTCCATTGGGACGCTCCTGCACGCAACTTACAGCACAGCGTGCCTGAATTCAGATCCTCTGACGCTGGGAGGGCCCCGGGGTTACAGTAATTCTTTACGCTTCGCGTATCCCCACCAGCCCATTTCACAGCAGCAGGTCTCGCGAAGCATGTCGACAGTTGTGTTTTTCAGGGGTGTGTCCGCTGAACTCCGTGTATCCCCCTTGTCCCTCCTTCCTCCCGCCTCCTTGTTAATCTTTGTCGTGAGGTGAGGCGTTGGGGCACGCCGTTCGCGCGCGAGGCGATCGGGGTTTGCGCAGGTGGAGTCGTAGAAGTAGTAGTAGTAGTAGTAGTAGTAGTAGTAGTAGTAGTAGTAGTAGTAGTAGTGGTAGTAGTAGTAGTAGTAGTAGTAGTAGTAGTAGTTGTTGTAGTAGTAGTCGTAGTAGTCGTAGTAGTCGTAGTAGTAGTAGTAGTAGTAGTAGTAGTAGTAGTAGGAGGAGGAGGAGTAGGATTAGTTGTAGTAGTAGTAGTAGTAGTAGTAGTAGGTGTAGTAGTAGTACTAGTAGCAATAATAGTTGTAGGGGGAGTAATACTAGTAGAAGTACGAGTAGCAGATGAAGTAGTATGAGTAGTATTCGTAGAAGTAGCAGTAGCAGGAGTAGTGGTAACAGTAGTAGTAGCATTAGCAGCGATACTACTAGTAGCAGTGCCAGTAGAAGTAGTTGTCGTCGTAGAAGTAGTAGTGCTCGTAGTAGTACGAGCAGGAGTAGCAGTTATAGCAACCGTAGCACTACTAGTAGTAGCAGCAGTAGTTGTACTAGTCGTCGTCGTAGTAGTAGTAGTACTACTAGGAGTAGTAGTAGCAGTACTAGTAGTAGTAGTAGTAGTAGTAGTAGCAGTAGCAGTAGTAGTCGATGTAGAAGCATTACTAGTAGTACTATCTCCGAACACGAACTCCAGCGAAGCACGCACTCAGTCGTTTGGTGCATGCGTGCTTCTGTATAGTTCTCTGTGGGGAGAGCTGAAGTAGTGCGAGTCGTCGTCGAGTCGTCGTCGAGTCCAGCGATCTTTCCCGACCAGCCTCGTTGTCGTTGCCATTCTTGCTTCAGTATTTCAGGGTGGCCGTGAGCTGCGCTCCGCCTTCAGTAATCGTCTCCGCCTACTAGCATCATCTTTGCGGCTGGCATGAAGAAGCGCCCGTGCGTTTTTTTGTATTCTTCCTCGCTACGGGAGCTCCTTGGAGCGTCACGGAGAATGTCGGTTGTCGGCATTCTCGCATCATTTTCAGCTTCGACAGCGCAGCCGGCGCGATGTACTTAGGTTCGCATGGCCTGGCACGTGATGGGCAGGCCTACGCCACGAGGGTAGTGAGCGTAGCTCAGCCCATCACGACGACGTCGACGAGGACGACAGGACGACGTCGACGTCGAGAGAACGACGTTGACGACGATCACGACGTCAATGGTGATTTGGCTTGCGAGCCGAACGCACGCGCCTACTGCGCTTTGGCACGAGGTGCCTGTGTTGCGCAAGTACTGCGCGTAGTCCATCACGGCGACGAGTTTGCCACTTTTGCTTATGATGCATGACATATCCTTCTCCATTCGCCCCGCTTTCGTTCAGCAGGACGTCGTTGCGGCTAGCGGTCGGTGACATGCAGGCACGGCGGTCATCGCGAGATGTCTCAGAGACGCGCCACTCTCGAGGTTTTGTCTGCACGATCCGTCCTCATTGCGACATGAGGGCATTCATTCTTCGCATGCATATACACGCATACATTCAAAACAGACGCATTCACACATCGAATACGCAGAGACACACGTTAAGGAGGCACAGAGAGAAATATACAGAAGTGGAACGTTCTTCCCCTCCTCTTCCAAAGGGTGTGAGGGGGCCCGCCACTTTTCCTTTGGATGTCGATCCGGCCCATGTGGAGGTCTGAGAGTCGAAGTTCCAAGTTTCGTGCGCCGCGCTCGTGTGCAGTTGATGCGTCGAGCGTTACGCAACGTGGTGGCTGAATTGTACCGTCTTGTTTTATGGAAAAACGAAGAAAAAGTACAGCAGGTAGATGGCTCGGAACTCTTGCAAGAGTAGAATGTGTTGAGGGGGCATGCAGGTATTCCAGAGCTCGAGGGTATCAGCATGAGTGTCGGCCTATCCCGCCAAGTCCATGTAGTGGCTTGTGGTGTATTTGTCTCAGGGTATCCAGGGGCTTGCGGTCTAGGTTGCCACCGTGGTGACGCTTCTTCGATATTCAGGGTGTAGTATTTTGCACGGTTGTGGTTGTTCCAGTTTCAGATATTTCCCGGGTTCTCACAGGGCGTTTAAGTGTTGAACGGCTGATAATTGACACTAAAGTCCGTTGGCGATTCTTGTGTGGGAGTCGTTCGGGCTTCTCTGGGTGTGACCAGGTCGGGCGCCTCGTCCTGATGTGAGTCGTTCTGGTCTCCTCTCCTGGTTTGCGTCGTTCGGGCCTATCCTTGTGTGGGACTCGTTCGGGCTCCTTGTGGTGTGAGTCCTTCGGCCTCCACGTCCTTGTGTGAGTCGTTCGGGCTCCTCCTTGCGTGTGAGTCGTTGGGGCTCATCGTGGTGTGAGTGGTTCGAGCCTTTTCGTCCTGGTGGGAGTTGTGCGGGGTTTTCCTTGTGTGTGAGTCGCTCGGGCGCCTCGTGGTGTGACTCGTTGTGGACGTTCGTCTTGGTGTGAGTCGTTGTTGCCGCTCTTTGCGTGTTAATCGTGAGAGCGCTGTAAAAGTGCATTTGCAACGTCGCTTTAATGGAAGAGTCTGGTCACCTTGCTACCGAGCCCCATGCGTCTCCATGTTCGCAAGTGAGTGGAAGAATGAGTATAACGCAATTCGCCGTGATAAGCAATTTGAGGCATTATCTGTAAACAGATTGCATAGGTGGTCCCTGGTAGAATTTGAATCGGTCGTTCCGCCTTTCGTCTTTCTCCTCCTTCTCGTTATCGGAGTTCTTCTGGTGCGTTCTTGCAGGATTTCACGTGAATGGTTCGGTCAAAGACGCCCAAGGCCCAGGAGGGCCCAGGAGGCTCATACATCTCGCGCGAGGGCTTGAAAAAACGCCCCAAGAAAGTCGAGACGGAATGCGCATCGCGATGGCGCGGCCTCGGGTTTGTAGGCTTGGGTGAATCCGTTAGTAGAATGTCCGGGAGTGTGATGCACTCGCGTGAGGCCCCAAGAGGCTCGGAAGAATTGCTACGAGGTTATGAAGGGCCTCATGATTGGCCGAAATCCCTAGGTGCTCCAGCGTTGTGGTCGCTGTGTCCATTTTGGCTCACAGCATTGCTGGGTGGCTGTGAGCTTAGCTCCGCCTATCAGCAAACGTTTCCTTTTCCAGCTTTCCTCGCGGTCGGCATGGGGAGGTTCACGAGGACAATCTCGGTTGCATGTCCATCGTGTGCAGCATGAACCCCTTCGCGGACAGGGATGTCCGTTGGCGCGTAGAATCCGACTGCGATTTTCCAACTGACAAAGTCGCATGGTGGGGATGATACGTATACGCTTTACTTTCGAACATGGGCATCCAGGGCCATGCGCTCAGCGCAGGCTGTCGAGACATTCGCATTCCTAGCCCTCGCGTTCGCCCAGATCTCTTGGAAGCAGCCCATCGGAGCGGAATGTCTATGTCGGAACGGTTGCGCCGAGAGAAGAGTACGCTACACGCATCAGGGGCAGTGGATCACGAGCAGTCTTTTCTCTTGAGCGGCATCGTATTTATCTGCAAGAGCTGGGGAGGTGGACGAGATGCATGGACTGCGCGCGCGAGATCGGCGCAATGCCTCGTCGGTCTGCGCTGGCTCTAAGGAGAATCCCGCCAGACCATTCAATCTGCAAGCGGCGTGTGGACGCGATGACTGGAAGAGGAGCCTGACCTCGCAGAACCACGGGTGTTCTGCTTGCAAAGAAGTTTTTGAGGAAGGCGGGTCGGGCGCGAAGATTATGGGGCACCATCGGTATTCCGATAGAGATCTCGCGTGCCCGGGCTGCGCAGAGCGAGGGTTCGCGCCTGGCAACATCGACGAGCACCAGTGCGAAGATTGCTTGGAGCACTTGGCCAGCGTCGCGTTCGACAAGCACGTGCTGTATCATGCGAACAGGCGGGAGAAGGCCCGTTTGGTGTTTCTGGACTGTCAGTCGATGCTGCGGTGCGGAACGTGTACAACGGCTTGTGAGCTGAAGTACTGGTCGAAGTCTGATCGCAAGTTCCACGCGTTTTCTTGTGGCACATATGGCAGCTCTTGCTCGGCGGGGGCGCTTAGATTTCCTGTCTGTCTGCTACGGAAGTTGCCGCAGCAGGAGCGTTTTTGGTGCGTAGCAGTGATGTTGCTGGAGGACGTCGACGGCGACGGCCTTGAAAACGCCGAAGGCGTCGACGACGACCACGACCGCGACGACTACGACGACGATGACCGCTCGACGACGACGACGACGTCGACGACGACCACGACGAAGACGCCGACGCCGAGGACGACGGCGACGACGACGACCCTACGAGGACGTCGTCGAGACAGCGACGACGACGACTACAACGAGAACGTGAATGGCGACGTCGACCACGCCGACGCCACGTCGACGACAGGCGGGGCACTCCTGGCAGCGGCGTCACTCTGGAGAGCGAGCGGAACGCTCACGGCCATTCTGGTTGTGTTTCGATGTGGCAGCGTTGCTGAGTATGGTTATATCGGCCATGACCGCATGGGCTCGCCGCTTTTTGTCATGATTGTGTTTCACTCCTTGCTCCATTGGGCTCTCCTTCGTGGCAGGGGCGTTGTTGCGGTGAGCGCCTGGGGTCACGCAGGCACGGTTGTCACCGCGGGATGTTCCAGTTACGCGCCACTGAGGAGTTTTTATGTGCATGTCCCGCTCCCTTGCGGGATCAGGCCACCCTCCTCTGTCAAATACATGCACGCGCATACATGCCAAACGCACCCGCAGAACATACACACACATCCATAATAATGAAAGAGCACAAGCATCATACGGAATGTGAAGTTTCCCTCTCGCTGCCGTGGGCGGTCGATCGGGCGCTCGCCAGGTCTGGAAGTTGAATCTTCGATGCTTCGTTTACCGCGTTCGTGCGCAGTAGGCGCGTCGAGCGCGAGGCACTGCGTTGGCTGAACTGCTCCAGACCTGATTCATCAGAGCAAGGGGAAACAACGCAGGAATAAGGCCTCCCCTGAAGGTAGCAGGTTGACAGAGCCTCGGGAGGGCCTCCACATATAATGCAAGAGTTCAGTTGTCTGTGCGTTGCAGATATGTAATCGTTGTGGTTCCTCGTGGCGTAAGGTGTCGGGGGCTCTCGTCCTTCCTTGTGTGAGTCGTTCGGGCCCCTCATTGTGTGCGAGTCGTTCGGACTCATTGTGGTGTGAGTCGTTTGGGCACTTCGTCTTCGTGTGCGTCGTTCGGGTTGCTCCTTGTGTGTGTGAGTCGTTCGGGCTCTTCGTTCTGTGAATAGTTCGGGCCCCCCGTCCTGGTGTGAGTCGTTCGGGCGCCTCTTTGCGTGTGAGTCGTTCGGGCTCGTCGTGGTGTGAGTCCTTCGGGCCGCTCTTCCTGGTGTGAGTCGTTCGGGCTCCTCTTTGTGTGTGAGGTGTTCGGGCCTTCGTGGTGTGTGTTGTTAAGCACATCGTCCTGCGGTGAGTCGTTCGCGCTATCCTTGGGTGTTAGTCGTTCGGACGTTTCGTGGTGTGGGGAGCATTTGGGGTTTTCCTGGTGTGAGTCGGTCGGAGTCTTCGTCCTGGTGTGAGTCGTGCGGGTTTGTCCTTGTGTGTGAGTCGCTCGCTCTCCTTGGGTGTCAGTCATCTGGGCTCGTCGTCCTGGTTAGGGTCGTTCGGGATCCTCCTCGTGTGTGAGTCGTTCGGCTTCTTCGAGGCGTGAGTAGTTCGGGCTTGTTGGTCTAGTGGGAGTCGTTCGGGTTTCTCCGTGTGTGTGTGTGTGAGTCGTTCGGGATCTTCTTGGAGTGAGTCGTTCGGGTCCCTCGTCGTGGCGCGAGTCGTTCGGGCCTCTCCTTGTGTGTGGGTCTCTCGGGTTCCTCGTGGTGTTCGTCGTTCGGGACCTTCGTCCTGGTGTGAGTCGTTCGGGCTCCTCCTTGCGTGTGAGTCGTGCGGGCGCTGTATCAGCGCATCTGTGGCGTCGTTCTAATGGGAAGGTCTGCTCACCCTGCTACTAAGGCCCATGCGTCTCCATGGTCGCAATTTGGTGGAAGAATGAGCATAGCGCAGCCCGTCGTCACAACTAATAAATGACATTATGTGTAAGCGTTGTTCACAGGTGATCCCTGGTAGACTTTGAATCGGTCGTTCCGCCTATCGTCCTTCTCCTCTTCTCGTTATTGGTGTTCTTGTGTTGCGCGCACGCAGGCTCTCACGTTAGTGATGTGATGATAATGTCCGCGGGAGCGCAACGCTTCCGGTTTTCGCTGTCTTCATTCCCCGACGCTGGTTGACGGCGTTCGAGGTTCGTGAGCACGCTCGACGTCAGTCCACGGCCCAGCAGGGCCCGGGAGGCTTTTTCTCATTTCGTATGGGGGCTTCAAGAACGCCCCCAGAAAGTCCACAAGGAACGCGGATCGAGATGGCGCGGGCTTGAGTTCTGCAGGCTTGGGCAAAGCCGCTGGTAGCAGTTCCGAGTTTGCGCAGGACTCGCGTGAGGTCCCAGGAGGCTCCGAAGAAACCCCACGAGATCATGCATGGCCTCATGATGGGCCCAAATCCATAGATGCTCCAGCGTTGTCGTCGCGGTTGCCATTCTGGCTAAAAGTGTTGCGGTGTGGTTGTGAGCTTAGCTCCGCCTATCAGCACTCTCTTTTGCCCTCCTGCTTTCCTTGCGGTCGGCATGGAGAGGTGCCCGTACGCCTTTGTACCCTTGTTAGCAACGGGGGCCCCTTGGGGCGAGCAGGGCGAGGGCAAGGATTTCGAGGAGTTCATGGTGAACACGTTTGGATCATCTCTCGATCGTTGTGTTCCGCCGGGAAGTCAAGATGCAGAATTTAGCTGCGCTCATCCGGCTCGGAACGGGTCGAATTGCTTGCTCAAGGGTCGCGCCGCTTGCCATTTTCCAGATGCGGTTGAGACTCCGCGTGTCATTCTTGCAGTTCGTGGCGCATGCATACAGCGTGGCGAGGCTGACGTCATCCACCGCGCATTGCCTCGCAAGCAAGTCTTGAAGTTTTGGGTGGCTGTACGTGCCGAGGGGGAGGTGGTGATCCCTCTTTCATTTGGCAACGATCGAGCGTCGCCATATCGCCGTCGCCCTGCAGACATTGCGGATTGCCTGCCGCCAGCCCTCGCGCAGAAATTCGCTCACCTTACCAAGAAGCCGAGGCAGGATGGCAGCGGTGAGCTGAACTGCATGAGGAAACTCGTCGCACAGTTAGGCACGAAGGTTGTGCCTCCTCCGGAGCGCCCCAGCACTGCCTGGAAAGCTTGCGGTGACACGGTGTTTGCGCCCGCAGATATCGCGGCTCGGCAGTGCAGTTGCGCCCGCTTGGTGAAGTTCGCCGCGCACGTGTCCGTGGGCTGTTGCGGTTTGGGGCCCAGCAACGTGGCTCGCAAGACCAGGTTCAACTTTGAGAACGAGATCGTGCCGGCCCTGCTGCATGCTGCGAAGGGCAAGTTGCTGTGCGAACTGCGGGCGGGGTCTGTTCGCAACGAGGATGTGGTGCGTCTGAAGGTTCACGAAGACAATCTCGGTTCTGCATCCATCGTTTGCAACGTGAACACGTACACTGACAGGGATGCTGGTTGGCGCGTAGAGTTCGACGGCGACTTCGCAACTGACAAGCATCGCATGCTGTGGATGATAAGTACGCGCGTACTGTCGAACATGGCCCCCCAGGGCAATGCGCTTAGCGCAGGCTGTCGAGACATTCGCATTGCCAGCCCGCATGTTAGCCCAGATATCCTGGAAGCCGCCTACCGGAGCGGAACGCTCCATGTCGCAATGGCTGCGCCGAGGAAAGATTACGCCACCCGCATCACTTTGGAGCCAGAGGTGGATGAAGAGGGAGAGTATCTCGGCGTTCTCCCTGAATGGGTTGGCAATCGAGTATACCAGCACGATGCACTTGTTCGCAGCGCTACTGCGGAGAATACTCTTGGGCTCGGCTCTCTGCGGTCTGCTTTTTCCATACTGCAACCTTGGTCTGGCTCGTCAGTCGCAGTGGGGAATGTGCTGAAGAACAGAGTGTCTCCATCGTCTCCTTTCATCCAGTCGGTATTGCGCAGGCGGTGCATTCAGCTGTCGGACGATCAGAAGCGATGCATGGAGATTATTAACGCCTCGGACAATCATCACTTAATGATCCAGGCTTTCGCTGGTAATGGGAAGTCGCTACTGCTGTCTTTGCTGGTGGGGACAGCTTTGGAGCACGTCAACAGACAAAATGGCGCAGTGATGATCGTGACTCCTTCGCGCAATCTGCGTGACTCTATATTACAAGGTCCGGATTTCCTAGAGAAGGTGTTTGTTGCAAATGATTTCGGGCCCCGAGTTGTTTGGCTTGGGCGCCCTTCAGATGCTCCCGCGGCGTCGAACACATGGGAAAACAAGGTTGCGGACTTGGTGAATGAACAACTGCACGTATTGCGCGCACAGGTGCAAGAACTGGAAGCCTTGCAGTTACGTCCTGCTTTTCAGAGTATCATGGAGTTCCGCATTTCCTGGAAGGACTTGCCAGCGGCCTGTTCTGTCGTGGCTGGGGACGCCGAGTTCTCGGCGTTGGAGGTGTTCCGCGACCTTGCTCGCCAACGCATGCTACAGATCTTCGCCATCAAGCGGAAAAGGGCGGAGCTCTGGGAGGACGTCTTCAAAGAAGGCACCAACGGTTACCTCATCGTGTCCACAATGGATTCTTTCGTCAAGTGGCGGGCGGGAGCCATTAAAGGATATCTGAATCGTTTGTTGGATCGCCTGGAGATCAGCCTTTTCTGCATGGAAGAGTTTGAGTCTTACGACGTTTCCCAGGTGGTGGCTGCCTTGGCGAAAGTGTCTGTACAGACTCTGCTCATGGTGGGGGGCCAGCATCAGAGAGTAAAAAATGTCGGTGGTCGGCGTTCTCGTTCCACCGTCGGCTCTGACAGCCCGGACGGCGCGCTCCCCTTCGCTCCGCATGGTCTGGAAGGTGATGGCGAGGATTACACCGCGTTGGCAGTGAGCGTAGCTCAGCCCACGCAGTCGGCTCTGACAAGAAGCGCGGCCGTCCCTGAGGCCCGTCCGTGGTACGAATGGTGCCTGAAGGCCGAGAATGCAGTTCTGGACGTTTGCAAAAGGTGCGGCAAGGACGTGTGCAATTACGTGGCGCGCTGTTTCGACTTTGCGAGCACTTTGCTTCTGACTCCGCTGTTGCTCGTGACACTAGACTGCAGCACATATTCTACGACGGCGGCCAGTGGTGGAAAAGTCCAGTGCGGGGCGGTGATGAAGTCGGTTGGCACCCTCTCTTGTTCGAATGTTTATGCCACGCCGTTGCCGCAGATTTGTGTGAGTATCGGAATCTTCAGCGGGAGGGGGAAGCTTTCCCACGACCCACGGTGCTGATCATCATGCCTCTGAGCAGGTCAGCAATACCGTTGTGTTGTTTCATGCAAGCTGCTTTCGATGGGTCAGCTCTGGGTCCAGGGGTCGTGCAAGTGTCGCTCCCTTTGAATGTGAGGGTGGAGAGCGTTCCTATAGTTCACTGCGCGCGGCATCGTCGCACAGTGGGTGCTGAGGTTCAATGCGCTGGGACGCAAAGGAACTTGAACCAAGAGTACATCAACGTGACGCGCGGGGTGATGAAGACTTGCATGTGGGTAGAGGAACAACCTTTCGGGCATCCAGGAAGGCCCCGCGAGGCTCGCCATGAGTATGTCGGGGGTGGCTCGAAGGACGAGTTTTGCTCCGAGTACGCGAAGCGTAGGGACAAACACATCTGGGATAACAACCTGCCGTGGGGCATTCTCGAAGAACGGCAGAATATACAAGCGTCGTGTCACGACTGCTTTGGGGTCTGGCTTCTGCATGGTGCTGTTCGTCGCGTGCAGCGCATCGCTCATGATGTGTGGTGGAAGCTGGAGCGGAACCAGATTCCCAACTTGCCGACCCTCGGCCAGGGACGTAGCGACTACAAATCCTTCGATGATGTCCTGGCGCAAGCAGCTGGCGCAGGTAACTCTCTGGCGCAATTCGCGCGCGAGCCTACCAGGTCGCTGCGGTCTTTGGGCCATGGTGCGGCAGCCGAGCGATGGGGCGTGCAGGATATGCACGACAAGGTGAGGTGCGATGTGGACTTGATGAATTGGATTCCAGCCTTGAAGTTCGGCCATTTGTTGCTGCCGCGTGCCACCGCAGAGGTGAGCTCCGAAGCAAGCAAAGGCGTGACGCGCCTCTGCTTCCCATTCCTTCATGCTCACGCTGGCCTGGAAGTCGAGGGCGCTATAGCAGCACTCTGCAGCCTAGCCTGGTTTCTGTCGGTCATGCTTGACAAAGATCTCGTGTTGCATGCGCGGGTGGGCAGAGAACTGCATAAAATGCGGGCCATTGAAGAAGATGGTGACCTTTGGGCGGAGGGGCTGTGGACCACGAACAGTCTTCCCTTTTGGGCGGCATCGTGGTGATCTGCAAGAGCTGGAAG
The DNA here is from genome assembly GCA_963575745.1 of Prorocentrum cordatum. NCBI lineage: Eukaryota > Dinophyceae > Prorocentrales > Prorocentraceae > Prorocentrum > Prorocentrum cordatum. The sequence continues at coordinate 611,051 of CAUYUJ010021948.1, read as the reverse complement.
TGGGCGGCTTTGGTGTACTCCGCGGTGAGAATTGCGGGCCTCACGTGCAACAATTCAGTAGGTCCCTTGGACTCCGCGTTGGTGCTCTGCGACGAGATCGAGCTCACTGAGTCTACGTCTGATCTTACATCTGCGACGCAATCACCTGTTGATGGGTTCCGCACACTGACTGAGGAGACGTGGGCCTCTGTTGGTGAATTAAGTGAGGCGTTTACGCCCGATGTCGAGGCGAGCGGGCGCACAGGAATGGACGAGAGGTCCACGCACGCCGACCTGATAGGTATCGAGTTAGCATATCTGCAAGATTCGTTTGCAGCAGATGTGAATGCTTTGCTCGCCGTGGACGCTTAGATTCCCAGTTTTTCTGCTACGGGAGGTGCAGAAGCAGGAGCGGTTGTGGTGCGTAGCCGTCATAATTTGCGAAGGACGCCGACGGCGACGACGTTGAAAATGTCGAAGGCGACGACGCCGACAACGATCACGACGGTGACGACGACGATGACTGCTCGACGACGACGACGACGACGACGACGACGACGACGCCGACGCGGAGGAGGACGACGACGACGACCCGACGACGACGTCGTCGAGATAACGACGACGACGACGACAACGAGAACGTGAATGGCGACGCCGACGACGCCGACGCCACGGCGACGACAGGGAGGGCACTCCTCGTAGCCTCTTCACTCTGGAGACCGAGCGGAACGCTCGCGCCCATCTTGGTTTTGCCTCGATGTGGCAGCGTTGCTGAATTAGATTATATCGGCCATCGCGCTTACGGGCTCGCCACTTTTTGTTGTGATGCATGTTTCACTCCTTGCCTCATTGGCCCCGCCCTCGTGGCAGCAGCGTTGTTGCGGCTAACGCCCGAGGACATGCAGGCGCGGTTGCCACCGCGGGATGCCCCAGACACGCGCCACTGTCGAGCTTTTATTTGCACGATCTCGCCCCCTTGCGAAATTAGGGCACCTTGTCCCTCAAACATACACACGCACATACATGCAAAACACATGCGCAAAACACAGACACACATACACAATAACAACAAAAACGTAAACACACGGACAGAGTTTGAAGCTTTCCCCTCGCTGCCAAGGGGGTGAGAGGTCAGGCCATCTTTTTTTTTTTGGAGGTCGATCGGGCCCTCGCCAGGCCTGGAAGTTCATCTTCCGATGCTTAGTCTACCGCGTGCGTTACGCAACGTGCTGGCTGAACTGCACTCGCCTTTGCCCATCAAAAAAAGGAAAAAAAAACAAAACAGGAAGAAGACCTCCTCTAATCTTGCAGGTTTAGAGTGCCACGGGAGAGCCTCCAGAGATAATGCAAGAGTTCGGTCTGTTCGTTGCAGATAGGTGATTCGTCCGGCTCCTCGTGGTGTGAGTCGTTGGGGCCCCTCGTCCTGTCTTGTGTGAGTCCTTCGGGCCCGTCATTGTGTGTGAGTCGTTCGGGCTCCTCGTGCTGTGAGTCGGTCGGGCCTATCTTCCTGGTGTGGTCGTTCGGGCTTCTCTTTGTGTGTGAGTCGTTCGGGCTCCTCGTGGTCTGAGTCGTTCGGGGCCCTCGTCCTGGTGTGAGTCGTTCGGGCGCGCCTTTGCGTGTGAGTCGTTCGGGCTCTTCGTTGTGTGAGTCGTTCGGGCCGCCCGTCCTGGTGCGAGTCGGCCAGGCCTCTCCTTGTCTGCGAGTCGTTCGGGGTCCTTGTGGCGTGAGTCGTTGGGGCCCCGGGTTCTGAGAGATAATGCAAGAGCTCGGTTTTCTTACGTTGCAGATATATGAGTCGTTCCTGCTCCTCGCGGTGTGAGTCGTTGAGGCCTCTCGTCCTTCCTTGTGCGAGTCCTTCGGGCCCCTCATTGTGTGTGAATCGTTCGGGCCCCTCGTGGTGTGAGTCGTTCGGCCCCCTCGTCCTGGTGTGAGTCGTTCGGGCCCCTCCTTGTGTGTGAGTCGTTCGGGCTCCTCGCGGTGTGAATCGTTCGGGCCCCTCGTCCTGGCGTGAGTCGTTCGGGCCGCCCGACCTGGTGTGAGTCGCTCGGGCCCCTCCTTGCGCGCGAGTCGTTCGGGCTCCTCGTGGTGTGAGTCGTTGGGGCCCCCCGTCCTGGAGTGAATCGTTGGGGCTCTTCGTGGGGCCTCTGGGGGTCCTCTGGGAGACTCTCGGGGCCTCTTGGGGGCCTCTTGGGGGCCTCTTTGGGGCCTCTTGGGGGCCTCTTCAGTTCGTGCCAAGTGGGTTCAAAGGGATGGCGACGTCGACGAAGATGACGGCCACGACGACGACGATGAGTACCACAACGCACTGGACGACGACCCATTGTCGACGCACTTCTTCCCCCTCCTTGTCGTCCTGCTCATTTCTTATGTTTAGTGATCTTCCTGATATATGTCTTAACTCTTTTCCTCGGTATTTCTTTACCTCCCAGCGGGGTCCCGAAGCAATGCGGTCCGAGATGGCGCGGTCTCGGGTTGCAGAGGCTCCCGAGAAGTTGGCTGAGGAAACGCAGAGGGTACGCAGCACATCGTCAGGCCCCACAGGCTTCTAGGAAGGGCCAGGAAGTCTCCCAGGGTCTCAGGAGAATCCCAGATGTTTATATCCTGCACTGTTGTCGTCGCTGTTGCCATTCTGGTTCAAAGTAATGAAGCGTGGCTGTGAGCTTAGCTCGGCCAGCAGCACTCGCTGCTGCCTACGAGCCATCTCCCAGTGACTGTGAGTTCTTTCCGCCCATCATTTTCGCTGTGAGCTTAGCTCCGCACGGACGCTTTTCCTTCCAGCATCGTAGAGCGGTGGGCATGGACATGCTGGTGTGAGCTATGTCTAGGGATTGCGAGGGCCCTCCGTGGCGGTGCAGAACATGTAGCATGGATTTCGGAACGCAGAAGTGCAAGTATGACATCCATATGTCTGGGCGCTACCATGCTCGCCAAGTTCGCCAGCAATCAGGCCTACGGGAGCGGAAGGGCAATATCCTGCGCCGAATGACCAACGTCAGAAGTGCTAGCTTCGTCTCGTGGCTCAAGAGCACCATCAGGCGCAGCCAGCGGGCGATTCGGAGCGGCGACAGGGTCGTCGACTTCATCCCGTTCGGCGTTTCGTGTCTCGTCACTCGTGATGTACACGCAGTTATTTGTCAGCTGCGGCGCTTGAGGACGAGTGGTGTAGCCCATTTGACTGCTGTCGGCGCTGCTTGCTTGCTCTGGACGGACGCATGGGTGCAGGCCGTGGGCGTTCCCCTCACGACCGCATCCTATCGCGGCGATCTGGTGAGGCGACTTTTGCAAACGCGCGCGGATGATGTGCAGGTAGCGAACCCCAGCATTCGTGTTTGCCGCGGGCGTTCGCTTCTCACAGGCACCCAGGCGTATGCTCGGCGCAAAGCTCGACGGCTTGCATCCTTAGTGCTTGGTGTTGCACGCCGAGCTCCAGGGGCGTACGCTCTATTTCAAGAAGGCAACGCGTCGAGCGCCATGGATGCCTTGCGCGGGTCTGGTCTGCCAATCGGGGGATACACCGCTAATTTCATGCCGGTGTTGTTGTCACAGCTGGAGCTGGCGCAGTGGACGACAGTTGCGACCCGCGGCTTCGCTGGTTCTACGGGCTTGGCGGCACTTCGCCTGCTCGTGGGTCGCAGCGTGACTTTGGCTGGGGCTGACACGGCGCTGGCGCTGCTGTCACAGAGCATTCGTGCAGATTGGGCCGGGCCGCCGCGGCTGCCCCCGTTCGAGATGCTCGACCTGGAATCGCAGCTCTGTGCGTGGCACTCTGCGGACTGTGCATCTGCGAACAGCTGTCAGTACCGAGGCATGCGTGGTGTACTTCAGCTGGTGCAGTAAAGTGTTTGGTTTCGTCGGCGATGTGCGCAATGCGCAGACCATCGGTTCGTTGGCATAGCGCGCGTTTGCATCCAATGCGCAGGTGGAACATAGCTACCCTCAGTAGTCGCAATCATCGCGCTTCCTTTTCTTCATTGACTTTTCCCTTCGTCGACAGGCACGTGGGATGCGGGTGGAGCGCCCAGCGGGCAGATGTCATGTCATGGGCGCAGTGCGCGCCCGCGCCTGAGGGAGGAGGGTGGGCATGGATAGTCATGAATGAGGGGGGGGAGGTGAGGTGTGGGAGTCTATGAGCTGCAATCAGCTGTCGCATGGCGTTTTTCGAGATGGGTTCGTGTCTGGATGAGATGGCGGGAGGGGTAATCCAGGGGAAGCCGCTGGGGATCATCCAGGGGAAGACATCTTGTCGCTCTCGATCGGCAGAGGCTCCGGGGAAGCCGTTGGGGGTAATCCCTAGGTCCGCAGCGGCCACGTGATGAACCAAGAGGCTCCCAAGAAGGGACACGAAGTCACCAAGCCGCTCAGACTTGGTCGAAGTCCATCTTTCCTGTAGCTCAATCGTCGCCGTTGCCATGCTGTCTCACAATGTTGAACAGTGGTTGTGAGTTTCACTTGCCCACATGGAATCGCTTCCGCCTATGAGCAATCTTCCTGTGGTGCTGTGTTCCCACAGCTTCGAAGTTGAAAAGCGAGCTCATCTCGACATTCGTGCAATGTGTGGCATTCGTGCTTCCCCCTCCTTGTCCTTGTCGCCCTCCTACCTTTCCCTTCGCTCACTCTTTCCCATCATTTTTTGTTCTCCTCCTCCTCCTCACCCAGTCTCGGAGGCCTTCTCATTTCATGTTCACGCTAATCTTCTGCGAGGCTGCACGTTGTTGGCCGTGGACCCAAGATTACAGCGCCTTGGATCCGTTGTAGCTGGGCGGTCGGGCAAAGCGAAGTCATGTGTCGATGCCGTCCGGCCACGGTCTGCCTGTGTAGACCACTTCATCTAATGAGCTTTTCATCGTCTACGCGTGAGAGTTCCCAAATACCCACTCGCGGCTCCTCAGGATTAATCAGGATCAATGGCCCCAGAGGACGACCTAATTGAAGTTCTCCTTTGCTTTAATAGATTTCCTCCAAAGTAGCCGAAAGAAGCGCCGAGGAGACACCTCGCCCCACCCCCTCCCCTGGGACTGGACAGGGAGTCCGGCGGGTCGTCAGGGGGGGCAATTTCCATTTCTGGCAGGGAAAAAAAAACAACGACCCTCACGAGGATTCTGGCCTCGACTGAAGGAGGGAGTTCGGCCCCTCAGCGGTTCGTCGAAGCCAGAATCATTGATTTTACTACGGTTTTGGCCCCATGTTGGCGTCCTCAGGAGGCCGCGCTTTTACTCCTGCATAGCAAAATCATTGATTTTATAGAGGTTTTGGGGTCACGTTGTCCTTCGCAGGGGGCAGCGCTCGCGTGCGCTTCCGTAGTGGCCGCAAGAGGCGCCAGTATGGCCCCAAGAGGCCCCTAGGAGGCTCCCAAGAGGTCTCCAAGAGGCCTCCAAGAGGCCCCAAGAGGCGCTCAAGAGGCTCCCAAGAGGCTCCCAAGAGGCGCCAAGAGACCCCAAGAGGCCCCAAGAGGCCCCCAAGAGGCTTCCAAGAAGCTCCCAACAGGCCCCAGGAGGCCCCAGGAGGTTCCCAAGAGGCCCCTCCAAGAGCCCGAACGACTCACACCAGGACGAGGGGCCCGAACGACTCACACCACGAAGAGTCCGAACGACTCACATCATAAGGAGGGGCCCGAACGACTCACACCAGGACGAGGCGCCCGAACGACTCACACCACGAGGAGCCCGAACGACTCACACCACGACGAGGGCCCCGAACGACTCGCACCACGAGGAGCCCGAACGAGTCACACCAGGAGGAGGGGCCCGAACGACTAACACCCGGACGAGGGGCCCGAACAATTCACACCACGAGAAGCCCGAACGATTCACACCAGGACGAAGAGCCCGAACGACTGACCCCACGAAGAAGAGCCCGAACGACTCACACCAGGACGAGAAAGCGCAAACAACTCAAACCACGAGGAGCGCTTTCTCTCCCTCCTCCGCCGCCTCGTCCTTCCCCCGCTCCCCCCGCAAAGAGGATGTGCGAGAAGGCGGGGGGAAGGAATGACAAGGGGGACTTGCGGGGCGAGGCGGACACACGTTTGCAAAAAACGACGGCCGGCATGCTTTGCAAGGGTTGCTGTTGTCAGATGCGCTGGTGGGGATGCGCGAAACGTACGAATTCAAGTTATCCTTTTCTTTGATCGATTTCCTCCAAAGTAGTCCAACGAACCGCCGAGGAGGCACCAAGAGGCTCCAAGATTGCCCCAAGATGGCCCTCGCGAGGCTCCACAGGCTTCTGGCAAGGTCTACGATTTCACACAGGCGTTCAGGATAGGCCAAGTCTACATTTCCTGCAGCGTTGTTGTCGCTGTTGCCATTGTGGTTCACAGTGATGACGTGTGCCTGTGAGCTTGGCTCAGGCAGCAGCAATTGGTTGTGTTTTCGAGCATTTTCCCAGTGTCCGTGATTTCTTCTCGCCCATCCTTCTCGCTGTGAGCTTAGCTCCGCACGAACGCTCGGGCTTCCAACACCGCCAAGTGCCTCCCTTCTGCTGCGTGTTCGCGTCAAGCTGGGGATGTCTGCACTCCCAGAAGTACCAGAAGAAGCTCCGATGTATCGGGGCCAAACGGAGGACCAGGTGATTGGGCACGTAAGCTGCGTGATCGAGTTGCAGGAGACCAACCTGCAGAGAAGCCGCAAGGTGACGATGGAAATGCTGAAGGTACTCGAATCTCAGACCGACTGCCTGAAGGCCTCCAAGCTGCAGCCCACGACGTGCTTGACCCGCAGCGCCATGGCCAAAGCGAGGACGACGCAGGATATCTACATGGTAGCGGAGAACATTCGTACCATCGAGGACCAGATCCAAGGAATCACGGCAGGCCTAGGAAAGCTCATCGAGGCCCACGGAACGTTGAAATACCAGACGGAGCTCCCCCTCATCTGGCCATCGGTCAAAGAATGCATAAAGCCGCAAGCCGACGAGACGGACAACATCAAGGATATCGAGTTCAACCTGAGGGTTGCGCGTCGCGAGGAGATCGCTAAGGACCAACACAAAGAGATCTTTGACGTTGTTGCAGCCTCCAGAGAGCTCCGCGACGGGCGGCAGGCTCTAGAGGGAGGTAACTCTGCCTGGGACAAGAACAAGCCAGAGACGTGGCATGCCTACGGATGGACAGATTATGAGGTGTGGCCCGGCTACGACAACGTAAACACCTCGCAGGCTCAGATGCCCGAGATGCCAGAGAAGCTTGAGGACACCTTCCCTCCTCCGGTGGGCTACGCGAAGCGCAAGATGGAGATAGACAAGAGGATGGAGATCATCAGGGGAACAATGTCGGCAGCCTCATCGTCGGGAGAGCCACAATAAGCACATGATGATCATTGACAAGAGGATGGAGTTCGTGGTGGAAGTGAGAGAATCACGGATTGTTCGTCGTTGGGAAGGTGCACAAAAGGCAACGAGTACACGTACTGGAACATATTGTATTTGGTGATGGTCAACTCGCACTGGCATTGAGAGTGCTTGTGTTGAGTGAGTGTGTGTTGTGCCTTCCCACTCTTTGCTTTAGAGAAGGGGCGCGGCCCTGGGCATGTGCCCTGTCTCTCGATCGTGACTGCCAACGCCACCTTGCGCGTCATACAACAGCATCCTACAGGATCATCAGTTATTAACATCCTACACGTCATTCAACAACGCATCGACCAACTTAGAATTTACATGTCATCGTGCTCACATCGATCAGGTGGTGCGTCACCCGTGATATCATAGCACATCGTACCATTGACATCCTCATCATACTTACCATTCCACATCCTACATCATGTCACATCATCACACATGTGGGACGAGGGAGATTTGGGTGCCGTAGGGTGTCTTGTCGTTGCAGATGTGAGTGATCTTCGTCGCAGATCTGGTTGTTGCATGTAGTGCGTTACTCGTGGCTTTTAGTGCACGAATGGTTCCTGCACGCAAAACGGGTGCACTGTTGCGAGCCGCGGGCTCGAGTCGAGCGCGCTTGCGAGATCATCGGTAGTGGGCGTAGCTCAGCCGTTGTTCACTCAGCTGTTCCCATTCAATTCGTTTGGCGAGGTGGCCAATCCTCCGGCGCGGGACTCGGGCCATGTCCACTCAGACCTTCCACGAGGCTGTGGGGCGTCTTTCGACAACATTGCTGTGCAAGCGGACGGCGCGGCAGAGAAAGCTATCCTGAAGCCTGGCGTTGAGGGCTTGCATGTGTTCCTTGAAGGGCGTCGCGCCGATGGCGCCAGTAGCGGCGTGAGTGCCGAAGCGGTTACAGTGGAGTCGCTGAAGAAGATGTTCGAGAGCAGGGGTTGGCCTTTCGACAAATCGTTTGGGAGGGCCGATTTGATCACGCTGCTCGAATCGCTGGGTGAAGCAGGCTCTGGCGGCGAGGACTTGGCGGAGGACATTTCCACTTTGGTGGATGATCTGCCATCTCGAGCGGCGGCGAAAGAGTTCCCGCTCTTTCGCCCGATAGAATTGCGAGCGGACGACGAGCAGAATGCCGCCGAGGAAGCCATGGGTCTCGTGGAGAAGCTGGATGCTGTGTAGATTCAGAGCTACATTGATTTTCAGAAAAAGGAGTATTTTAAGAATGGTCGTGGAGATCCAGCGACGTCGATTGACGAGAAGCATGCTCAGTGGGCACTCAATTTTACTACAAGCACGTGCGTGCTTTTCTCGCCAAGCAGTCTATTGATGCCTGGACATTTGCTCACCGGTTTGCCCAGTCAACGTTCATCCCGCTGATCTCCCCGCAGTTGATCGGTGACGGGGAGAAGAAGGTTTTCGCTCGTGATGCCGCGTCGGCTATGAGGCCTGAATTGTTGGAGTTGCTGGACAAGAATTTGCGGTCAGCTTGGGAGGAGATGGCGGAAGTTGCCGAACTGAGTGGGGCAGACGCTCACGATAGCTTCAGAGAGTTTTTGGAAGAGGACTACTTTCGCATTGTGCGCGAGACCTGCGATGCGGGTGCGCACCAAAACGCGGGGACTGGCTTGGGCGCGCCCGCGGCGTCTTGGCCGTTGGTGGACCCGGGTTTTGGAGTCTCCGCAGACGAAGCAGCGGAGCGTAAATCATTCCTCATGAAGGCATCCGCGGCTGATCACACTTTCGCCGTGACGGGAGTCACGGAGCATACAGCCAATTTGTGCAATCGCGCACGGCCAAGCAGAGGAAAATGCTACCATCGGAGCCACCAGAAAAATTTGCGGCATCTCGGTATTACGCCTTATTGCGGGAAAGCGTATCGGAGGTTCGTCCTGGGGACTCTGTTCTCCGACACGCCGAGGAGAGCGCCGTGGCCCATGGATCGACGCAACTTTCGGATGCGGCGTCGACTTCTGGTTTGTCTGGCATTGATCTGATTCTATCAGGGCAGGCGTTTGGTCCGACGTCGTCGGCGTCCGAAGAGATATTCCACAAATCTGCGCCGGCAATTCTCCAGTCTTCCGAGGAGGGTGGCAGGTGTCATTTCCAGGGCGTTGTGATTGCATGCGACAGTAGTCCTCGCGATGCACATTGCGCGGAGGGTTCTCCGCGGAAGCGGAAGGATCCGTCTTCGGAAGGGAAGGCGGCCGACGTGGTCATGGTGGACACGACGGGGCCCATCTGCGCGTGCTTATGGGGTGACGCCGCTGAAGATATTTGCAGCATCTGGCGCGCTGTACAGGAGCGTCGCCATCGGGGCGATGTTGCTCCGTGCGTCGTGGACCTGTCCAAGGTTCGCATCCAGGGAGCGGGGAAGAACAATTGGAATGGGGAGTTGCTGACGCGGATTCGTATGTTGACGTCTATTGAAGCTGTTGGCGGGGAGATGGGCACGACAGCGCAGGTTCTGTCTGGTCCGACGTCGGAGAATCTCATCCAGATGAGGTATGCGGTTCCACCTTCGGATTGTTGCGTTTCCGTCTTTCGTTCTCTCCGCTACAAATTAAACCCTCCATTCCGGTTGTCGGTGAAAGGTAAAGCGATGGATCTGCAATCGTTGGAGATGTCGCAAGGGGGGAACGCGAAACGGATATTTGATATAGTGGACAACAGTGGTCTCTACTTCACTTGCTGCGCCATGAAGCACAATGCGGAGTCCCAGGCGTTGCGGAACTTCCAGGACGTCGTGGTCTACTACGGCACAGGCCGCGCGGCCATTGGCAATTCCAAGGGCATGCTTTATCTTTTGAAGGATGCGATGATAATCCCCGTCGGCCAGCCTGCTATGTTGGGCACCGCGAAAACCGAGCAGCTTACTATTCAGTGAATGGGGCTGTCATGCAGTGGGCTCAGGTGGTGTATGATGCTTCCTCCAGTAGTGGTGATGTGAATATGTACCACGGAAGATGTGACGCTTCTATACGTGACTACTACTTTTTACAGAGAGGCTGGACATTGGATGTTGCGTCAAAGGGGACCGTGGATGCTGTATACACGGCGTGGGCATCGGTATGTAGCCAATGGTGGGCATGCCTCTACTCATATTCCGAGGCGCTTCGAGTGAGCTCCAGTACAGGAAACATCCCGCCGGTGGGACTCGTACTGCGATCTGGCTGGACTCCGTACTTGGGTTCTTTGGGTTCTGGTTACTATACTCTGTGATGGTGCTGGTTACCCTGGGAAGTGATGGTGCTGGTGACTCTTCTCAGTAAAGATTCATTGGTGGGAGTACCTTGTGGCGCAGCACTGAATCAGTGCTGGGTGATATCGCTGCTCGTGGACTCCCTCCCGATCTATCTACACGTGTGGGATCGCCGAGATCTCTCGCTGCGCCTTGTTTGAGCGCCTGAGCAGTTCGGCCCGTGCAAACACATGCGCGTTCTCTTCATAGTCCTCCCCGTCCGCCTCTGCCTCGTTAGATTCGTTTGATTCATGTCCCTGAGATCTCGCTTTTCTCGGGCTCTGATTCCTTTGCTGGTGCGTGCCTTTATTTTGTTTCTATCGGGTTCAGTAATTGTGCTGTGTCCTGGGAATTCACTATTGCTGGTTCCAGGGAGTCTTGATAAGGGAAGGAGGTTCAGAAGGGAGTGTGAATAGGGTTGGGTCCAGAAGAACTTTGCCTAGCAGGGGTGGAAGACATCGGAGGCCAGCACGTGTGGCCTTGCCTTTTTCATTTTCATTTCGACGTTGATCTGTGCTCTGTGGAGGCGTGTCGGGAAAAACTGGACAAGTTCGAACTGCACAGGGTGAAGAAGACAGACTTAACGCAAGATGTAGGTTTTCTGTGCGTCGCAGATATGTGAGTCGTTCCGTCTCCCCATGATGTGAGTCGTTGGGGCCTCTCGTCCTTCCTGGCGTGAGTCCTTCAGGTACCTCCTTGTGCGTGAGTCGTTCGGGCTCCTCGTGGTGTGAGTCGTTCGGGCTCGTCGTCCTGATGTGCGTCGTTCGGGCTCCTCCTTGTGTGTGAGTCGTTCGGGCTCCTCGCGGTGTGAGTCGTTCGGGCGCTTCGTCTTGGTGTGAATCGTTCGGGCGCCTCCTTGCGTGTGGGTTGTTCGGGCCCCTTGAGATGTGAATCGTTCGGACCCGTCGTCCTGGTGTGAGTCGTTGGGGCCCCTCCTGGTGGGTGAGTCGTTCGGGCTCCTCGTGGTGTGAGTCGTTGGTGCCTTTTGTCCTGCTGTGAGGCGTTCGGGCCTCTCCTTCTGGTGAAAGTCGTTCGGGCTCTTCCCTTCACTGCCCTGGCTGTGTCTTGGTATTTGAGCCGGTTCCTGTTATCTCGTCTTCGCTGGTTCTTCCGAAGTAACCTTTGCTGTTTCCATCCCCCTCTGCCCCCTCCATCTTATCCTTCTCCGTGGAGGGCGGAAGAAAAGGACTTACTAACTCAATCGGTCGAGGTCAAGGCCCGAACCATCCTCCAGTCCGCGTTGCCCCCGCCGCCCGCACGGGGCTCTCCCTTTTCGGGCCTGGGGGTGGAGGAAGTGTCCAAAGTGCGTGGTGAGTATGTTTGCGTGTGTGTGTTTGTGTGTGTGTTGGTGTGTGAGCGTGCGTGTTTGAGTATCAGCGGAGGAAGCGCCCTTTTCTCCCGCTATCCAATCCACCTCCCCCCCCTCCCTTCTCCCACCCCTCGCCCCTCCTCCCAGGAGCGCGGAAGAAACAAACTCGCCAGCTCGATCATCCGAGCTCAGGGCCCGAGCGATCCTCGAGTCCGCTTTGCCCAGGGCCCCCCCCCCTCGATTCCCTAGCGTAGATGCGGAGGACATGGAGCACGTGCGTGGGGAATTGTAGTATCAACGAAGGCTTTCCCTCCCGCTCTCTCATCCCGCCCGCCCCCCCCCCTCCTGTCGCCCCCCCCCTCCCCGCTGGAGAGCGAAGGAAGGGGCTCGATCGAGCCCGGGGCTCGAGCAATCCTGCAGTTTTTGCGTTGCCCCGCCACGGGGCTATGCTCGCCATGGAAGGTCGGCGTGGCGTTCGTGAGTACTCGCGTGCAGATGACCGACTTCTTCGCGATAGCGCAGGTGAACATCCTCACGGTGGTGTTCGTCCGCGAGCCTCGTGCAGGTTCACATCCTCGCGATGGTTTTCGTCCTGTCCCACGTGCAGGTTAACATCTTCACGATGGTTTTCGTCCTCCTCCTGAGCTGATGCGGCGCAACTCGCACCACGAGCGCGCGCGGCGCGCGCGCGCACACGCGCACTCACACAGACGCACGCAGGCATACACGCACGCAATCAAATTTTGGAGAGGATCGAATATTTCAGACACGCAGGTCTGTAACTCCGCGTGCCTCTTGCTCCCTCCTCCCATCTGCCCTCCACGCACGCACGCGCGCACGCGCGCGCGCACGTTGCGCACGCACGCGCACTCCTCTCTCTCTCTCTCTCTCTCTCTCTCTCTCTCTCTCTCTTTTTTTTTTTCTCTCTCTCTCTCTCTCTCTCTCTCTCTCTCTCTCTCACGCACGCACACACGCGCGCGCGCACACGCGCACACATACACACATAATTTCTGCCATTGTCAATCCTCCCCGCGGTGATTTCGCGAGCGGATCGAGCAGGATGACGCTGGATATACGCCTTCCTACGAGTTGCTCGCCCCCCGCCTTCCCTCGGCTCTCCCCTCATCGCGCACGCGCGCGCGCACGCGCGCACGCGCGCAACACGCACAAGCACCCAAACGAATTCGAGCGATCGCAGGCTGAATAATAGCAGCCGTCGCTCTGGCACGGCACTGCTCGGAGCGAGCTTGCAGGCCGCCAGGCCGCCTCTCTCCTTCCTTGCCCACGCTCCTGGTGAAACCAACTCCCTCGCCTCAGCAACCTCCACATCCACGCTTCTTATCAGAATGACCCCTCCTTTCCCTTCCCGCAGAATTAACACGTGAAGCTGGCCGCTGCGTTGCTGCAGAAGGGCCGCGCACGCTGCGCTTGCCATCTTCTCGCCCCCCTCCCCTCTCGATCTGGTTCGATCCGTAGGCGATCCGTGCAGCGAGGGATTGGCGCGGGGACGTGCGCCGACAAGTGGCTAACGCATGCGCAACTTCGAGCAAACGACCCACCCTCCTGAATCCCCGCCGCCCCACCTCGTCCCCGCGTATCGCTCGTGCAGCGACGCGTACCCAGGGACGCAGTGCGAGATTGCGACCACATGCTTTGGAAAGAGCCCTCATCTTCCTCCACCTATCCCTCGCGGCCGCGGTCGTGAAATGTGCCATTAGGTGGCCGCCGTCCAGATGGTCGGACCTCCAATCGCCGTGCAAAAATTACAACGTGAGGTTTTTCGCTATGATCGGCCTCTGGGGGCTGCGGTGCGAGCAGTTTACAGCGGCGTATGAGCTGAAGTACTTGCCGAAGTCTGAACGCAACAATCCTCGTCTGCTCAGGGCTCTACTCTGGTTTGCAAAGCATGCCGTGCGCTAGGAGTCGACCCGAGTGACCTGGAGACGTACACCTGCCAATCAGCGTTTTCGAAATAACGCCCATCCCCTCCACCTCTTCCCCACTCGAGATCTTTACCTTCTCCGATCAACTAAGACCACCCAGTTGGTCGACACGCGTGGCCGCACCAACGCGCGGCGTAGTTACGCGGAAATAACCGTCGCTTTCTCTGCGGAAAATCGGCGACCGTCCGCGCGGTGCTCGGGTTTGTCTGGCGTGTTCTTGTTTACTCAAGGGTTTTCTGTGCCACGAGTGTTTTGTTGTCTCGCTCTGGGCCCGACTCAGGCCCATGGGTCCAAAAAGCACGCTCTTCTCGAGTTATATCACGCCGTGTCGTCTCTTCGCATTGTGCGCATGATGGACGTATGTTTGTGATAGATACCGTTGGGAGGTATAGTCAGTTCCTCTCATATCTTGTCTCTCATATGTCGTCTCCCAAAGTTTGACTATGAGGGGTGGGGGCGTCGTATGTATCTATACATATGCAAATGCTGCACGTGTGGACATGTGTCGATGCATAAACATATATGTATGTATATATATATACACATATACATATATATATATATAAATACGTATATCTTTCTATAATGTGCATATAAATACATAAGCACAGGTCCTCATTCCACCCCTTCCCAAGCGTTTGAATCGATCAGGGCGGTGCAGAAGGCGGTGTGGCGCGTGAGCGACGGGTGTGATTCGTCTGGATGGCTGATTTTTTCACGACGGGTGATTTTTCTATGTTCGGCCTTAGAGGGCCCATCTCGGACCTCGGGCGTGGCCCAGACCTCTGGGGGTCCACGTCATGAACAAAAAGGTCACAACGTCGGGGCAGGATCGTCGCATGTTTGTTTTTCGCAGAAGCGACGGCTGCGAGTCTCAGGCCAAGTGCACTGAATGGACAACCGCAGGTTGCATTGCGCCGCGCATGCTTCAGTTGGAAATGTGCGCGGATGTCGTGCCCATCGCTGTGTCTCCATTTCCTCCCCCTCTTCCCTCCTCCCTCGCCCCTCCTCTTTCTCCCCGCGGTCCGATGCAATCTTCAATTGCGGGAATGGCATACTCTGAACTATTTCCCCGTCGGTCGCCGAGATTGAGAGAGCACCGATCACCGAGATTTCTCGCTGCGGCCCTTGAGATTTTGCTTTTCAGTGGCCCCTCCGCCTCTTTACATTCTTCTCCCTGAGAGCTCGCTTTTCGGTGACCCTGGAACCTAGGCTAGTTCCTGTTAGCTTGCTCCTGGGATTTCATTACTGCAGATTCCAGGGAGTTGTGACAAAAGACGGGGATTCACAAGGAATTGCGACAGAGACTTGGGCCCTGAAGAACTGTGCCATAATCGGGTCGAAAATATGCAGATTACCTGTGAGATCTAACACACATACGAGAGTATATCTTCGGCCATATCCCAGGAATCTCCTTGTTGGAGGGACCACCTATCGCCGAGATTTGTCACTGCGGCGCTGCCTGAGCGCCTGAGCATCGGCCATTGTGGGCCAGTCTCGGCCATTCTCTGCCATTGCCCAGCAATCTTCGTGTTTGAACAAGCACCGATCGCTGAGATGTCTCGTTGAAAATCTATGGGAAGAAATGGGTGTCCTCTCGCAGTTCTCATCCTCTGCCTCTGCCTCGTTTGATTCCTTTTCAGCTGTGTCCTTGGGATCTCGCTTTTCTTTGCCCTTGGTTTGTTGGCCGGCTCCTGTGAGTCTGCTTTCGGTGATTCGTTTATTCTCGGTTTCATTGTGGACTCTCTTTCTACTTGGCTCTTTCGGGTTTGGTAGTCGCGCGGGCTCTTGGGATTTCCCGACTGCTGTTTCCAGGGAGTCGCGACCAGGGACGAAGGCTCGCATCGATGTGTGAGAGAGGCTTGTGTCCAGAAGAACTGTGCCATAATCGGGCCCGAGACATTGCGATTCCCTGCCGGTTGTCCGTAGCCATTGTGGCCCATCAGAGGCAGGAGATCATATTCGCATCCGTTCCCCAGGAATCTCCCTGTTGCTGTGAGTTGTCTCCGCCTACCATTTCTGCAGTGAGCTTAGCTTGGCACAGACGTACTCACTCGACTTCGCGCGCGATGGCTACTCGTAGTGGCGAGGAACTGCGGAGGGATTGGGATCGTGGTTTCCGTCGTGCACGCCGTGACTCCCCTCCTCGCAGCTGCTCCGATGATCGCGCGCGCCCACAGGACGTGAAGCCCGACATCGATGACGTGCTTGCTCAAGAACTATACCTACGGAAGGCGGATCCTAACCCTTGGAACTTCTGGGAGTGGCGCTCTAAGACTGGGCGTTCGAAAGCAGCTGGCGCATCCCGTAGCTCTGCACCTGCCGGTGCCAGGAGCTCTTCCCCGCGGAGGGGCCGATCCACCAGCATGCCGCGGAGACGCATCCAGAGCAAGGCGCGCAATCGCAGCCGCAGCAAGAGCATCCCGAGGGCACGTGGATATCTGTTGTCGAGTCGCCCGCGTTCCAGGACGCACACGATGTGCCCAGACAAGCCCGATGTGCGCCTCAGCAACACCAAAAGCGTGACGGGACGTGAGCAGGAAGCTCGGACACTCCACCGTCGGCAGGCTCTTGACGAAATCTCCGAGGCTTCTACTGATCGGGGTGATGACGTGGATGGCGCGCAGGCCCACAGGGATAACAGTTCGCCACCCGCGCCAGGTCCTGCACCTACCAGGGAAGAGAGCCACGCGTTTCTGGACGCCCGTATGACCTTGTTGGAGGAACACGTACGGCATTGGGCTCTCATAGTGTATGCTCTTTATTGCACGACTGCCGAATGCAGTATTTTCCATTATGATTCTGGGTAGAGCGAGTCGGGGCACGGGATGTTGCCACAATTCAGTGTCCGTTCGTGGATTCTTTGGTGTTGGTTTCTATATTCTGTAATGGTGCTGGTTATTTTGCTCTGGTGATGTTGCTGATTACTGTACTCGCCGTTATTGTCTTTTATTATCGGTTGTGGCTGGGTTTCTTTGAGTGTGCGGCAGTGGGCTGCGATGGTGTATGGTCTCTCGTCCACTCCTGGGATTACCTGGTGATACACCGCTGCATCAGTAATGTGTGGTATCGTTACTTTGCCACACTGGGAGATCAGGCAGTTTTATCCGTGGGTGCGGCCGCCACCACGGTACAGTGGATTTGTTTTGGTGATCGCCTCTTCGTCTGAGTATTTCGGGTCTCCTCTCCTGGTCAGAGTCTTTCGAGCTCCCCTCGATGTGCGAGTCGTTCGGCGAGGGGCCTGAACGACTCACACAAGGAGAAGCCCGAACGACTCGCCACAGGGCGAGGGGCCCCAACTACTCACGCCATCTGCTTTCTGATCCAGCACGTGCACACTCTGAGTTTCGTAATTCCTCAGATCTGTTCAAGGGGACCGATCTTGAAGGCAGGTTTCTCCTTCTGCTCTCCCTCCACCTCTCCCTCCTACCCTGCCTTTCGCTGTCCACGCCCAACTTAATGGGCGAACTTGCCTGTCAGGTGCAGCTGAGAGCTGCGAGCCTGACCAGGGTATTGACTTGTGCCGCGTGCGCTCTGCAGAACTGGTCGGGAAAGATCGCTGGATCGTCGACGGTGTCGTCCATGGAGTTGTCGTCGTCGAAGTCGTCGTTGTCATGGTAAGCATGGACCTTGTCGTCGTCGTCGTCGTTGCCGCCATCATCTGTGAGTCGTCCCGGCTCCTCGTGATGTGAGTCGTTGGGGCTCCTCGTCCTTCGTGATATGAGTCCTTCGGGCTCCTCCTTGTGTGAGTCCTTCGGGCTCCTCGTGGCGTGACTCGGTCCAACCCCTCGTTCCAGAGTGAGTCGTTGAGGCTCCTCCTTCTGTGAGGGTCGTTCGGGCTCCACGTGGTGTGAGGCGCACGGGCTCCAGGTCCTGGTGTCAGTCGTTTGGGCGCCTCCTTGCGTGTGAGGCTTTCGGGCTCCTCGAGGTGTGAGTCGTTCGGGCAGCATGTCCTGGGGCGAGTCGTTCGGGCCTGTCCCAGTGTCTGAGTCGTTCGGGCTCGTCCTGGTGTGAGTCGTTCGGGCCCCTCCTTGTGTGTGAGTCGTTCCGGCTCCTCGTGGCGTGAGTCGTTGGGGCCCCTCGTCCTTCGTGGTGGGAGTGCTTCGGGCTCTGCCATGTGTCAATCGTTCGGGCTCCTCGTGGTGTGAGTCGTTCGGCGTCCTCGCTCGTATTGGTGTAAGTGGTTCGGGCCCCTCCCTGTGTGGGACTCGTTCGGTCTCCTCGTGGTGTGAGTCGTTCGGGCCCCTCGTCCTGGTGTAAGTTGTTCGGGCTCCTCCTGGTGTGTGAGTCGTTCGGGCTCCTCGCTGTGTGAGTCGTTCGGGCTCCTGGTCCTGGTGTGAGTCGTTCGGGCGCCTCCTTGTGTGTGGGTGTGAAAGCGGTGTACCAGCGCGTATTGAATCTGCTGTGATGGCAAGGTCTTGTAGCCCCGCTAGTGAGCCCCACGCGACTCCATGCAGACGAGATATGTGCGAGAATAAACGAAACCCTGCCCGCTCTCCACAAACATGAAGAGACGTTTGCCGTAACCAATCTCCACAGGTGACCCCGTGTGACATTGGAATCTAAACTTGTGGCAACCGCGTTATCTGTGGAGGTAACGAGCATAGCTCACCCAGTGTTACAGAAAACATGCTAAACACTATGCGTAATCTACATCCACTGGTGAGCATGATGCCAACCGAGCTGCTGGCCTGAGCCTCCGCCCCCTTGCACTGCCCTGGTGCGTTCTAGTCGGTTCGTGTTATCTCGTCTTCGCTGTTTCCTGGGAGTCGAGACAAGATACTCGGGTCCTCAAGGGGGTCTGACGAAGGCTACGGTCCACAAGGGTTTTGGCATCAGAGGGTCGAAAGCCATACGATTCCGTAGCGATTTTCCGTAGTCAGTCTGGGGCAAGTCAAGTTGGCCTAAGCCAGTCCCGGCCAGTGCTCATCCATTTGCTTGTGCAGTGAGTTTAGCACCGCGCGGACGCTCTTCTTCCGAATACTTGAGGGCGTGCAGCAGAGCTCACAGAGATGCCAGTCGTGGACTTACGTGAGGTTTACGCGCCCTTGCCCCGAGTGGTGCGAGAATTGCAGGGGAAGCTGATGGAAACGATGCCCACGGCTGGAGACGGCGCGTGCGCCATTCATTCTGTGTGGGGCGAGTGGGAGTGGGGTGAGCTGGTCAAGCGCGACGCTCGCTCGTTTCTCCGCGAAGCATTCGGTCCCACCGCTGACATCTTCAAATCGAGGCTGTCGTCCGAGGAGCTGCTGGGCGACATGGAATGGGCACTCTGGGATTTGATCCAACCCTTTGCGAAGCAGTCGAACCCCTTCGGTGCTCCGCTGCACGCGGGAGATAACGAAGGTCAGCACGTGTGGGACTGCCTTGTGGAATCCTATTTCGACGTTGCTCAGCGCTGCGTTGAAGCATGCCGGGAAGAAGTGCATAAGTTTGAAGTGCACAGGGAGTGTAAAACAATGCTAATGCAAGAGTTTGGTTCTCTCTGCGTCGAAGCTTTGGAGGATGTTTTCATAATGCCTTTGATGCGATCCCTGGGCTTGTTAGATAAGTACACAGCAGAAGCATCTGATGAGTTCTGTGGAGGACGCCGCCTGGGCAAGTATGAAGCGCTGTTCGCGGGAACCGCTGGCGCTCGAGAGTGGCACAAAAGTGTCGTTGAGGATGCATGTCTTCAGAACTCATTCGATTTGCTTTTCAGTAAGATCCACGACGTGGTTGACGGCCTCGATTTCGACGGTGGCGTCGACCTGGAACCTATAACGGCTTTCGCAGAGTCTGTGGACAAGGCCAGGGAGTGCAACTACCAATCTGCTGGCCTGCCCGCCAATTTCTTCAATGCCGTGTACCCTGCTTATCTGGAAGCCATGGGTACGCGCGCAGATTATTATCTCAGCGACATCGAGCTGCTGCGTTGCAAGAGGCAGAATGTGGTTATTTTCGTAAACTGCTCTTCGAGGCACGAGTTGACATACGCACGTTCGCACGTCGGAGACCCGAGCCTGCCAGTGGTGGCCACGTCCCTTCGAGATAACGGCGGGCAGGGTGCCGTCCGAACACATTTCGAGCGGCTGCGGGTATGCCCGCAAGAGCAGTTGCCTGAAAGGGGAAGACGCCCGGGCGGCGATGGTTCCACTGAAGATGATGGGCCCAGAGAGGCGAAGCGTCTGAGAACCCAGAGTGGCAGAGTCCCGGCACGCCCCCCCGCCGAAGAGAGGAACGGCGGAGACGGGAACGATGGAGCGTCGGGGCAGGCGACGCGGCAGGATGATGGGAGTGCCGTGGCCAAGCGAGCCAGGACAGGGGAGGAAGTCAAGCGAGAGCAGCACGGCCAGAGTAACGAGTGCGCCCCGCTGCCGCCGCCGCCGCCTGGGGCGCGCGCTGGGCGGCGCGCGATTGGCGCAAGCTCTGGATTGCAACTGAAGCAGGCTTTCGAGACTCATAGTGGATGTGACGCCAGTTGCGACGATCACGTCAATGCTGCGGTAAGCCAGGGCGCAGCCTCGGCAATGCCAGCTGTCGCCGCGAGGAAGGAGGTCAGTACGTCACGGACATGCTCGATTTCTTGGGGTTCCAGCTCCCTGGAAATGCAGAAACGCCGGCGGTCGAGGCAACTGACAAAGACCAAGGCTTCGCTTCGGAGTCAAGCGAAGGTGCCGGCGAGGAGTCTGAAAGCGAAGGGGGCGACGGCGTGGAGGAGCAATATTTTGCAGTTCGCGCCAATGCTGAGCAGGTCGGTGGAGTGCCTGTGGAAATGGATGTGATTGATGGCCGCTGCCGAGAACTACGTAAACTCATGCGAGAACGGCCCGCGCTGCCGCTGAGAGCTGACGGCGCAAGCTTGACAGTGGCCGACCTGGAAACTGGAGTGAAGTTGCCGTTGTACTCGTGTCCTTTCCAGAACACCCAGAGCGGGTCTTGCCGTTTTCACACAAATGACCGAACAGTTTTCCTGCATCATATTGCTGGGGGCGCCATGGATCGCACGCGTGCCAGTATGATACGTGAGATTTGCAACAACGACATTCCCTGGATGACGAATTTGGACTACGTATACGGGGCCATGGCCGTTGCCGAACGGGAGCGGTGGCCAATGCTGGGTCTGTCGACAACTCGGCGAGCCCTGAACCTGCTCGCTCTGCGGTACAACGACGAGACGACGAGATGTCTGGCCTGCTTCATATGCGGCCAACTTCGCACGACGTGCGCAGGGTACCCGCCAGTAGATCTGGAGTCGAGTTCCATGTCCTTCGCGTCTGGCAACGTCGAGGTTAGATATTGGAAAGAGGTGGCTTTTCAGGACGTTGAAAGGAAATTCCCTGGGACGCTGCTTAATAATTGCGGGTTCGATCTATGGCAGAAGCGGTATGTGGATCGGGACGTTGAGACAAGCAAGGCGTACCCGTGGAGAGGACAAAAGCTGTTAAGTGAACCGTTGAGCACCTGTCTTGAAAACCAAGAGCGCCACGTATCTCGGTGGGCCGTCCAGTTTAGCTTCGAAGGCAGATCCGGGAAGTTATTCGGATGTACTGAGGACGTCAGATGTCCCGCGTGTCCCGGCAGACATTCGGAGGATTGGGAGACGCCGCCGTTCTGTAGGAAATTGTGCCCGCAGTGCGAGGTGCCAGTATGCCGCGACTGCACGGGGAAACTCAGGGATCACGAGGCGGCATCTTCGTTTTTCGACGGCGGGACCATCCCCATGAGCTTAGCGAACGACCATTACTACGGCCACGTGAGTCGATACATTGTGGATAACGACGTCACGTGGCTGGAGTGCGCGGCGTGCTGCACGGTGTGAAGTACTATGTTGGTGTATTACCTGGAGGCCCCGTATGGCAATCTCATCGGCGTGCCGCTCGGCAAGCCGGAAGCCAGAACGCAGGTGCAGGGCAATCTCTTCAGCTTCTCCATGCCCTGGGACGACATCGAGAGATGTTGTCGCGAAGCCTCTCAGCACGCCGAGGAGATCCACGGGGGCCGGCTGAAGTTGCTGCAGGATGCTCTCGGAGTGCCACATTCGGAGGAAACGTTGGCGATGCTGGTGAACGTGCGCATCAAAGGGGGCAGCAAAGACCTGGCGCAGCACCTGAAAGGGCTGACGTTGCGCATCCCCGTAATGCGCAAATTGATGGAGCTCATGCGCGACAGCGGCTATCCAGGGCATGGCAACAACGGCCTGAACTCATTCGACAGAGTGGCAACCCGCCTCCACGAAATATTTTCTCAGAAATACGCAGAGAAATACGGCGAGGCGAAGTTCATCCCGCAGGCAGTGCAGGATGCGGTGCAACAGGTAGACGGGGCCACAGATTCCCTCGTTCAAGACAAAGTGGCGACGCCTCCAGAGCCGGCAAGACGGGTGCAGGATTTCGTCTCTGCGTTGCGTCCGTCCTATATCGTCGCTGAGCGGAGCACCAGAGCCCAGTCGAACATCTCGGAGAATTTGCCAGGTTCGGCGATGTCATCATCCAGAGTGGGACGGACCTGACGAATCAGCATACCGCCTGGTACCTGGGCATGGCGTTTCCTTTCACGCTGCCGCGTGCTGTTGGCGGTTACGACGCCCCGCACCAACCTCGTTGGCGTCGACCAGAGACGAGAGATCTCCCAACTCCACGGGCTTCTGCACAGGTGGCTCGAGCCGTCAGTGGGCGTAGCCCAGCGGAAACTACCGAACGCGCATTTTGCAATGGGGCCAGCGACCACAGTGGGGTTGTTTGATCTCACGCGCGGCTTGCCGCAGCGGATAGAAGGCCAGTTCCGACGCACTTGGGGCTTTGCGCCGGCCTCGTGGAATCTATATTTTCGTGAACGCGTCAATCTCGGAGCAAGCCTGAGCAGCAAGCGAGGGGAACGTTTGCAAGGCCAAAGCGCAGAGAGCGTGGAGACTGACGCTGCCATTGCCGCTGCTGGTTTACTCCAGAAGCTCGAGAAGGGTTACTACACGTTACCCGATGGCAGACGCCGAAAGATCAACAATGATGCCAGTAAGCTGATTTTCGCAGTCGGCCTCGGCAACCTGCAGCGGCGACTCTTGGCTGACTTCCGCTTTCGATGCCGGGCCATTCCAGGCACGCAGGAGATTCGGACGAAGATTGGGCACCTGGGGATCTGGGCTTGCGTCAACTACGGGAATGGCATATTCTGTACTATTTCCCCGGGAGAACGGCACAATTATCTAGCGCTCAGGCTCAGCAGATACCGCCAGGACGATCCTTTCGTTGCAGGCGAGAGCAGGAGGCAGAAGTGGGCAAAGAGCGATTCGCCGAGCCTGGAGCCGTCGCCAGAGGACGCGTTTGAGGTCAACATTCCTGGATATGACACGCGTCGCTTGTTCCTCGCAGAGGACCCCTTAGCCGCCTCCAACGCATTCTTCGTGCAGATCCGCACGGTCTTGGCGACGATGCTCGGAGTGCGCATGTGCCCTCGCTGTCCGCAGTGCTCTGAATCTGGATCGCTGTGCCAGGACGCCCTCGGCAGCAACGCTGAAGCCATGGGAGGCATTGCGGGGCGCGTGGACGCTTTGTTCGGCGCCGTGGAGGCTCAGAAAACGACAGGGGGGCTGCATTATCATTTTTTCATGTTCGTTCAGCGCCTGCATCAGTTCGCCACGCTGAAGGAGATCGCCCAGAAAATCGAGGAGGGTCTCGTGAATGCGACGGAGTTGAAGCATTTCCTCGGGCAAATCTGCTGTGAGAGATATCCCGGCGTGGACCAATTTGCTAGAGAGAGAACTTCGCTGGAGCAGAACTTCCCGACATACTCGGAGTCGTCCGAATGCTCTGGATCGTCAGCATGGGGGGAGTTCAAATTGGGCCGATTGCCTCGGTTCTTGTATGATGACGCGAGAGCCGGTGTGGGCTCGTCCG
Source organism: Prorocentrum cordatum (assembly GCA_963575745.1). Classification (NCBI taxonomy): domain Eukaryota; class Dinophyceae; order Prorocentrales; family Prorocentraceae; genus Prorocentrum; species Prorocentrum cordatum. The sequence continues at coordinate 587,384 of CAUYUJ010021948.1, read as the reverse complement.
CGCAGGGGGCTCCAGGGGAAGCTCAGAAGCTCGGCCTCAACTGCGACGACGCCACCTTCAAGGAGAAGTTCAACGGCGCTCTGCAGTATTTCATGTGTCGGTGCCAGCACCACATACATCGACTGGTGATGGATTCGAAGACCAAGCAGGAGAAGCGTTTGGTGCCCAACGCCTGCGCTTCCAAGAAGAACAACAGAGAGTGCAAGCACGAGGCGCCGTGGACCAACAGAGTGTCCCCCGAGTGGATGACGGCGCCGCTGCTGGTTTGCAAGGGCATTGCCAAGAAGTTCACGCTGCGCACAAGCGGAGTCCGAAATTGGCTGGGGCAAACTCTCGGACTGCGCAATGAGGAATGGCTGAACAGGTGCATGCCGGGCCTGTGCGTCGCTTTTGCAGGAAGCAACAGTGACGTGAAACCGAATGACCGACTGCCGATCATCGAGCAAACGCATGAGACTTGCTGCAGGAAGAAACGCTGCATCATGAAGAAGCAGAGTCTGGGGAGAGCCACTCGAGCAATTCAGCGCACGCAGGTGGTTACGAATGGATATTTCGGGGGATACATTGGCAAGCGACAGCCCGCAGGCACTTTGAGACCAAGAAATGCGTAGACAAGCTGTTTACCTTGAGGGCGAAGATACAGGACAGGGGGAAAGCGGCGCAGCTCAGAGCAAGCAGCGGGAGACTGATAACGGAGCTCGAGATGAACAGCACGTACCGAGGCGCTGTGGAAGTGTGCAACCTGTGCTGTAATTTGGACCAGAGCGATCTTCTGAAGGCAGAGTGCATCCGAACCTTCCACGAGCATACGATTGATGGGCGGGCGTGGATGAACAAGTTGGAAACATCCCAGAATGTGTCGCAGATGAAGGACAGCAGCGTGACGACGTACGTGCCGCCGGCTCGCAAACCTCACGTGAGGACAGACCGATCGAGAGTGAACGAGTTCGACGCCTACGGATATCGCCCTGTGCAGCACCCTTGGAAGTTATTGTCGGCGTACGAGTTCTTGCGGCAGTGGAGGTGCGAACCACTACTGGTTCCGACGCACTACTTGAACCGCAACCTGCCACCGCGATCTGCGTGGACAAAAGAAGGTCAACAATTCATCAGGAGCAAGCAGTACAAGGATGGAGAAGTCGCCGCCAAGCCTGGAGAGCATTACATAGCAGTGACACCCGACGCCGACGAGTATTTCGTGTTTCCGCAGGACGCAAGTGTCTTCTGCCACTCATGGGTTCTGGTCAGGAAAGCGAGGCCAGACGTGGTGGTCATCGAAGGCTTGCCCATGCCCAGCGTACACAAAAGTTCGACGTACACTGCTCAGTATTGCAGTTTATTGAATCGCTTCGCTCATTCCGCCGCCCCGTGATATGGCATCGCTGGTTTTTGTCTGTGTGTTCGTTGCGCATGTTGCGCTCTTGGGGGCGGGTGTCGTTCGGGCGCGTTGCGTGGGGGGGTTTGATGGTGAAGCAGTTCCCTGGGGGTCGTCTCTCGATGAGGCGAAATAGAGTCGTCGTCAAGATGCTTCTTTGGGGGGCCTCTTGGGGTCTGTTGAGAGGCCGTTCGGGGGCGCCTGGGAGACATGTTTGAAGCCTTCTGGGGCTTCTTTTGGGCCTCCTGGGGTCTCCTGGGGCCTCTTGGCGACATCTTGGGGCCTCTTGGAGGCCTCTTGGGGCCTCTTTGGGACCTCCTGGGCGCCTTCTGGGACGGAGCGCTCCATTTTTGAGTTCTCGGTATCCCTCCTGAGTCCCTCTTGGGCCCGTCTTGGGGCCTCTTGGTCCGTCTTGGGCGGCACTTGGGCCGTCTTGAGGGCTCTCTTGGGTCGTTTCGGCGCCGTCTTGGGAGCTTCGTGGGCCGTCTTGGAGCGGTCTTGGGGGCCTCTTGGGCCGTCTTCGAGCGTCCGGAAGCCGAAAAAACAGAACACAAAAGACATCGAAAAAAACAATGAAAATCAACGATTTGGGCCTCTTGGGGCTCTCTTCGGAGGCCTCTTGGAAGGCTCTTGGGGCGTCTTGGAGGCCTCTTGGGCTGTCTTGGGGGCCTTTTGGGCCGTCTTGGGGTCATCTTCGGCGTCTTCGAGCGCTCTTTGGGCGTCTCGGGGGCCTCTTGGGCAGTCTTGGGGGCCTCTTGGGGCACTCTGAGCGCGCTCTGGGGAGCCTGACAGGCCGCACCCAGAAGGACAACCATCTCTGAGTAGACTTGGTCGGGCGGCGGTCGGGCGGCGGTCGGGCGGCGACCGGGCGTTGGTCGGGGTACTTTTCGCCGGGGGACCCCCAGGGGCCGCCCCGCGCGCGCGAACTAGAAATACTGTTAATACTGTTAACCAGTTACCGGAGATCTTAGCACGCCCTGGCCCGTTGGGCCGGCGAATTTTTCCGTCCCTGGACGCTCTATGGAGGAGACGTGTCTGTGCCTCACCTGAGTATGTTGGGGATGGAGTCAACGGTACTGCGGCATTGGCAGGAGGCCCAGCACCAGTCGCCCCAAGTTCGAGCTTCGTGTAGACTAACCAAGAAGACAACCACAACAGGGACGCCATCGACGCTGGACAGCGTATCCTGGAAGACCGCTTGGGGCGAGTACGTGCGCGGGAACGTGGTCAGCCAAGCAGCGGCGAAACTCATCCAGAGTTTCCTGTTGAATACGATGGCGTCGTCTGGCAAGGCGGCAGATGATCAGAGCGAGGCAGATGCGTCGGAGGAAGAGCAAGATATGCCTCCGCTGAGCCTCCCTGGTGGAAAGTTTCAACAACTGCTCCAATCGGCCAAAGAAGAGGACAGCCTCGGCGAGAAGTGGACCGCCTCGGCGAAAGCGAAGGTGAAAGCTTCGGAGAACAGCCGAGCGAAGAAAAGTATCCGACTTCACGAGTATGAACAAAGCCATCGCATCGGAGAGCGAGCGTGGAAGACGGAACCATCTGGCGTCGAGGCTGGAGACCGTGGATGTCCGGGAAATATCTTCGAGGATGCGCACCAGGACCACCTCGCAGCTCTATCCGCAAGTGGCACGAGCCAGAAGGCGCACGATGCTCCCTTCGACGAGAAGCGAGATGCTGCTGCTTCGTTCAACCCTGCAGGCAATGGCTTCACCAGCATAGACAAAGCGTTTGCTTCCATATTGGCGAGCTCGAAGATCCCGAACGAGAAACAGCGCCAGTTTCTCGAGCACTTCGTTCGACGTTTGAAGATTGAGTGGCTGGAGAAGCAACAGGGCAACGTGAACCAGAATTCCGAGGAGCCTCTGCTGGACGTAGTGCACGGATTTCCGGGCACCGGAAAAAGTGCCGTCATTGGCTGGATGCGGTATTTAATGGAAGAAGGTCTCGGTTGGGAGCACGGCGTTCAGTTCGTTTGCTTGGCGTTTCAAAATGCCATGGCGGCGCAGATCAGCGGCCACCCGGTGCACCACTGGAGCGGCATCCCGGCGCGGAACGACGACGGGAATGCCACGGGCGACAGGCACAAGCAGTCCATGAAGCGCGGGGCCCTGCGCGTGATCATCATCGACGAGGTCCCGAGAGCACCGAACGAGTAACTCCATGGAGTGCATCGTTCGTTGCCCTCGTCGTGGTGTGAGTCGTTCGGGCTCCTCGTGTGTGGGTCGTTGGGGCTCCTCCTCTTGGTGTGAGTCGTTCGGGCCCCTCGTCCTGGTGTGAGGCGTTCGAGCTCCTCGTGGTGCGAGTCGCTGGAGCCCTTCGTCCTGTGGTGAGTTCTTCGGGCCCCTCCTCCTGGTGCGAGTCGTTGGAGTTCGTGGTCGTGTGAGTCGTTTGGGCCCCTCGTCCTGGTGTGAGTCGTTCGGGCTTCACGTGGTGTGAGTCGTTCGGGCTCTTCGTCACCTCCAACGGCGGCGTCTGGGCAAATTCTGATAATTCTCTAGTGCGTCCCAGGCGTCTCCATGTATGCAAGACGTGTGGAGGCAATGGGCATAGCTCAGCGCACACTGAAAAAGAGATATGTTCTGTATGCAACATTTCCAGGTGAGCATGATGTCCGCGGAGCTGCTGGGCACCCTGGAACGAGTGGTCAGTGCCGCTGTCCGTGCGAGGGGCACGTACAAGAAGAGGGCGGGGGAATTGCATCGCGCCTTCGGGGGAGTGAACGTGGTCATGTGCGCTGATTTTTGGCAGTTGCACCCCGTGCCGGGCACCTTCCTGGCATCCAACCCTTTGGACGTGCCCGCAGGGTGCGCGCGCCGCGCGTTGGAGCTGTTCTGGCAAGACGGCGTGGACAGCGTGCGATCTTTCTGGCAGTTGACCGAATTGATGAGGTGTGACGATGCATGGTGCAACTCGTTTCTGGGCCAGTGCAGAGTTGGAAATCTCAGCAGGGAGGACTACAGCTACTTCCACGGGCTCCCGACGTTGACGTCCCCGAGCGCGGGGAAGTGCGTTTGCAACGACGACGTGGTGGACGACCCAGTACTGGGCCCGTATCGCAAGACTTGGGGGGAGCGCTTCTCAGGGGGGTGCGCCGACATGGCGGCGCTTCTGAACTCGCCAGAGGGCGAGTGCGAACAGTGCCGTGCGGAGCGAGGGAAGAGACACAGGGTTCTGACCGACACTGACTCGCTAGCGCCAGAGCTTCGCATGAACCCATTCAGCGGCGCACCTGCCCTGTGCACCTTCAACGTGCCCAGGTACTTCGCGACGAACCTGCGCGCGAGGGAATTTGCCAAGCAGAAGAACGTTCAGCTCTCGTGGTGCTACGCTCGAGATGTGCCGCTGCATCCAGGGGATCGCGATTTGCCGAAGGAGAAATTGGACGAGAAGTTGTTCTCCCGGCTGAAGAGGCACGACCAGGAGACGGGCAACATTCCGAGCATCTACCCATTAGCCAAAGGCATGCCCATTCGGTTGACGGACAACGTCGATCGAAGCAGACAACTCTACAGACACCGAAAGGGAGTGATTTACGGATGGACTTTGGCGCCTGATTGCAGTCCCCAGGAGATCGAGGGCGAGCTCATATTGGATAGGTTGCCCTTGGTTATCTATATCCATTTCCCAGAAGCACAGTGGACAATAGGGAAGCTGCCGACGGGCGTATACCCGTTGAAGCGAAGATCCAGGACCTGGAAAGTCAACAAGCACACGGGCATCGAAGCTCGACGCACGGGCTTCTGGATTCTCCCCGACTTCGCTTCCACCGCTCACATGATCCAGGGGGCGACGTTGGAAGCGGCATTCGCTGACCTGCAGCATTGGTCCAGCAGGGCGTCCATGACAGCTCAGATTGCTGCCTACGTATGCTTGCCCAGAGTGAAGCGATTGCCAAACATCTGCGTCATGCAGCCGTTCTCGACCTTTCTGTTCGGCCTCGGCAACCCAGTGGGGCCCGAGCGACTGATGCGGAAGCTTTCTGGCCAGATCACAGCAGAGGAGGCGATTCATGAATGGAGTACGCTTGATGACGAGGCCGCTGAAGCTGAGAAGATGGACCCCATGGCGAAGCAGCACCTGTGCGTCTGCTGCTACCTCAAAGGGAATCAGGAGTACATGCTCGACGCTCGCGATTTCGGCATGAAAGCAGCCGCTGACTTCAACGAGAAGTACGTGTCGCAAGGCAGGTGGACGAGATGCATGGACTGCGCGCGCGAGAGCTGCCCAATGCCCTGTCGGTCTGCGCGGGAGGCCGAGGCTTCCCAAGGGATGGCCGATGGCAGCGCTCCAAGGATAATCTCGCCAGATCATTCAATATGCAAGCGGTGTGTGGAACGTGATGACTGGAAGAAGAGCCTGGCCCCGCAGAGCCACGGGTGTGCTGCTTGCAAAGATGTTTTTGACGAAGGCGTGTGGGGCGCGAATTTTATGAGACATCATCGGTATGCCGAGAGAGACCTCGTTTGCCCGGGCTGCGCAGAGCGAGGGTTCGCGCCCGGCAACATCGACGAGCACCAGTGCGAAGATTGCTTGGAGCACTTGGGCAGCCTCGCGTTCGACAAGCAACTGCTGAACAATGCGAAGAGGCGGGAGAAGGCCCGTTTGGTGTGCTTGGACTGTCAGACGAAGCTGCGGTGCGGAAAATGTACAACGGCATATGAGCTGAAGTACTGGTCGAAGGCTGAACGCAAGCATCACGCGTCTTCTCGGGGCACAACGTTAGTCTGTAAGGCGCGCCGTGCGCAAGGATTCGACCCGTCGGACCTTGCGACGTACATGTGCCAGAGGTGTTCCTGCAGTTTCGGGGCTCGTAAATTCAACCCAAAGCAACTGGACCACCACAAGCATGAGAACCGCCAGAAGCTACAGTGCAAGGAGTGCGTCGCTGACATCGACGAACGAGTGCGCCACCTGCGCAAAGCGCTGCAGAAGAGCAAGCGCAAGTGCAAGTGCCATTGCCGCATTCACCAAGCCCAATGCCTGCTGACCCCCGTGCATTGCGGAGAGAAGCGCTGGCCGGGCAGCGACGGAGCGATATCCGCCGACGACCGGAAGTTCTTGAACGAGTTGCAACCGGCTCCCGAATGGTGGAACAAAGCCCGGGGACGATGAGGTACGGCGCGGAGGCCGTCGGCCCAGACGCGTTACTGGCGACATTATCCCTTGGTATAGTGAGACTGAAAACGGGATGTTGCCTCAATGGACTCGGGGGTTCCTGTATACATGGCTACGGCTTCGGTATCTATCCAATGGTGGATGTGCCACTACACATTTTCCGTGGCGCCTCAGGTGGCTTGTACTATAGGAAACAGCTTGCTGGTGGAACGTGTACTACACTCAGCTGAACCCCGTACGCTTCACGTAGGCTCTACTATAGGAAACAGCTTGCTGGTGGCACTTGTATTGTAGTCGGCTGAAGCTCGTACTGTGGTTCTCGGGTGCTGGATACTGCACTCTGCGATGGTGTTTGTTATCCTGTTCTGGTGAAAGTGCTGGTTATTGTACTCAGTGTTGGTTCATTGGTGCGAAGAGTACGTTTAGTTTATAGTCTGTCCTCCAGTACTGGTGAGGCCCATGCTTACCACTATGGATGTCACGCTGCTATAAGAGAATATCTCTGGGTACAGTGAGACTGAACAGTGGATGTTGTCTCAATGGAGTCCGTCCTTTCTGTATATATGGCTGGAGCTTCGGTATGTATCCAATGGTGGATGTGCCGCTACTCTGCTTCCGTGGCGCGTCAGGTGAGTTCTAGTGTAGTAAACATCTCGCTGGAGGATTTTGAATGGCATCATGGCAGAGACCGTACTTAGGCTTTCTTGTACCGGTTACCATGATCTGTGGTTACTGTTCTGTGTGCGGGTGTGTGGCATCCTGGCAGGTGATGGCGCTGGTGACTCGACTCACTGTTGTTGGATTGGTGGCAGAACCTCGTGATACAGCGCTCGATGCCAAAACATGCGTGTCGTTTTCACAGTCCTCCTCCTCCGCCTCTGCTTCGCGTGTTTCGTTTCAGTCGTGTCCCTGGAATCTCGCTCTTCTGGGGTTGTGGTTCCTTAGCCGGTTCCTGTTACCTTGGCTTCGGTGGCTCCTCCGATGCCGGCTATGGTAGTGATTGCCTTTGTTCTGGTGTGAGTGGTTCAGGGTCTTCGTCCTGGTGTGAGTCGTTCGGGCTCTTCGTGGTGTGAGTCGTTCAGGCACCTCGTCCTGGTATGAGTCGCTCGGGCCCCTCCTTGTGTGTGAGTCGTTCGGGCTCCTCGTGGTGTGAGTCGTTGGGGCCCCTCGTCCTGGGGTGAGTCGTTCGGTCTCCTCGTGGGGCCTCTTGGGGGCCTCTTGGAGGCTCTCGGGGCCTCTTGGGGGCCTCTTGGGCCTCTTGGGGGCCTCTTGGGGGCCTCTTGGGGCCTCTTGGGGGCCTCTTGGGGGCCTCCTGGGGGCCTCTTGGGGGCCTCTTGGGGCCTCTTGGGGGCCTGTTGGGGGACTCGTCCTTCCTTGTATGAGTGTCTCGGGCCCCTCATTGTGTGTGAGTCGTTCGGGCTCCTCGTGGTGTGAGTCCTTCGGGCCCCTCGTCCTGGTGTGCGTCGATCGGGCCCCTCCTTGTGTGTGAGTCGTTCGGGCTCCTGGTGGTGTGAGTCGTTCGGGCCCCTCGTCCTGGTGTGAGTCGTTCGGGCGCCTCCTTGCGTGTGCGTCGCTCGGGCCCCTCCTTGTGTGTGAGTCGTTCGGGCCGCTCGTCCTGGTGTGCGTCGCTCGGGCCCCTCCTGGTGTGTGAGTCGTTCGGGCTCCTCGTGGTGTGAGTCGTTGGGGCCCCTCGTCCTGGGGTGAGTCGTTCGGCCTCCTCGTGGGCCTCTTGGGGGCCTCTTGGAGGCTCTCGGGGCCTCTTGGGGGCCTCCTTGTGGTCTCTTGGGGGCCTCTTGGGGGCCTCGAGAGGCGTCTTGGGGCTTCTTGGAATCCTCTTGGGGGCCTCTTGGGGCCTCTTGGGGGCCTCTTGGGGGCCTCGTCCTTCCTTGTGTGAGTGCCTCGGGCCCCTCATTGTGTGTGAGTCCTTCGGGCTCCGCGTGGTGTGAGTCGTTCGGGCCCCTGGTCCTGGTGTGCGTCGTTCGGGCCCCTCCTGGTGCGCGAGTCGTTCGGGCTCCTCGTGGTGGGAGTCGTTCGGGCCCCTCGTCCTGATGTAAGTCGTTGGGGCGCCTCCTTGCGTGTGAGTCGTGCGGGCTCCTCGTGGTGTGAGTCGTTCGGGCCGCTCGTCCTGGTGTGCTTCGCTCGGACCCATCCTTGTGTGCGAGTCGTTGGGGCTCCTCGTGGTGTGAGGCGTTGGGGCTCCTCGTCCTGGGGGAAGTCGCTCGGCCTCCTCGCGGGGCCTCTTGGCCCCTCGTCCTGGTGTGGGTCGTTGGGGCGCCTCCTTGTGTGTGAGTCGTTCGGGCTCCTCGTGGTGTAAGTCGTTGGGGCCCCTCGTCCTGGGTTGAGTCGTTCGGTCTCCTCGTGGGGCCTCTTGGGGGCGTCCTGGAGGCTCTCGAGGCCTCTTGGAGGCCTCTTGAACGTCTCTTGGGGGCCTCTTGGGGGCCTTTTGGTGACCTCTGGGGGCCTCTTGGGGGCCTCTTGGGGGCCTCGTCTTTCCTTGTGTGAGTGCCTCGGGCCCCTCATTGTGTGTGAGTCGTTCGGGTTCCTCGTAGTGTGAGTCGTTCGGGCCCCTGGTCCTGGTGTGCGTCGTTCGGGCCCCTCCTTGTGTGTGAGTCGTTCGGGCTCCTCATGGTGTGAGTCGTTCGGGCCCCTCGTCCTGGTGTGAGACGTTCGGGCGCCTCCTTGCGTGTGAGTCGTTCGGGCTCCTCGTGGTGTAAGTCGTTCGGGCCGCTCGTCCTGGTGTGCGTCGCTCGGGCCCCTCCTTGTGTGTGAGTTGTTCGGGCTCCTCGTGGTGTGAGTCGTTGGGGCCCCTCGTCCTGGGGTGGCTCGTTCGGCCTCCTCGTGGGCGTCTTGGGTGCCTCTTGGAGCCCCCGGGGCCCCTTGGGGGCCTCTTTGCGGTCTCTTGGGCGCCTCTTGGGGGCCTCGAGAGGCGTCTTGGGGCTCCTTGGAAGCCTCTTGGGGGCCTCTTGGGGGCCCCTTGGGGCCTCTTGGGGGCCTCTTGGGGGCCTCGTCCTTCCTTGTGTGAGTGCCTCGGGCCCCTCATTGTGTGTGAGTCGTTCGGGCTCCTCGTGGTGTGAGTCGTTCGGGCCCCTGGTCCTGGTGTGCGTCGTTCGGGCCCCTCCTTGTGTGCGAGTCGTTCGGGCTCCTCATGGTGTGAGTCGTTCGGGCCCCTCGTCCTGGTGTGAGTCGTTCGGGCGCCTTCTTGCGTGTGAGTTGTTCGGGCTCCTCGTGGTGTGAGTTGTTCGGACCGCTCGTCCTGGTGTGCGTCGCTCGGGCCCCTCCTTGTGTGTGAGTTGTTCGGGCTCCTCGTGGTGTGAGTCGTTGGGGCCCCTCGTCCTGGGGTGAGTCGTTCGGCCTCCTCGTGGGCGTCTTGGGGGCCTCTTGGAAGCTCTCGGGGCCCCTTGCGGGCCTCTTTGTGGTCTCTTGGGCGCGTCTTGGGGGCCTCGAGAGGCGTCTTGGGGCTTCTTGGAAGCCTCTTGGGGGCCTCTTGGGGGCCTCTTGGGGCCTCTTGGGGGCCTCTTGGGGGGCCTCGTCCTTCCTTGTGTGAGTGCCTCGGGCCCCTCATTGTGTGTGAATCGTTCGGGCTCCTCGTGGTGTGAGTCGTTCGGGCCCTGGTCCTGGTGTGCGTCGTTCGGGGCCCTCCTTGTGTGTGAGTCGTTCGGGCTCCTCATGGTGTGAGTCGTTCGGGCCCCTCGTCCTGGTGTGAGTCGTTCGGGCGCCTCCTTGCGTGTGAGTCGTTCGGGCTCCTCGTGGTGTGAGTCGTTCGGGCCGCTCGTCCTGGTGTGCGTCGCTCGGGCCCCTCCTTGTGTGCGAGTTGTTCGGGCTCCTCGTGGTGTGAGTCGTTGGGGCCCCTCGTCCTGGGGTGAGTCGTTCGGGCCCCTCATTGTATGTGAGTCGTTCGGGCTCCTCGTGGTGTGAGTCGTTCGGGCCCCTCGTCCTGGTGTGCGTCGTTCGGGCCCCTCCTTGTGTGTGAGTCGTTCGAGCTCCTCGTGGTGGGAGTCGTTCGGGCCCCTCGTCCTGGTGTGAGTCGTTGGGGCGCCTCCTCCTCTTGGGGGCCTCGTCCTTCCTTGTGTGAGTGCCTCGGGCCCCTCATTGTGTGTGAGTCGTTCGGGCTCCTCATGGTGTGAGTCGTTCGGGCCCCTCGTCCTGGTGTGCGTCGTTCGGGCCCCTCCTTGTGTGTGAGTCGTTCGGGCTCCTCGTGGTGGGAGTCGTTCGGGCCCCTCGTCTTGGCGTGCGTCGTTGGGGCGCCTCCTTGCGTGTGAGTCGTTCGGGCTCCTCGCGGTGTGAGTCGTTCGGGCCGCTCGTCCTGGTGTGCGTCGCTCGGGCCCCTCGTCCTGGGGTGAGTCGTTCGGCTTCCTCGTGGGGCCCTCTTGGGGGCCTCCTCGAGGCTTGTGGGGCCTCCTGAGGGCCTCGCGGGGGCCTCTGGAGGCCCTCTTGGGAGCCTCCTGGGGCGTCCTGGAGCGGGCGCGGGTGTTTGGCATCTTGGCAGGTGATGGTGCTGGTGACTCGATTCAACGTTGGTGGATTGGTGGCAGTACCTTGTGATACAGCGCTCGATGCCAAAACATGTGTGTCCTCTTCACAGTCTTCCTCCTCCGCCTCTGCTTCGTGCGTTTCGTTTCAGTCGTGTCCCTGGAATCTCGCTCTTCTGGGGTTGTGGTTCCTTAGCCGGTTCCTGTTACCTTGGCTTCGGTGGCTCCTCCGATGCCGGCTATGGTAGTGATTGCCTTTGTTCTGTGTGAGTGGTTCAGGGTCTTCGTCCTGGTGCGAGTCGTTCGGGCTCTTCGTGGTGTGGGTCGTTCAGGCACCTCGTCCTGGCATGAGTCGCTCGGGCCCCTCCTTGTGTGTGAGTCGTTCGGGCTCCTCGTGGTGTGAGTCGTTGGGGCCCCTCGTCCTGGGGTGAGTCGTTCGGTTTCCTTGTGGGGCCTCTTGGGGGCCTCTTGGAGGCTCTCGGGGCCTCTTGGGGGCCTCTTCGGGGTCTCATGGGGGCCTCTTGGGGGCCTCTTGAGGCGTCTTGGGGCTTCTTGGGGGCCTCTTGGGGGCCTCTTGGGGGCCTCTTGGGGCATCCTGGGGGCCTGTTGGGGGGCTCGTCCTTCCTTCTATGAGTGTCTCGGGCCCCTCATTGTGTGTGAGTCGTTCGGGCTCCTCGTGGTGTGAGTCCTTCGGGCCCCTGGTCCTGGTGTGCGTCGTTCGGGCCCCTCCTTGTGTGTGAGTCGTTCGGGCTCCTCATGGTGTGAGTCGTTCGGGCCCCTCGTCCTGGTGTGAGTCGTTCGGGCGCCTCCTTGCGTGTGCGTCGCTCAGGCCCCTCCTTGTGTGTGAGTCGTTCGGGCCGCTCGTCCTGGTGTGCGTCGCTCGGGCCCCTCCTAGTGTGCGAGTCGTTCGGGCTCCTCGTGGTGTGAGTCGTTGGGGCCCCTCGTCCTGGGGTGAGTCGTTCGGCCTCCTCTTGGAGGCTCTCGGGGCTTCTTTGGGGCCTCCTTGTGGTCTCTTGGGAGCCTCTTGGGGGCCTCCAGAGGCGTCTTGGGGCTTCTTGGAAGCCTCTTGGGGGCCTCTTGGGGCCTCTTGGGGGCCTCTTGGGGGCCTCGTCCTTCCTTGTGTGAGTGCCTCGGGCCCCTCATTGTGTGTGAGTCGTTCGGGCTCCTCGTGGTGCGAGTCGTTCGGGCCCCTGGTCCCGGTGTGCGTCGTTCGGGCCCCTCCTTGTGTGTGAGTCGTTCGGGCTCCTCATGGTGGGAGTCGTTCGGGCCCCTCGTCCTGGTGTGAGTCGTTGGGGCGCCTCCTTGCGTGTGAGTCGTTCGGGCTCCTCGTGGTGTGAGTCGTTCGGGCCGCTCGTCCTGGTGCGCGTCGCTCGGACCCATCCTTGTGTGTGAGTCGTTGGGGCTCCTCGTGGTGTGAGCCGTTGGGGCTCCTCGTCCTGGAGGGAGTCGCTCGGCCTCCTCGTGGGGCCTCTTGGCCCCTCGTCCTGGTGTGAGTCGTTGTGGTGCCTCCTTGTGTGTGAGTCGTTGGGGCCCCTCGTCCTGGGTTGAGTCGTTCGGTCTCCTCGTGGGGCCTCTTGGGGGCGTCCTGGAGGCTCTCGAGGCCTCTTGGGGGCCTCTTGGACGTCTCTTGGGGGGCTCTTGGGGGGCCTCTTGAGGCGTCTTGGGACTTCTTGGGGGCCTCTTGGGTGCCTTTGGGGGGCCTCTGGGGGCTTCTTGGGGGCCTCTTGGGGGCCTCGTCCTTCCTTGTGTGAGTGCCTCGGGCCCCTCATTGTGTGTGAGTCGTTCGGGCTCCTCGTAGTGTGAGTCGTTCGGGCCCCTGGTCCTGGTGTGCGTCGTTCGGGCCCCTCCTTGTGTGTGGGTCGTTCGGGCTCCTCACGGTGTGAGTCGTTCGGGCCCCTCGTCCTGGTGTGAGTCGTTCGGGCGCCTCCTTGCGTGTGAGTCGTTCGGGCTCTTCGTGGTGCGAGTCGTTCGGGCCGCTCGTCCTGGTGTGCGTCGCTCGGGCCCCTCCTTGTGTGTGAGTCGTTCGGGCTCCTCCTGGTGTGAGTCGTTCGGGCCGCTCGTCCTGGGGTGAGTCGTTCGGTCTCCTCGTGGGGCCTCTTGGGGGCGTCCTGGAGGCTCTCGGGGCCTCTTGGGGCCCTCTTCGGGGTCTCATGGGGGCCTCTTGGGGGCCTCGAGAGGCGTCTTGGGGCTTCTTGGAAGCCTCTTGGGGGCCTCTTGGGGGCCTCTTGGGGCCTCTTGGGGGCCTCTTGGGGTCCTCGTCCCTCCTTGTGTGAGTGCCTCGGGCCCCTCATTGTGCGTGAGTCGTTCGGGTTCCTCGTAGTGTGAGTCGTTCGGGCCCCTGGTCCTGGTGTGCGTCGTTCGGGCCCCTCCTTGTGTGTGAGTCGTTCGGGCTCCTCATGGTGTGAGTCGTTCGGGCCCCTCGTCCTGGTGTGAGTCGTTCGGGCGCCTCCTTGCGTGTGAGTCGTTCGGGCTCCTCGTGGTGTGAGTCGTTCGGACCGCTCGTCCTGGTGTGCGTCGCTCGGGCCCCTCCTTGTGTGTGAGTTGTTCGGGCTCCTCGTGGTGTGAGTCGTTGGGGCCCCTCGTCCTGGGGTGAGTCGTTCGGCCTCCTCGTGGGCGTCTTGGGGGCCTCTTGGAAGCTCTCGGGGCCCCTTGGGGGCCTCTTTGTGGTCTCTTGGGCGCCTCTTGGGGGCCTGGAGAGGCGTCTTGGGGCTTCTTGGAAGCCTCTTGGGGGCCTCTTGGGGGCCTCTTGGGGCCTCTTGGGGGCCTCTTGGGGGCCTCGTCCTTCCTTGTGTGAGTGCCTCGGGCCCCTCATTGTGTGTGAGTCGTTCGGGCTCCTCGTGGTGTGAGTCGTTCGGGCCCCTGGTCCCGGTGTGCGTCGTTCGGGCCCCTCCTTGTGTGTGAGTCGTTCGGGCTCCTCATGGTGTGAGTCGTTCGGGCCCCTCGTCCTGGTGTGAGTCGTTCGGGCGCCTCCTTGCGTGTGAGTCGTTCGGGCTCCTCGTGGTGTGAGTCGTTCGGGCCGCTCGTCCTGGTGTGCGTCGCTCGGGCCCCTCCTTGTGTGCGAGTTGTTCGGGCTCCTCGTGGTGTGAGTCGTTGGGGCCCCTCGTCCTGGGGTGAGTCGTTCGGGCCCCTCATTGTATGTGAGTCGTTCGGGCTCCTCGTGGTGTGAGTCGTTCGGGCCCCTCGTCCTGGTGTGCGTCGTTCGGGCCCCTCCTTGTGTGTGAGTCGTTCGAGCTCCTCGTGGTGGGAGTCGTTCGGGCCCCTCGTCCTGGTGTGAGTCGTTGGGGCGCCTCCTTCTCTTGGGGGCCTCTTGGGGGCCTCGTCCTTCCTTGTGCGAGTGCCTCGGGCCCCTCATTGTGTGTGAGTCGTTCGGGCTCCTCGTGGTGTGAGTCGTTCGGGCCCCTCGTCCTGGCGTGCGTCGTTCGGGCCCCTCCTCGTGCGTGAGTCGTTCGGGCTCCTCGTGGTGGGAGTCGTTCGGGCCCCTCGTCTTGGCGTGCGTCGTTGGGGCGGCCCCTTGCGTGTGAGTCGTTCGGGCTCCTCGTGGTGTGAGTCGTTCGGGCCGCTCGTCCTGGTGTGCGTCGCTCGGGCCCCTCGTCCTGGGGTGAGACGTTCGGCTTCCTCGTGGGGCCCTCTTGGGGGCCTCCTCGAGGCCTGTGGGGCCTCCTGAGGGCCTCGTGGGGACCTCTGGAGGCCCTCTTGGGAGCCTCCTGGGGCGTCCTGGAGCCTCTTGGGGGCCTCTTGGGTGCCTCTTGGGTCCTCTTGGGAGCTTCTTAGAGGCGTATGGGAAGCCTCTTGGGAGCCTCCTGGGGGCCCTTGGGGCCAGCTTGGAGCCTCGTGCGATCCCTCAGAAGCGCGAATGAGCGATGCCCCCTGAGAAGGACAGAATAACCCAAAACCTTCATAAAATCAATGGTTGTGCTGTGAAGGAAGAGGAGCGCTGCCCCCTCCGGACGCCGAACTGGGGCCGACACATAGAGTAGATTATATCGGCCACTTGTTGTTGTGATGCATGTATCACTCCTTGCCCCATTGGGCCCGCCCTCGTAGCAGCAGCGCTGTGGCGGCTAACGCTCGAGGACATGCAGGCACGCCAGAGATAATGCGAGAGTTCGCGTCTGTGTGCGTTGCAGATTTGTGAGTCGTTCCAGCTCTTCGTGGCATTAGTCGCCGGGGCCCCTCGCCCTTCCTTGTGTGACTCCTTCGGGCCCCTCATTGTGTGTAAGTCGTTCGGGCTCCTCGTGGTGTGAGTCCCCTCCTTGTGTGTGAGTCGTTCGGTCCCCTCCTCCTGGTGTGAGTCGTTCGGGCGCCTCGTCCTGGTGTGAGTCGTTCGGGCCCCTCGTCCTTGTGGTGTGAGTCGTTCGGGCTCCTCGTGGTGTGAGTCGTCGGGGTCTCTCGTCCTGGTGTGAGTCGTTCGGGCTCCTCGTGGGGCCTGTTGGGGGCCTCTTGGAGCCTCTTGGGGCATCTTGGGGGCCTCTTGGGGGCTTTTTGGGGGCGTCTTGGGGGCCTCTTGGAGCCTCTTGGGGCCTCTTGGGGGCCTCTTGGGAGCCTCTTGGGTACCTCTTGGGACTTCTTGGGGGCCTCTGGGGTGCCTCCTGGAGGCCTCTTGGGAGCTTCCTGGGGGCCTTTTGGGGCCATCTTGGGGCCTCTTGCGACTTCCTCAGAAGCGCAAGCGAGCGCTGCCCCCTGAGAAGGACAAAATGAGCCCAATACTTTTGTAAAATCAATGATTTTGCTATGAAGGAAGAGGAGCGCGGCCCCTTCAGAAGGCCAAAATGGGGCCAAAACCGTAGTAACATCCATGTTGTTTGCTTCGAAGACGAGCTGAGGGACCAAACTCCCCCCCCCCCCTCGAGGCCAGAATCCTCGTGAAGGTCGTCGTTTTTTGGCCCTCCCAGGCGTCGAAAAAGACCCCCCTGACTACGCTCGGGACTCCCTCTCCAGGTCCAGGGGGAGGGGGGAGGGGGAGGGGTAAACCCCTCCCCGAAGGGGAAGAAGGGGGGTTGAGGACAGAGAGAGCTCGCTAAACCACTTACGCCCAAAGGGCTGGTGGGATTTCTCTTTCGGGTACTGTGCTTCGGCATTTCTGGCTTCAGGTGTGGATGCAATGATTACTCTGATTTTTGTCTTGCGGCTGAGCAGACCCTAAGTTCCACGTGCCGCGCGCGGCTGGGTTTCGAAAGCCGAGGGTTCCTTGCAGTATTCACGTGTTTCCTGTCTCCCCTCGCCTCCTCCTACTCCTCCTCCTCCTCCTCCTCCTCCTCCGCTGCATTACCGCCGTCATGCCCGTGCCTGTATCCGATGGGTTCGTTCATAGCCCCCGTGAGGGGAAACGGATCTCATGTTCAGTGCCCCGGGACGGGCCTCATGCGTTTGCTCGTGCACTGCACAAAAAAGTTGCTGAAAGTACAGCAGCGTTGAAGGGGGCAGGTGAGGGAGGAAGAAATGGTTAGAAAGGAACCTGGTAGGTGCATCCCCGATTTGCTAAAGGTCTGTGATAAACAAGAGTGGTGCCAATGGGTTCACGGGGACCGAGAAGGTGCCAAGATGCACGTCCACGGTGGAACCGAAGTGCTTGGGCCACGGTGCTCAGGCGCTCATCATTTGTTTGCCCAGCCAGTGGGGGGTCTGGACCCAGATGGTCCCAGGCCGAATGCCATATCGGACTATCATGCCCTACAGGGTGGTGGCTCCAGGAAACAAGGCCCACTGACGGGCTTAAGGCGCCCAAAAGCCAGAATACCTCAAGTCCTCCACCCTGGGTTGCTCCGCAAGGGAGAAATGACAGTCGCACTGCTTGCGGGCTCGCGCCGCGGTGGTGGGATGGGTTTGGTTCTGGGTCCGTGGGACGTGTCCACTTGGTTGCTCGCGGCCTGGGATGGGGCAGTCTCGGCCTTCGGGGCTCGGCCAGTCTTGCCCCGCGAGGCCAAAGCCACCCTGGATCGGTAGGTGGTTGGTGCAGCGGGTAGCACGCCAGGTCAATGCACCGCATTCGGGTTTGGGCGGGGTCGGGGAAGGCCCACGGCCCCCTTTTGGAAAGGGGGTTTGCGTGGGTGGTTTTGGCCCCATTCTTGCTCGAGCCAGGTGACCCGCCCGGTCGTCAAGGGGGGTCCTTGGCCCCAGACTTGATGGGCAGGCAAAAGGCTCGGGTCGGGGCAGTGGCCTCGTTATGTGAGCGTGGCGTTGCGCGTGCCGCAAGGGCGGCGCTGTGGTGCGTCGCGTTCTGAGCTGTCGGCCTGCGCTGTTTCCAGGCCCCACCGCATCGGCGGCCGCGCGAGCTCTCCTGGCACCGCGGGAGTGTTTCAGAGGCGGGAGCCTCCGCCCGCGCCAGGCGCAGTCTGGGCAGCTGCCTCTTGTTATGAGTCTCGCTCTGCGGGCGGTGCTGCCGAGCGTCGTTTGTCAGGCCTCCCGCATGGTTGTCTCCCTGTGGCGTTTCCAGTTCGACTCTCAACACTAGCTCGCTGTTGACTGCGTTGCAGCATGTCGCCAACTGGAAAACCCCTCGTCCTCCTTCTCGCCCTCCTCCTCCTCCTTGTCCTCCTCTTCCTCCTCCTCCTCATGTTCGAGGATCGATGTCCCTTCTCCCCCTCTCATCACCCTCATCCTCTTCGACGACAGCCACGACGGTGACGACAAGCACGATGATGGCGACAGCGACAACCACGACGGCCGCTACGAAGACGACCATTGCGACGACCACCACCACCACGACGTCGACGATGACGACGGCGATGACGACGGCGACGACCCTGACGACAGCCACGTTGACAACGACGATCACCACCACCACCGCCACCACGACGACGACGACGACGACGACGGCGGCGGCGGCGGCGGCGCGCGAGCCCGGCTGGGTCACCGCGGTGGACGTCGCTTGGCTGAAGCGGTTGCCCAGCTTGGTGGACTTGGGCGCCTTGGCGCTCTCGCCGGGAGAGGGCGCCGCGGGTTCGCCGCGGGGAGCCGACCGCTGCCGCCTTTGCCCTGCTCGTCGTGTTCCTTCTGGCGCCGTCGTCGGCGTCGACGTTGTCGTCGTTGGCTTCGTCGTCGTCCTCGTCCCCGTCGTCGTCGTCGTCGCCATCGTCATCGTCATCGTCGTCGTCATCCTCGTTATCAGCCGTGCGTGCGGACGCCGGCCGTCGTTCCAGATGTCTTCACCCCGTGCGTGTTTCCTTCATTTCGGCCTCCACGGGGGATGCGCTTTCGGGCCCCAGGGCCATCGAAACGCAAAATTGCCCGCGGGGAAGGGGTCGGGAGTTCTGGGGCCTCGGCTTGAAAAAGCACATCGGAGGATGTCCGAGGCCGCTGCCGTCGGCCTGGGAGCGCTGTTGTCGTCGCTCTCGCGCTGGCGCCGTCTACACGCGTCAGGATGGCCCTTCGCTGGAGTGGCCTTCTGGTGCGGGCCCTCAGGGTCGGGCGGACGACGATGGCGAGAGAATAGTCGTTGGGCGATCCATATTGTAACGAGCACCCCACAGGGGTACCCCTCCAGCACTGGCTCGTGCGCGCCTGGATATGGTCCCCCGCGGGAACACCAGAAGTCACACTCTTGCACTGGGCCACTTGTTACGTGCAGCCCGTGGCGCCCAGCGAAGAATTGTGACCGCGAGACTTGGGTCCGGGCAGATGCCCTCCTCCGTGGAATCCCACGCCCCTCCACGGCCTCCCCGCGTTCGTGCGAGGTCTCCAGAACCCGTCGCCCACGAGGCGCTAAGATGGCCCCAAGACTCCCAGATGATGGATTCGAGGGCCCAAGATAGTCCTCCATGGCCCCGAGTGCGTTTCCAAGATAGCCATAGGGGGGCGGGAGGGGCCTCCCTGCGATGGTCGGATTGCTTTCTCATCGATTCAAGGCCAGAGAAGATTTGCCCAAGATGGAATCGTTTTGGGGTAAGTCTCGGGAGGACCCCGAGGCCCCTCAGAGGCCTCAAAAGCGCGAGTAGGCCCCAACAGTTTTCAAACACAGCCCAAGAGGCACCCAACACGGTCCCGTGGAGACCCCAGGAGAGCCCCAAGGGGTTCAAAGAGGTTTCCAAGAGGGCTTGACGACGCCCGAAACATACTCACAACGGCCCCACGAGTCCAGAGAACAAAGCAGCAACATACGGCAAAACACCTGCATAGCCCCAAAGTGTTGTGGATGTAGCTCCGTAACCGGTTTGGCTCAAGGCTTGTATCGTGGTACAGTCCGTGATCGTACATCACACACCCACCTTGTGTATCTCGGTTTTCGCGCAAGCGAATTCTGCCATTCAGTCCGCATGGCACACTGGTCCGCGTGGCTGGTGGGGGTACTTCTCCACAGCGTACCTACCGCAGTTTCTCTTCAGACGGGTGCCGGTGGCAACGCGACGGGACATTTGCAGACAGATCGCTCGTGGTCTTGTTCCTCGATCGCAGCCAGCAGTTTCACCTACCAGTACGACTCTTATCTGTCTGGCAGTACCATCGTGTTGACAAACAATCAGGGCAGCCAGCGTGGGCGGGCATACTACACGTGGGCAAATTCGGGAGGATTCAGGATCAATTTCGACATGTGGATGGGCGGTGGGTCAGGCGCAGACGGAAGGATGTACATTGTAATGTATTGTCTCTCGCGGGGGGCACGCTTTCTTTTCGCAGGGAGGGGGTATTGCATTCTCCCCCGCGGGGGATATCGTATTCTCGCGGGGACGGGGTATTTTACTGTCCCCCCCGGCAGGGAGTCTTGTGTTGTCGCGGGGAGGGGGAAATGTTTGGTGTCCCGGTATCTGCTGAATGGTGCGTGAGCGTTCGCCATGCTTGCCCAGGTTCTGCGCCTGCCCAGTGCCGTGCGGGACCCGGTTCTCTGGCCACGCGGGGCCGCCTGCAGTAATGATCCTCTTTGCGGGGAGCAATGTGATGCCCCTTCGCCACGACGATGCGATACCCCATGCGGGGGCACCATACCAAGCACGCCCTTCCCTCGACAATGCAATACCACGTGCGGGAGATAATACCATACTGTGCTCCGCAGGCGCTGACGGCATGTGCATGAAGTACGGCGGTTATGACTCTGGCGAGTTTGGCGAATACATTGCTGGCAGTGGCTCTTCTCTGTATGCTTCGACTCCTATTCAAACGGGGATGATCATGGCGTGTTGATGGGTTGGAATGGAGGGTCCATCTTTGAACAGATAGGTTCGGGCCACTGGACTCACAAAGTGCCCCTCTTCGAGGACTCCACTTGGCATGACGTCATTGTGGAGGTCACGCCAAGCGGCAGCGGTGCCAGTGTGATTCTGAACTTCGACAACGGCTACTACTATAGGACCGCTACGATTAATGGCTACGCGTCGCCCGTTGGTAGTCAGCAGCTGGCCTTCACTGCAAGAACGGGTGGTGCTACCAACTGGCACTATGTCACGAATATCCAGGCGTGCAGCGCCGCGACGCCCAGCCCGACGCCCTACCCGACTGCCTACCCCACTGCCTACCCCACTGCCTACCCCACTGCCTTTCCGACGCCCTACCCGACACCCTACCCGACGCCCGACCCGACTGCCTACCCCACTGCCTACCCCACTGCCTTTCCGACGCCCTACCCGACACTCTACCCGACGCCCTACCCGACTGCCTACCCCACTGCCTACCCCACTGCCTTTCCGACGCCCTACCCGACCGCCTTTCCGACGCCCAGCCCGACGCCCAGCCCGACGTATCCTCTGGGTTGGCCGACGCCACATCCGACGTTTCCTGTTGGAGCTCCCATGGCGGGTGGGGCTGGCGGTGCCGTGGCTGCCACCGGCGATCCCCATTTGCAGAACGTTCTTGGTCAGAGGTTCGATTTGATGAAACCGGGCAAGCATGTTCTGATCAACATCCCTCGTGGAAGGCACAAGAACGCATTGCTTCGCGTGCAGGCCGATGCGCGCCAAATGGGCGGACAATGTGCAGACATGTATTTCCAAGAACTGAATATCACAGGGGAGTGGGTGGAGGCAAAAGGGACGAGCGGTCTCTGTTTCCAAGCTCAGAGTGTGCATGATGATCAGCCGAAGTGGCTGAAGTTTGGGAAGGTGCAGGTGAAAGTTGCCCATGGGCGCACTGAGGACGGGGCTCAGTATCTGAACTTCTACGTCAAGCATCTTGGGCATTCCGGGTTTGCTGTTGGAGGATTGCTAGGAGAAGAGGATCACACGGAGGCAACGAAGCCTTCGGAGGCCTGTGGTCACCGCAACTCCCTTCTTCAGGTATCGTCCGAGGCGGCTCGAAACGCAACCGTCTTCTCCGTTGCAGAGGCGAGCTTCGCCTGATGCTCGTGCGGGCGCGGCGAACAGCGGCGGGGCGACCTCTCTCCCGCGGCGCCCCCACCCCGATGGCCAGAGGGGCTGACCCGCCGCGCAACCGAAGGAGACGGCAAAGAGGATGGCGAGGCTGAGCGATCTGAAATGCGCGGGGCGTGAGGGAACGAGAAGACATAACAGGGAGGAGGTGGGGCAGGACGAGCAGGAGGAGACCGAGGCGAAGGATGGAGGAGGACAACATGTAGCAGGAGACGGATGGGGAGGGTGATGAACAGGAGGTGGAGGAGGAATGCAGGCAGAGGATGGAGGAGGAAAGAGTGGCAGCATGAGAAGGTTGACAAGCATCAGGAGCAGGAGCAGGATAAGGAGAATGAGGGGGGGAGGAGTGGATTGACCGCACGCCTAGTCAGGAGAGCCGAAGAGAGCAGATCTGGGAAGGGCGGAGGAAGGAGAATCGAGGTGCGAGGGGTCCAAACATTGAGAAGACTTGTACACGCTGTGTAGTACAAGGGGCAATAGCGAGGGCAACGGGTTGTGAAGGATAGAGCACAGGTGGGGTATTTAGGTAGGTTGGACCACGCGTTGGTTGGAGAAGAGGGGAGTGAGTGAGAAGGGCAGGAGGGTGCGAAGATGTTGTTAGGGGGGTGTGCTAGGGGGCGGCAGACACTGCTGGCAGACGGGGGGGTAGCGGTGCATGCCACGGAGAATGAGGAGGGGGGGGCACGGATGAAGAGGAAGCGGAGAATGGCGAGCAGAAGAAGGAGGAGGGTGGACGAATGCGGACACTGTGGGTGTGGATATTGAACATGAGGAGTACTAGTAGGACAGACAGGGGACATTGTAGTAGACTAGCGCAGGGGCACGGAGCATAGCATAGCCGCGATGAGGCCTTTGTCACGAACCATATGTTCACGATGCACACACACACACACGGGTTCCTCCCTCCCCTTCTCCATCCCCCTTCCGTTCCTCTCCTTGCCCCTCCTCCCGTTCCCCAAACGCCCCGTTCATTCCTCCGTCTCATTCCCTCCCCTCCTTTGCGCTCCTTCCGCATGCATTCCGCCACCCATTGGCAGCACCCTCCTCCCTGCCCGCTGGCGGACCGCCCCTAGCGGCAACAACGCCGTCCTGCAGCGGCGGTTTGGCCCCAGCAGCCCGAAGTTGAATTGTGCGGGCCGCCTCCCTTACCCTCCATGCTAATCCTTAGCAATCCTCGGCCGCCTACTTGCTACATAAACCCTCTCGGGTGCACCGCTGTACACCCCTGGGCGTTGCACACTTGATAGACACGCAAACAAACTAATCCATCCCACGGCGCCAGTTACAGCACCATGCAAACCTGACCTTGTCTATTCGGAACCAGCGACGTGGCCACTAAACACGCGCCAAAGCTGGGCATCACTGAACGCCGTGGAACCGTAGACCATGCGACATGATGGGGGGAAGGCAACTGTTGATGCCAACTATAACGCGAACGCGCTACGCTTCTACTCTCTCAGTCTCTCACTCTGTCCTCCCCCCTCACATTCGATCAATCAATCGTCCTGCGATTCCAATGACAGCCATGCAACCCCCCGCGCGAACCTGCAAATGATAAAAACGCTCACCGCATATGCCGATGATGAAACACACGTGGTAAACGAACCTTCCGAAGCGTCCCCCATGTATCCTCCCTCGCCCGCTGACCCTTCACCCTCCCCCCTCCTCCACTCACGCCAACCCCCTCACCTCTCACTCCTTCCCACCGCCCCGACACGTCGACAGATGCGCCGATCTCACCCCGTCAACTTAGAAGGCACACCTGAAAACATACAGAGACGAATATACAACAATTAACTGCTCGGCCCTGTCAGAGAACCATTGAAAACGTAAGCTGCCAACCACAAACTCAATCATATACGCCACCTGTGACGTACGGCGTGACGGACTCTGGTTCGTTGAGCTCCCCATCCTCGTTGGGCCTCCCCTCGTTCAGGACAGCAAGCCCGCGATCATCACGTTTAGCAGCGTCTCTAGACGTATTCCGACTATCGAAAGTCAATGACCTCTGCAAGATTGAAGCGCAATGCGTAGCTTTCTCTACCACGCCATCCGCATCAGCCTGATCAAGCCACGCATCCGAGAACCCAACAGGCCTACCAATCAAGTACTTCCGCACAAGCACACTCTTATACGTCTTGGAGGCAGTGCGACTGAGAACACAACCAGGCCCGTGAACAGAACAAGAAGCTGTAAAGTAATCACCCGTCAGGTAGTAGCGGATAATTTTGTTTGGACGATGCCACTCCACATGAGCTCTCCCCACATTCCTTCTACCAGTTCCTTTTCCACCGCCGCCGCCAGCAAGGGCACCAGCGCCCACGACAGGCGGCTCTGGAGGAGGGGGCACGGGACTTGGATGAGCAGGGCCAGCATCACCTCCTGAACTACTCGCTCCCCTTCCAGGTGCAACTCCTCCCTTCGGCCCCCCCGCTGCTGAGCTTTCTGCTGGTTTCTTCGCTGGCTCATCCAACGCTGCTGCGTTCTTAACGTGTGCATCGGCCGCCAGATCAAGCAATGGAAGCAACTCGACCTTCCTCGTCTCCTCTTCGACATCCTCCTCAGGCTCAGGGTCAGCATCCGTGCCGCCGTCAGTGCCACATCCGCCCTCCATGTCATTAACTGTTTTCAAACAATATTTTATGTCTCAGGGTGCGGGGTCGGGGGCCGTCTGTACTCTGGCGCGCATTGTTTTGTCCGACGGTTAAAACCGACCCCTTTCAGTCGAAAAGGGTCGGTTTCCGTCTTGTTCTATTGCATTGCATTGTGCTTTCGTTTGCGTCTTTGTCATTGTATGTGCTCATAGCTTTTTCGGTCCGAGCTGGTTTGGGCTCCAGCGAGCCCGTCGCCTGCAGGACCGAGGCACCAGCCTGCTTCCGTGCCCCCGCCGCGGGGCGCGCGGGGGCTGCCATCACGGCGCGCGGGGTGCTCGCCGTGCTGTTCTTCCTGGTGGTGCAGGAGCTGCACTACCTGATCCCCGAGAGCGGGGTCTTCGAGCGCGGCTTCGGCAGCGCCACCATCGAGGCCTACGGCGAGGAGGTGATCGAGGGCACGGCCACCACCAGGTGGACGATGGCGCCGTGGGCACGATGGAACAGGATCTATGTGAAGAACCCCTCTAAGCCACAGGGGGTGGTGATGCTGCTGGTGACGAAGGCGGGCGCGAAGCATCCGGGCCTGTGGGCATCAGCGGACCCCACCCATCGCATTGTGATGATCGACGTGAGGGACAAGAAGCGGGTGCTGACGAAGCCGACGGCGAACGTGGAGTGGACGGAGCACCTTGGCGTCTCAGCTCGGGCCCGCGATGCGGTCATCACCGCGGCGGAGAGGGCGATCGCCAGGCTCGAGGTCGACGCCGAGAACGGGAAGCTGAAGGTGAGCAAGCCCCCGCCGAAGGCGAAGAAGAAGAGTGCGAAGGGTGGCTTCGTCGCGTGGCTGACGGGCGGAGTGGGGAACATCTTCACGGCGCTGTGGGCCAAGCGGAGCTGGGGGTCGTGGAGCGCGATCTCCTTCCTGTGCTGGCGTGCGTGGCGCTTCTTCCGCCTGGGCTCAATCTTCCGAGCGGCCTATGATGGGGCCCGAGCCGTCTACGAGACTGTTGAGGACGTGCAGCACGTGTATGACACCATCTACGAGTACTACGAGAGCGGGGACCTGGAGTACGTCCTCGTGGCCATCGGCGGGACGCTGGTGACGGGGTACCTTCTCTGGGCATGGTCCTACGGCGACTCGAGCGACTCCGACTCGGAAAGGGGCTCCACGATCAGCGACGACGAGGATGACAGGGTCCTGGGGGCACAGTTTGCCGACTCCGACGACGAGCCGCCCCCACGACGCCTCTTCGCGGGGCTGGCCAATCAGCAGCAGGCCCTGCAGAGGGCGATGACCGACTTGACTGGGGCAGTTGCGACGCAGTCTTTCGGGGCCAGGGCCTCGCCTCCACGTTCGAGTGGGTCAGACCGCACGTCGGACCCAGGCCCCTCGAGCCCTGAGACTCCGTCCGTGAGTGAGAGCGAGGGCCAGCCGACCACGTCCCAGATCGACGACTTCATCTCGAAGCTGAACGAGCACGTGGATACGGCACAGACGGATTCTACACGGGCGACTGTTGACACAGGGTCCCCAGCGAAGTCATTCGACAGCACGGGCTCCTGGGAGCAGGTCGGGCGCGTCGACTAGGAGCTACAGGATCGCATCCAGCTGCTGAAGGAGGAGAGTCGCAACCCGCGCGACGGCCTGCTGGCCACCCTCGAGAAGTTCAAGCATGTGCGCATGACGCCTGTGGGCGGCGCGAAGACGAGGGTCGCGCCGACCGTGCTTCACAAGCTGTACCGTTCGGGGCGCACGGCCGAGATCGAGCTGGGCGAGTGGTTGAGGTCGAAGGAGCTGCAGCGGGCGAGCATCAGCTCGGAGGCGATGATGTTGGCCATGGTCCTGGACCGCATGATGGCAGAGGGCGCCTATGACCAGCTCATCAACAGCCCCGCGGCGGAGCTCACTTGCCTCCGTCTCTACGCGATCTGGAAGGCCTACGAGAATGCGAAGTGTCTCAGCGTCTGGCAGCGACCGAAGGGACAGCAGAGCGGGAGCAAGTGGCGCTCCAAGGTCGACTGGGCTTTGGCTGACGAGTACCTCAAGGTGGACGGCGATACGGAGCTTGCGAACCTGAAGGCCGACGATGAGGTGACGGAGAAGCTGAAGAGGAGGGCAACCATCGCGAAGCACCTGCAGGGCGCCCAGGACAGCGGCGCGGCGGGCGCAGATCACGAATAGGTCGCGGCCGGGGCTCCCGTGGCAAGTCCTGGCCAAGCGCGCTCAAGGCGTAAGGCCACACTCGAGGTGGATTCGGGTGCTGCTGTGGTGCCTCGGCGCCCTGCAGACACCTGGGAGCTCGCGGGCCTTCGAGGTAGCGGGCTGGCGCCTGGTCGCGCCCCCCTGGCTGCGCGGCTTCTCGGGCGCGGCCAACTTCTCCAGGTCGGACGAGGGCGTCTCCGAGTTCGACCTCTACTCCAACGACACCTTTTTCTCGCGTCGGGGTGCAGGTCACCTGGTGGACCTTGTCCCTGATGATGGTGGACGAGAGGGAGCGGGACCCGCTGCGAACGCTTCCCATCCTGCCGTGCCCGCTTTCTGCCCGGCCTACCTCCCTGGGCCTGGGCGAGAGGCAGTTGCAGCTGACACTCGCCCGAGTCCAGAGGGCATCGGCGGCCATTCGGGGTTTGGCGGCGGGGCATCTGGGCCAGGAGACCCTGATCTTGAGGCGGCGGAGGGATTGGCGGGAGTGGAGGACTGCGACCCCACTACAGACGGCCATCGTCAACGATCTTTGGGACAGGCACGCTCAATCGGGGTGCTGGGGCACCATCAACGACGGCAGGGCGGTGATCAGTCGTCTGGGGGGAGAAGGAGCGCTGGACTATCAGAGTACACGTGCAAGGACGAGATCGAGGACGACGAGGAAGCACCTGAGCAAGGGGGACATGTGCCCGCTGGTGGCCTCGGAGGTCTCGGTGCCGCCGCCGAATACGGAGGGCCTGAACATCGAGAGGCTTTCGGAGACGGCGGGGGCCTACCTCAGCAATGTCAGCAGCGAGATGATCAGGGAGGTGGGCCAAGTCGACTGGGACCGCTACGAGAACACGCGCAGCTACACCGACCCGGGCTGGAGACGGGCCAACAACCGATTCGAGCTTGCCCTCCGAATGCTTCGCTCGGGGATAATAGGCTACGCGAAGAACATGCGCGAGCGGGTTGGCGTTTTCACCGTAGTCAAGAACCTGAGCGAGTCGGGGACGGTGGTGGAGAAGAGCAGCCTGGTCTGGGACTGCAGGCGGGTCAACCTCCTGTTCCAGGACCCGCCGTGGGTGCCACTGGGGCCCCCCGCATCCCTGGCGCTGTTGGAGCTGGACGAGTCAATCCTACATGGGCGACGGCTATACTCCTTCCAGGGCGATATTCCAGGTTGGTTCTACCGGCGACGATGGCCAGCTTCATTGGCGGAATACTTTGTGCTGCCAGAGGTGACCCCGCAGCAGATCTACGACTACGCGTGCAAGCAGGGGATCTCTATGCCGAAGCCCGAGCACGACGATATTGGACTTGGAGCCATGTCCCCCGTCATGGGGTCCAGCTGGGCCGTCTTCTTGGCCCACAGCTGCCTGTCGGACGCCCTGGGGAGCTTGCCCGACATCAACCTCGGGCAGATCACCTATGGGAGGCCGACCCCGTCCTTCGAGAAGGTGCAGCTGATGCTATTGTTGTACATCGACGACTACATCGGGCTGAAGCTGCGTTCGGAGAATGGGGAGGAGCTGGGGTTGGACAGGGAGAAGGTGAAGGCGCACCTCGTGGGCCAGGGCCTCCCAGTGCACAAGGAGGACTGGGGGGATGGCCTGGCGAGGGGCCTGGGGCTGGCCATAGGCCCAAGGCCATGCAGGCTCCGCGTCGTCCAGGACAAGATGAGAGACATGGTGCTGGCGACCGAGGCGGTGGTCATCGTGGGTCGTGCGCCCCCTGCTGCTCTCAGCAGTCTGCTGGGCCTGTGGACGTGGGCGATCATGACCAACAGGGCGGCTTTCTGCATCCTGGATGCCGCCTACCGCTGGATGAACGGGTTCTGCGAGGAGGACGCGATGAGGTGGCAGAAGCTGGACATCCAGGTACTGAGCGAGCTGCAGGCGCTCTCGGCGCTGCACGTCTTGATGGAGGTGGACTTGGAGGCACCCTGGCTGGAGAGGGTCTACATGCCGGATGCGTCGGAGGAGGGTTTCGCAGCGGATGCGACGAAGGCCGAAGTGGAGGAGATCAGGACAGAGCTCAGTCGAGGTTCGCTGCAGTCATGGGCGATTCAGGCGTCACGAGCGCACACGGAGGTGGAGCAGGAGGTCGAGGCCGAGGGCGACGAGGACGACGCGCCAATGTCACCAGAGATGAGGGGACCGGGCTTTTTGGAGATGTTCGCGGGCAGCGGGAGGCTCCTCCAGGCGATCTTCGCTCTGACTCTCTCGTGGGGAGAGGCATGGGACTTGGCCCGTGGCCGCGAATGCGATCTCCTCATGGTTTCCAACCTCGAGCGTCTCTTCCGACGGCTGCGATGGCGGTGGTGGTGGTGGATACACATGCCCCTCCCTGTTCTACCTTCTCGCGGGCGAGGCGACCTCCCCTGAGGTCGCCCGACTATCCCTGGGGTCTGCCAGGTCTGAGTCCCGGCGACGCGGAGAAGGCGCAGAAGGGGTCTACGCTGTGTGTGCTGGCGGTGCAGGTGGCGCTCTTCTGCGTCAGGGAGGGGATCTACTTCGCGATCGAGAACCCCGAGTCCAGCCTGATGTGGGTCTTCCCCCCCATGCTCGAGCTGCTCGCGAGGCCCGAGGTCATCAGGATCAGCCTGGACTACTGCTAGTACGGGGAGGAGTGGAAGAAGCCGACCACCCTGGTCACCAACTGCAGGGCCCTCTGTGTGATGGAGCGTCGATGCCAGGGCACGCGTGGACGCTGCTCGAGGACAGGGCTGGTGCATCGCGAGTTGCGGGGCAGTGGCCCGGGCGGCACCAAGTGGACGAAGATCGCCTGCCCGTGCCCCGTCCTCTTCTGCGAGGCCTGCGCTCAGGTGGCGAGGAGCGTCGAGCCCTCCTGGGAGAGGGTCCCGGACGGCGCGCAGGTCAGACTACGTCATGGACTGCCTCGGGTCGTGAGGGCCCGAGCTCAACACCTTCCACCGCAGGAGAGCTGGCTCGACGAGCAGAGGTGGAGGGTCTTGTTCCAGGGGCGCTGGCAGCGGGAGGAGCACAACAATGTGTTGGTGCTGAGGACGATAGTGGGGCTGCTGCGACACCTATCGAGGACTTCGAGGGCCTGGAGATCTCGAGTTCTCATCATGACGGACTCGTTGGTGAGCCTCGGGGTGCTGACCAAAGGGAGAAGCTCGGCACGGGCTCTACTGCGCCTGGAAAGAATGGCGGGAGTGGTACAGCTGGTGTGCCGACTGCGCCCATATTACCGTTGGGTCCCCTCCGAGGTCAACGTCGCCGACGGACCGTCTCGACAGGTCGACCTGGGGGCGGCGGAGGAGACGAAGGCGGGCCACAGCACGAGGTACACACCCAAGCGGCTTCTCCACTGGCTTCGGGGGCTGCGACGGGGAGGAACCGCTGGACGCTCTCATTGGCGATTCTCTTCGCCTCGACGCAGCGGGCGGCGGCGGCCCCGCGTGGGCCGAAGCCGCCCCCGCTCAAGCAGAGGGGGGCTCTTGCTTGGGAGAGGGCCGCCGAGGGCCCGCTGAAGTACAACAACAGGCTTGTAATCCACGCTGTCGATGACAATACCAACATCCCGTACCAGCGAGCCGTCGAGGATTTCTTAGTGGAGGTGAAACGCTCCGGACAGCCGTTCAGCACGGTGGCGGGGCGCGACAGGGCACTGGCGGACTACGTCGCCGACGTGTGCTACCAGTATTACAAAAGACCGTCAAGTCTACAGCTGTCCCATCAGTGTATGTACCAATTTTGGCAAACAAGTGCGCCATCAACCAGGGCGATGTCCTTAGCGCCCAGCTGGCATCGCTCATGCCCAAGCGCAAGGTAGACGATGTGCCTGCTGCGCCCGCGGCTAAGAAGGCCAGGAAGCGATGAGGCTCGCGTGTTGGCCGCATCGGTTACACATGCCATGTGTCGTGGGGGGGTGTTTATGAAATGTATGAAAGCATCGTCGGTATCGTTCCTCTGCAATCGTTGCATCATTGCGTCAACACGCATCGGACTCGTCTGCAATTGTCCATTGCATCGGCCCGCAGGCGTTTGGCTGTGTCCAAGCGAGTGCACGCTGCATCTGCGCACGCACTGCAGCTGCAGATGGCAGTGAGCGTGCAGCTCCGCACGGTCATCGAGGGGGGCGGCCTTAAGGATCGCGAGCCATGGGCCCCGAGGGCGGTGATGCATACGGCAGGGGGGCTCTTCGTGGAGCTGTCGAGAGCGGATAGGCAGCTGCAAAAATTTATATCTGTGCCCAGCCAATCGCCTCTAGCGACAAATTCGTTTTTCGATCAGATCTTGAAGATGCGCAACGCCGCTTGCACCGAGGCCATTTGGGACCACTTGAAGCAGGCCGACCCATTGCTTCAGCAAGATTGCGACAGGGCCAGCGTCATTAAGAACAATGGGAGTTCTCTGGAAATGTCGCAATCGTGGACGCTTCGCGTATTCCCACCAGGGGAGGAGGAAGGAGAGGAGGAGGATGATACAGTGGATGATGAGGTGGAGTGGCGGGGGAGGGGGGCGAGGAGGAGGGGCTGAAACAGAGGGGGATGGTGGAGGAGAAATGGGAGGAGGGAAAGGGGGAGGAGGAAGGAGCATAAGGATGACAAAAAAAGATGATGAGGAGGAATAGGAGATGCCTTAATTCGCTTGCGTGAATAGGCCGCTCTTGGACCACTCTTGGATCGATCTCTTGACCTTGAGACTTCTTGGGCAATCTTGGATCGCGTGATATCTTGGACAAGCTTGGGCAATCTTGGGTCGCGTGATATCCATGCCTGCATGTTGAGGCATCGCGTGATATTGGGACATATCCGTGGACATCTTGAAGTATATATGAGCCCCTCTTGGAACCACCGTCCAGGCAAACCACTCCCCCAAGGGGATGAAGGGCGTAGAAGAGAACGCATTCTAGACATGTGCCCTAACGGGATGGTGGTCTACCAGAAACTGTCTCGATATATATGCCCGCAGTCCAGCGCGACCATGGTGATGAGCATTTGCATCGCGATGCAGTTACCTTGAAGCTTCTGTTTGAGCTGAATGCTACTAAGAAGGTGTGGGCCGAATGTACGCCAACGGGACTTGAGTACATACGGGTTGCATCTATCGCAGCAGCGGTTTCATGCAGTCAGGAGGCAACACATCGCTTGCGGTCAGCACCAGCAGGGGTGGAAGGTGTGAAATGCGACAAACGTCGCAGGACGGTGTTCATGGTGGTCGACGGCAAGCGTCTGCAGGAGCGAGTGGACGATTGGACTCCCACGTACATCAACAACGCAGCCCAATCCCTTCGTGATCGCTTAGATAACGAGGCACGTGATGAGGCTGAAGCTGATGGGTCCGAGGAGTACTATGACCCGCCAGTCGCAGCAGGCGATGGCTCGCCACCAGGCGATGGCCCGCCACCAGGCGATGGCTCGCCACCAGGCGATGGCTCGCCACCAGGCGATGGTTCGCCAGGCGATGGTTCGCCGCCAGGTGATGGTTCGCCAGGCGATGGTTCGCCACCAGGTGATGGGCCGCCCTCTGTTTTCACTCGCCGACGGGAGATGCGCCAGACGACGCTTAGCTTCCAGTAGCTCCACTCCCTCTTCGCCTTCCCACCTCCCCTTCCCTCTCCCTCCAATCTCTATTCTATTTTTGCCTCGCGTGCTCAGTCCGAATCTGGCCCCGCTGGCGGCGGGGACTCAGTAACAGAACTCAGCTCAAGATGCGGAGGGCCATCGTCGCGCATGCCGCTGTTCGGCACACCGGCGCCCCTGCCCATGCTCATGCATCCGTCGTGGCCCGTGTCGTCGAGCAGGCCATGACCGTTCATGTCGCCCTTGCCCTCGTCGGAGCCCTTGCCACCATCGTAGCCCCCGCCGCTGTCTAGGGCCGTCGCCTTGCCCTTACCACCGTCGTTAATGCTCTTGCCACCGTTGTAGCCCTCGCCATCGTCGTAGCCCTGGCCACCGTCGTAGACCTTGTCACCGTCGGCGCTGCCCTTGCTACCATCGTAGCCCTTGCCACCGTCGTAGTAGCCCATGGCCTCGTCGTCGATGCCCGTGCCACCGTCGTAGCTTGTACAGCCGCGACCGATGCCATCAGCACCTTTGCCATCGTCGTAGCCCTTTTCGTAGCCCTTGTCGTAGCCCTTGTCGTAGCCATTGACGTAGCCCGTGTCGTAGACCGTGTCGTAGCCCTTGCTCGAGCTGCCGTACGGGTCGTAGCCTTTGTCGCTGCCCTTGCCGCCGTCGTAGCCCTTGTCGAAGCCCTTGCTCGAGCTGCCCTTGGCGCTGCCCGTGCCACCGTCGCCCTTGTCGTCGGCCTTGCCGCTGTCCGACATCATGTCCTGCAGCCCGTCACGCTGCTCCTTCGCCAGCCTGATGTGGCCCTTGCCGCTGTCGCCGTCTTTGTCGCGGCCCTTGCCGCTGCCGTCATTCTCGCGGCCCTTGCCACTGTCGTAGCCCTTGCCCTTGCCACCGTCGTAGCCCTTGCCCTTGCCATCGTCGTAACCCTTGCCACCGTCGTCGTAGCCCTTGCCATCGCTGTCGCAGCCCGTGTCGTAGCCCTTGTCGTAGCCTTTGTCGTAGCCCTTGTCGTAGCCTTTGCCGTAGCCCTTGTCGTAGCCACTGTTGTCGTAGCCACTGTTGTCGTAGCCCTTAATCAAGAGCTCGGTGACGTCGAGCAGCCTATCTGTCAGCCGCCGCTCCCGCTGGAGCTCCTGTATGGAGGGCGAAAATCCGCCGACCTCCCTCCTCCTCCTCCTCCTCCTCCCCCTCCTCCTCCTCCTCCTCCTCCTCCTCCTCCTCCTCCTATTCCTTCTCCTCCTCCTCCTCATCATCATCATCCTCGTCTTCCTCCTCGTCCTCCCCATCCCCCTTCATCCTTCTCCTGTGGCTCTCACCCCAGCAGTCCTCTTGCAGGCGGCTCAGCGCCTCCGCGGAGGCGCTGTCATGGCGCGCCATGGCGGCGCGGGCGGCGCGCGCGGCCACCCGCGCGCGGCCACGCCCCCCTGGGAGGAGAAAGGGGCCCTCCAGGGGGCCTCGGTCCAGAAACAGCAGCGCGCGCAAATGGGGGGAGGGGGGGGGGGGTGCGATTCAGGTGAGGGGGCGATTCGGGTGAGGGGGCGTGGCTGCGTCGCGAATCGTTTCGCGCTGTGCACTCATGGGTGCATGCAGCAATGCATGCGTTGTTTCAGAGTCTACTTGGGGATGTGAACTTGAAAATGAGATGCGTTAACATCGTCGTCTGCGTTCGCTCGAGACAGCCTCACAATTAACTCAGCATCACACGACCTCACAATGAACTCAGTACCGCGAACCATGATGTTGGTTATGGTATGCCATGCAATGCTACGCTATGATGTGAATATCCCTCCCCGACCTCATCCTCCTCCGTTGCCACCGCCGTTTAGGCCCGAGCGTTGCTTGGGTCGCGACAGTGCGCGACCAGCTGCAGCGCTCCACGCGCAGCAGCTACCAGCGCTCCGCGCGCAGCAGCACCAGCTGCAGCAGCACCACCAGTGCATCCAGCAGCTCCACGCGCAGCAGCGCCAGCTGCAGCAGCGCCACCAGTGCAACCAGCAGCACCACCCGCAGCAGCATCACCAGTGCAACCAGCAGCACCATGGCGGACGAGACCGCGGTGACGCTGCTCCTGGAGGCGGCGGAGGATCTCAGCCAGCGGCGGCGCGCGGCGGCCGCGGTCTTGCAGCCCACCAGCAAGGTGGCCCCTCGGCCGCCAAGCACGCCGCCGACGGCGAAGGTCTTGGCGAAGTACGATCGCTCGCGCGTGGCCGACGGCTTGCTCGATGACATGGGCACGGCGCCCGCGCTGGATCCCGAGTTGAACTCGTTCCAGGGCCTGCAGGAGTTCATGGGCGACGGCGATGGCGACGACACGGGCTACGACTACGCCAGCTACGACGGTGGCAAGGGCATCACCGACGGTGGCAAGGGCTACGGCGGTGGCAAAGGCAGCTCGAGCAAGGGCTTCGACAAGGGCCACGACGATGGCAAGGGCAGCGGCGAAGGCTACGACATCGACAAGGGCCGCGACAAAGGCTACCACGGTGACAGGGGCGACGTGGGCTACGACGGTGGCAAGGGCGACAAGGGCTACGACCGCCGCTACGACCCGTACAGCTCCAAGTGGTATGACCGCCACAGCTCGTGGTACGACCGCGACGACGATGACTACGACAACAGGTGGTACGACCGCAGGCGCTGGGGCGACTACGACAAGGGCTCGAGCAAGGGCTACGACAACAGAGGCTACGACAGCAAGGGCTACGACAAGAGTGGCAACTACCAGCGTGGCTACGACAACCGTGGTTACAACAACCGCGGCTACGACAACCGCGGATACGACAACAGTGGCTACGACAACCGTGGCTACGACAACTACGGCAACAGTGGCTACGACAGCCGTGACTACGACCGCAAGGGCGACAAGGGCTACGATCGCAAGGGCTACGACGTCGGCAAGGGCTACGACGGTGACACGGGCTACGGCGGTGATCCAAGCTACGACCGTGGCGATACAGGCTACGACAGTGGCAAGGGCATCGACAGTGGCAAGGGCCACGACGGCGGCAAGGGCGATAAAGGCTACGACGGCGGCAAGGGCTGGCGCGAGGAGAAGTCCCGCGGCGGGCGCCACATCAGGCTGGCGAAGGCCCTTGCCACCAAGGAGCAGCTGGACGGGCTGCAGGACCTGATGTCGGACCGCGGCAAGGCCGACTACGCCAGGTGGAGCAAGCGGACGCACTGGCGCATCTGGGTGGAGGAAAACAATACAGATCTAGTTCTATCGGGCCCCCTCATCCCTCCTCCTTCAACGGTTCTTACCAAGGACGAGGGGGAAGGATGAGGGCCAAGAACTGGATATGGAATGTGTTCCTCCTCCCGACATCTGGGCGGAGGCGGCTGTTCGCCGCTGATCAGTAGCGCCAGACACCACTGCCAAAGCGGCGCCGAAGCCGCCGCTGTCGCATTGCGCCTCGAGCGCCCGTGCCGCCACCAGCGCGGCAGCAGGCGTGGAGTCCATTCTAGACCGCGCGCTGCCTCTCCTCCGTCGGGCATGATCTATTATGGTGGGGGTTGTCGTATGTAAGATTCTAACATACGACGCAGTTGTCGTATGTAAGATTCTAACATACGACAAAGTTGTCGTATGTAAGATTCTGACATACGACACCGTTGTCGTATGTAAGATTCTAACAAACGACGGATGTGTCAATATATTCCTTATGCTATCTATAAGAGCGAGATGTCGTATGTACGATTCTTACATACGACAACGTTGTCGTATGTAAGATTCTAACATACGACAGATTTGTCGCATGTAAGATTCTGACATACGACAGATTTGTCGTATGTGAGATTCTGACATACGACACCAAGGGTTTGAGCTCATGTTTAGAGTAAACTTCGAGGGTCTCCATCTCGCTCGTGGCCGACGTTGCGCCTAGAATTGGCTTGTCTGCTTGGCTGCGCTGACCGCGGCTGCGCTGGATCATGTTGATAAGTGATGTATGAGCGTGGCGTGAGCGAGAATAAGGGGAAGTGGGATGAGAGGAGGATGCGCGGGAGAAGGAGGACAAGGAGAAGGAGAGGGGGGAGGATTCTGAGGAGGAGGTGGGGGGTGAGGAGGAGGAGGAGGAGGGGAAGGCCCATCCTCCCCCTCATCCTCATCCTCCCCCTCCTACCTTTATCCTCCTCCTCCTCCTCCTCCGCCGCCGCCTCCTCCTCCTCCTCCTTCTCCTCCGCCTCATCACCCTCCTCATCTTCCCCCACCTCCTCCTCCTCCTCTGCCTCCTCTTCCTCATCCTCATTCTCCTCCTCATCATCCTCATTCTCCTCATTCTTACTCCGTCTCATTCTCACCCTCTTCATTCTCATCATGTCTCCTCCTCGTTCCCGCCGTCGCCGTCGAAGCCGTCGCCTGCGCCGTCATCTGCGCGCGCGGTGCAGGAGAGGGCGGCGGCCACCGTGACGACCACGATTGAACGACAACGAGGATGAGGAGGAGTAGGAGGAGGAGCATGAGGAGGAGCAGGACAAGGAGCACGCGGAGGAAGAGGGGGACGATGGGGAGGAGGAGGAGGAGGGAGAGGAGGGGGAAGAAGATGAGGAGGAGCAATTGCCATGGCGGCTGCGATAGCGACGGCGACGGCGACGAGTTGGCGGCGACGAGTTCGACGGCGGCGGAGACGACGGCGGGGGCGTCTCATCCTGCTCCTCCTCCTGCTCGCCCTCCCCCTTCTCCTCGTCCTCGTCCTCCTTCTCCTCCTCCCTATCCCTCCTCACCATTCTCATCCCCATCATCCTCCTTCTCCGTCTCATTCACCTCCACCGCCTAACCCTCCTCATCCTATTCTTAGTTCTCCTCGTCCTCATTCGTATTCGTATCATCGGTCTCTCCGCAGGGTGCTTTATCGCGCGAAAAGCTGCAACGAGAACCTCCAGGCTCGCATGCATGCATTTGCACGCACAACCCCAACGAGCCCCCATCTAAGTACGCCCCGACACCCACACTCAGGCGGCGTATTCACCGATACCCAAGGCTTTGCGCCCCCGCGCACGATCGGCAGCACCTGCCTCCACAAGGCGATTATTCGCCCGATCAACCGCACCCTTACACATCTTGGCGTTGTCCAAGAGCAACGTGAACGAATCCGCGGCCTGCTCCGCCTTCTTCACGAGCTTCTCCATCTTCTTGTATGCAGCGCCTGCCTTTCGAGTGGGCATGGACGGGGTTCAGACGTGGCGTTGACACGCCGTTGCTAAGTGCGACCGTTCGCCCAACCGCTTGAGACCATGCGACCACAGTCGCAACGCCAAGCCATTACACAACCAATTTCACACCCTGACATCATGATAGTACATACCTGCGTGTCAACGCAACCGAACGCGCATGCATACGACTGCATTGGGCGCTGCCTCAACGCCCCCCCCCCCCCCCCATAGTGTCACAAGTGCGCCCTTCGACGCGAACTACTCGCAGCCGATTGCAATGCGTTTCAACACAACCGAACATGCATACAACTGCATCGGGTGATGCCCAAACGTTTATGCTCTAATCAGCAAATATATTTCGACGTGAATGGATTGCAACCACTTGCAACATGTCATGCATGAGATACTGGCTGCCTTGCGGTCCGCCGTTTTGGACATCTTCTGGCAATGCTGCTTGTGCCTGATCAGGGTATCCAACCTTTCATTGAAGTGCTCCGTGTCCTCCTTGCGGTGCTTGGCACGCAGCGCCTTCAAGTCGGCTGACATGGCAGGCATAGTCGCGTACACACGCGCGCGCGCCGCAGCTTACAAGCTGCGTTCTCTCAGCCCTCAACCAACTCGGCTGCGTGAAAACGCATGTAGTCTGCGACGCGGTCGCATGGCATGAGTGCCAACCATGTGATCACACATCACTGCCCTACTCATACCCCCCCCCCCCCCCCACCCCACCACCACACACACACACACACACACACACACACACACACACACACACACACACACACACACACACACACACACACACACACACACACACACACACACACTACATCGACGCCGTGATCGGGCACTCCCGTTGCATGTCCACCCCCAGCCGCCTCCTCATCTCGACCCCTCTCCTGTTCACACCTCTCGCACCCCCCCCCCCCAGCTACTACATGTCGCCAACGATGGCGGGGCTGAACGCTTGGCAAACCGTCAGCAGCATTTGTGGTTCATTCGCCCACCTTTGCGAACCAGTTCACGCGTGGCTTACGCGCCCCCATTTGTGGTTCACGTGTCCATGGGAAAATCAGCGAAGACGATCGCGATGGAAGCGCAGGTGCGCTTTGAGCTGCAGGATGAAAAGCAGGAACGCCAGCGGTCAGTGAAGACTGCCAAGGCGGCATTGAAGCATGCCAAAGCAGCGAAGACGCAGGCTGAGAAGAAGGCAGGCGGTTGTTAACTAACAACAACACAAGGGCCCCTCGAGGCCAGGGGGGAGGGGATGGGCTCTCGAGCCCACCCCCTTAGTCAATGGCCCCATCGGTGTCGCCAGTCCCACCCGCCTCCGTGCGATCGCCCCCCTCCCTCCCCCCCCGATAGGCAGAGAAGAGGTTCAATGCGTTTTTGAAGAGCAAGGACGCGTGGATGAACGCGCTGCTCGACGCAGATGATGCGAGCGCGGCCCACGTTCGGGCCGAGACTGAGCTGGCGCGCGCCGAGCGCGATGCCCGCTAGGGGCGTGGGGGCGACGGGCGACGGGTGGAGGGGTCAGAGAAAAAACCTGCATGCATCAATGCAAGATGAGTCTGGGATGATAATGTCGGCATGATAGCGCAGGTGCCTCGTCCTCCTCCTCATCTTCCCCCTTCTCCTCCTCCTCCCTCCTCCTCCGCCTCCTCCTCCCCCCTCCCTCCCCATCCTCATCCTCATCCCCATCCTCGTCCTCCCCATCACATCATTCCCTCTTCGTCCCTCCTCGTCGTTGTCCTCCTGTTGCTGCTGGTGCTGATGCTCTTGCTCATCCTACTACGCTACTAAGCCGTGCCCCCCCCCCCATCGCTCCCTCACAACTGCTTCGCACTCTGAATGGCATTGGTGCTATGCGTTTCCGCCTTTTCGCGTCATAGGATCATCCGACGCCTCACGATATCTGTAGGATGACGCAGCACCAAAACCCCAAGAGGAACCACATATAGAGCCCCAAGGCCGCAACGGGGAGGAGGAGAAGGGATGAGGAGGGGAAGATGAGGAGGATAGGCGGAAGAGGAGGAGGATACGGAGGATCGCGACTTTGGGATGCTCCCGACTGGTGAGGTTAAATCCAGAACGCCAGTTCTGTGAGTGATGTCTTGGACCGTCCCCTCGGCATCAGCGCGCGCGCACTTAACGAAAATGATGATGAGACATATGATGATAACAACTGCAGGTGGTCTGCGCTCTTCGTTCGAGTAGGATGGGCTGGCGGGGATACGCGACGCGGCAACACTTACATCGCCATATACGCGTCGGTTCTATGTATGCCAAGATGCATGCAACCCGTTGCAGGTTGTAGACTCGCACTGCCATCCGAAACCAATCTTCGATGCGTGGGGCATTGCAAGTTGGCATCAGTTGGTGTCGGGTTCTCGTTTCGAATATAGATCACACAGGCCCGCGTCGCATAGCCATTTGGGCTCGATCGCGATCGATCGCGATCTATCGCGAGGCGCGATCTTTCGCGAGGCGCGACCTACCGCGAGGCGCGAGGCGCGAAGGTTCGGAACTGTCGTCATATGACGACGGTTCCGAACCTCCGCGCGGAACTGCAGCACATGTCAGAGTGGGTATCGACACAAATCGCACGCGGCCTGTGCCCATCAGCCGTGGCCCAGCACCAGTACGACAGCCTCCTCATGAAGATCAACAACCTGTCACAGATCAGTACTGACGAGGCGACAGCCTTGGTGAAAACAATCAGGGAGCACTCGCTGAACACTTGGACTCAAGAGAACATCGCACGCTTGTGCCAGAGCGTCGGGACCAAGACAGGCATGTTGTCAATGCCAGGCGGATCCAAGCAATGGCAAGAGATTAGCATTGCATCGAGGGTCTTCACGGCGAGCGAGATCAAATCGCTGAAGAGCGGCGACCTGAGTGAGAAGGCGTGCATACGCCTGGTCGCCGCTCGGTGCAAGCTGATCGGCGCCCACACGCTCTCCGAGAGCTCCAAGGGCAAGGTGGCCGCGCTCGTGGCGTGGGGCAGCGGCAAGGGGCATGGGGGCGATTGGCTCAGGCTCCTCGGAGAGGTGAAGGGTGCCATCTCCAAGGCCATCACGTGCAAGGGTTGGTCCACGCTCGGGTACGCCACGGCGTGGAACTTCGACCGCATCGAGGACATGTCGGCTGAGCCGTGGTGGAAATCAGCTTACAAGGACGATGGGCCCGCCTTGGAGGAGATCCAGACGGACGCGCCAGACTACGCGAGGAAGTCGAGCAGGCGTTGCGCGGCGAAGACCTCGCCTGCAGCTGCAGCGCCCCCAATGACAGCCCCAGGCCCTACGGCTGGCGGGCAGTTGCAAGTCATGCAGGCCCTGTTCGGTGCACCGCTGTGCGCGGCGCTCTTCGCCAACTCGGCGGCCGCGGCTCTCAGGCCGCCCGAGCCGCCTGCGCAGCCGCGCGTGGAGCTGGAGCCCCCGAAGCCAAAGCTCCCGCCGCGCGAGGAGCCGCAGCAGGAGCCGAAGCTTCCGCCGCGCGAGGAGCCGCGCGATGAGCCGCGCGATGATGAGCCCGAGCCAGACCTGACCGACGAGGAGGAGAAGCTCAGGGCGCTCCTCGCCAAGAAGGCCAAGACCGCCAAGGCGAGGAAGCGCCCCTCCGCGGCTGGCGAAGGCGTCGGTGACGCCGAGGGCGGGGCAGGCGTCGAAGACGCCGAGGGGGCTGTGCCAATGGAGAAGGCGCGGCCCCCTGCCATGCGGCGACCCGCGGCTGCCGTGCCAAAGCCCGCCGTGCTGCCCAAGCCGCCGACGTGCGAGTGCAACGCGCCGTACAGGTGCGGCTACGTGATCTACAAGCCTTCACAGAAGGTGTCCAGGGCCGTTGTGGGGAGGGCAGATCGCCGCGTCCGCTTCGACCGCAATGCGACGATGAATCGCATTGAGGCTTGGAGCGCGGCGCTGGCGTGGATCGACGCCAAGTGTTAGGTGCTCGACGCGGGGAGGGGGAGGACCAGGGGGTTGTTGAGGACCAGCAGGGCTGGGAGCTCGCATCGCAGCTGCAGCGCGGCGGTGGGCGGCGCCACATCGACGAACTCTCTCTTGCTTGTATGACGTTGCACCATGATGTCTAAAACACAAGTCTGTTGCGATCTTTTCATCGCAAGTCGCATGCATCAATATGCAACACTCCTTTCTCTTGCGAGCTACCGTCGCACTTCGTATGCATCAATATGCACCTACATGTCCTTCTGATGCGACGTCGTATCATGCCATATGCATCGATATGCAACGTGCACTTCTGTTGTGATCTATCGCCTCGCTGCATTCAGATGCATCATGCAGCGTGCCCCTACCATAACGCGACGCATGCATCCTATGATGCGCATTGGCATCGTTATCGAGTCTGTAGCCATTTGGGCTGAAACCATGGCCGCGTCCGCCGCCAGGAAACGCAAGGCGGATGAGGCGCTGGTGGAGCTCCACAGGGGCTCATACCTGTCACAGCGTGCTCTGTCGGGTGTCCTAAAATATGTGCGAGACCATGGGTTGCCCGACAATATTTCACGGAGCTCACAATACAGGGCAAACGAAAACATCATTGCCAAAGAGTCGAACGCATATGGGAACGTCTTGCGTTGCATAGACACGCCTTTAGTCAGTGGTAGAACTTTCGAGAACTGGGTGTGCTGTCCTGGGCCATTTTTGTATTCCTGCTGCAAGGCTAGCGCTCCAGTCAGGGAGATGTTTCGCCGCTCACTTCAGGAGCACCCATGCAGCTTGGCGTCGCCGTGGCACATCATTTTATATTTCGATGGTATTTCACCGCGAGACCCCCTGGCGAAGGGGAAAGATTATCGGGGGGTTGATGCTGTTTACTGGTCGTTCGCTGAGTTCGACGAGTCCTTGGGTAACGAAGATGCGTGGTTCACGCTTAGCACTGCGCGGTGCGCAAAAATAAAAAGCATCCCAGGTGGCATCGGGCAGTGCATCAAGATGACCCTCAAAGAAGTTTTTTTTTTTTTTCAAAAAAAAAACAAAAAAAAATCTGCTGGTGGTTTCAATTTTGAGACGAGCGGTGTTACATTAGACGTGTCAGAGAACGGCGACGCAACGTCGCACGCGACGATCGTCGCGAAGCTGTCGTGCGTCATAGGGGACGAAGAGGCATTGCGGGAACTACACATGAACAAAGGGCACGCTGGTTCCAAACCCTGTGCGTTATGTCGCAACGTCTTGAATCGAAAGTTTGATTATTTGACATATGATGTATCTGGTTTCTTTGTGACAGACGCGTGCTTGGATGCGTCAAAGATACGCAGAAACGATGACGCGACAATCATCGCGATCCTGGAACGACTTCGACCCGATTGGGATACATATCAGCGGGGTGAGTTTTCAGAGGGGCAGTACACGACCATCACACAGCACAAAGGATGGAACTTCCACCCCGAACACATAGCGCTGGACCCAGGTTTGCGATATCTCCCTGCGTCATTCATTTGCTGTGACTGGATGCATATTTATTTTGTGTCTGGTATATTCGACAGAGAAGTAAAAGCACTTTTAGGGCATGCGCAGTGCAAGTGTTTGTCTGATGCAATGGAGTTGCATGAGTATTTCATGAAGTGGACGTGGCCGAGTAAACACCACTCAGCCGCAATTGTATGGGAGACTGGTGAGCTCCAAGCAGGTGCCTCAGAAGAGATCTCTGCGTTGCCTGTTTTGTGCAGGTATATTCGGCAAGTAATTGCAATGCATCCTTCATCGGATCAAGTGGCCCCCCAGATCGCAAGTATGCTGGCATTGCAAGGTGCCGTTGACATAATCATCGCGGCGGCGCGGCGGCTTCCAGTCACGACCGCGCAGATAGAGTCAGCGATAGTGAAACATCTTCGGTGCCATCAGGACGCATATGGTGAAAGCTATTGGGTGTATAAGCACCATATGGCAACACATTTGCCAGAAATGTTTGAAAAACATGGGTCGCTCAGTTGCTTTGTCCAGGAACGCAAGCACAAAAACGTAAAACGTTTCGCCAAAGACCACATGTGCAAGAAGGGGCCAGAGAAGGCTCTCATGGTCCAACTCACTGCGCAGCACGCGCACGATTTAAAGACCATGCGTGTTTCACCTGGCTTAGTCGACCCAACGAAAGCAACACAGAAGCTGCTGAATGCGTTGAAACGCATGTGCCCTGGGACGCAGACAGCCGTCTCCAGCATCGAAGCCATGACAGATTTCGGCCGCATCAAGCGCGGTGATATCGTACTTCTGGGGTCGGGCGGGATGCATGCAGCAATGCAAGTGTGGTTTCACGTGAAATGCGACGATGGCGAGTCGCAGGTGCTTGTCCAGCAGCTTGCAACTAAGAATGTGAACGCCGCTGAAGGTTTTTCCAGACACATCTTTTTAGATGATACAGGCCCTGTTCTGATGCCTCTGACCTCGCTGAAAGCTCCTGTGATTTACAGAAAACTAGAGAACGACATCACGTGCATTTGGCCAGTAGAATACAAATCGCGATGTTGCTAACATGATGCGCTGCGGACCGTCGCGTTTGCCCCAGGACGATAAAAAAATCTGAAGGCCCCTGAGCAGATCCAAATCGACGAAGCGCCCAATCATGATGCCCCAATTTCCAACTACATGAGATGCAACAACATAACATAAACATTATCAAACAGCTTCAAACTGGCCAAACCTAACTAGTTATAACTCCGTTAATAACAATTAGAAGTTCCGCTAACTGTTACTAACTACGCAGGGCCTTCAGGTACTTCCAACCTCCCCTCCCCCATTCCGGGGAGATCCGCCGTGAGTGCGGCCCATCATCCTCCCGGCAGGGAAGCTGCTGCCACGCCCCCCCTCCCGGCCGATGGCGTGGCTGGGGACCTCCCCAATCCAGCTTCTGGGGAGGGAGGGGGCACACCTACGGCCCCGGGTGTGGGCCACATCGGCGGAGGCGCGGCCCCTGGAGTGGGCCCAGCGCGAGAGCGCGAGAGCGCTGCTGCCACATCCCCCCTCCCGGCCGATGGCGCGGCCGGGGACCTCCCCAATCCAGCTTCTGGGGGGGGAGGGGGCACGCCTACAGCCCCTGGAGTGGGCCACGTCGGTGGAGGCGCGGCCCCGGGAGTGGGCCCAGCGCGAGAGCGCGAGAGCGCGAGAACGCGAGAGCGCGGGGGCGCGAGAGCGCGGGAGCGCGAGGGCGCGGGGGCGCGAGAGCGCGAGAGCGCGAGAGTGCGAGAGCGCGGGAGCGCGAGAGTGCGAGAGCGCGAGAGCGCGAGCACATCCCCTGCTTCCAGCCTCGGGACTCCTTCTCCCGATCCCTCTGTCCTTCCTACTACCCTCTCACCCTCCTCCACCCGGGGGAGGGGGCCCCCCCCCCGGCGGCATCTACATGCGGCGGGGGCCCTCCGGAGCAGGTGCTCGGGGAGGGGAGGGGCATGTCCACGCCGATGGAGGCGCCTACGCCGGAGGCACACCGCGGCGGGGGCACGCCCGCCGCGGGGGGGGGAGGCGCCAGCCGGACCGGCCGGAGGAGAGCTTCGGGCCTCGAGGAGGATCTTCGGGACGCCAGCGATCTTCGGGAGGTTCGGCGGGACGCCCCCCAGGGCGCTGAAGGCGTTCTACGAGATGCTGGAGGGGACCTTCGGGATGAGGCGCTCTTCGGGACGCTGGAGGGGTGCACCCGGTGGAGGACCCGGGGAGCACCGCGCCACGGGGGAGGGATTCGCCACGGGGGGTGTGTGTGCCCCCCCCGGGTGAGTCAGCGGCGCTGCAGGCGCTGGCGGTAGCTTCCGTCGCCCTCATCGTCGCTGGCTGCCCCCCCCTCGCCGGGGCCGTCGCCGACTTCGTCGCTGACGCCGCCGACGCCTCCTACGA
Source organism: Prorocentrum cordatum (assembly GCA_963575745.1). Classification (NCBI taxonomy): domain Eukaryota; class Dinophyceae; order Prorocentrales; family Prorocentraceae; genus Prorocentrum; species Prorocentrum cordatum. Next base: position 542,805 of record CAUYUJ010021948.1, on the reverse strand, counting down.
CGTCACCCGTGGCGTCTACCCCGCGGACGCCGGGGCGCCCCTGAATGCAGGGGCCGCCTTCTGCACCCGAGCCGCCGGCGCCGCCGCCCCCATCGCCCGCGCAGGCTTGGGGGGGCGCCCCCACTTGGGCGTCACCTCGGGGAGGGAGACTCATCCTCCTGAGTTTCAGCCGAACGTTGGGGGCGGTCAACCGGGCGCTCCCCGGCACGCTGGAGGCGATCTCCGGGATGCGGCCGCGCCCGCAGCAGAGGCCCCCGGGGGAGACGGAGGTGATCTTCGGAATGCCGGAGGCGATCATCTGGACGCCCCCCGGCACGCTCCTTGTAGCGCCGACGGCCTTCAGGACGATGGCGCTCCCCGTGGAGCTGGCGATCCTCCGGCTGCCGGCGATCCACGTGACGCTGGCGACCACCGGGTCGACCTACCAGGAGGGGGCCACCTCCTAGGTGGGGATGCCCCCTACAGGGGGGCCAACGCTGACGCCGATGCCGTTGCCGACGCCACCACCGACGACGCCGACGCTGACGCTGGCGCCGACGCCGCCGCTGACACGCACGCCGAGACTGGCTGCGGTCCCCGCGAGGCCCGGGGCGCTGGAGGCGACGGCCGGGACACGAGAATGCCCCCGGTGCCGACGCCCTCCCTTGTCGGGCGGAGGCCGACTCCGGCAGCCCAGGCGCCGACTCCGTGTCCGGGGGCAGCGCGTGGGCCGGTACCTCCCCTGAGGGAGGGAGCGCCCCCTCCTCTGGGAGGGCATCGCTCCGGCCACGCACTCACCGACGACAGCCCTGCAGAGGCGGGAACGCCCCGCCACCGGGATGGCGACGACCGATCGGACGCTGACCCTTACCGCGGTGGGAGAGGCCCCCCCGGGGAGGGAGATGACCGTTTAGGAGCAGACCATCACCGAGGGGGGGGCGACTTCCACCGAGACGGAGCTTGCCGTCCAGAAGGGAGCCATCGCCGAGGGGGAGGGGGCCCCGGCCCGAAGGCCGGCACCTACGCCGGCGGCGACGCTGACGACGCCGACGGTGACGCGGACGCCGACGCTGATGCTGACGCCGACGCTGACGCCGACGACGACGCCGACGCTGGCGCCGACGACGACGCCGACGGTAAGGATCAGGATCCGAACACCACCTGGGTGGAGACGCCCCCCCCCAGGGGCGGGGCCTCGCTTCGGAGAGGGGCGGGGCCTTGCTTCGGCGAGGGGCGGGGCCTTGCTTCGGCGAGGGGCGGGGCCTTGCTTCGGCGAGGGGCGGGGCCTTGCTTCGGCGAGGGGCGGGGCCTTGCTTCGGCGAGGGGCGGGGCCTTGCTTCGGCGAGGGACAGGGGCCACCTGCGGCAGAGGACGCCTACGCTACCGAGATGGAGACGCTCGAGCAGATGCTGACCACCGCCGACGCGGGGGGGACCGGTACGGGAGTGGAGGCAACCTATCTGGAGCTGATCACCACCGCGGTGGAAACGACCCCTACCACGACGGCGACGACCTACCGGGAGGGGGCCCCCTCCTGGGTGGGAATGTCCTCAACCGGGGGGTCAACGCCGATGCCAACGCCGACGCCGACGCCGACACCGACGACTCCGACGCTGACGCTGACGCCGGCGAGGGCACGGACACTGACGCCGACGACGGCCCCGCCGGCCCCGCTCCTCAGGGCTCTCGGGACGATCGTCGGGATGGAGACGGCCCCCCCCCCCAGGACGCTCGCGGGAGGTACGACGTTCAGCAGGCCCCCTGCGAGCTCCGGGGCGATCTTCGCGGCGCTGGCGACCCCCGGGGCGCGGGTCGGGATGGTCCTCGAGAGGCGGGAGACGAGCTTCGGAATGCCAGAGGCGTTTGTCGGGATGCTGGAGACGGGCCTCCGGACCCTGGGGGCGCGCAGCGGGGCTCCCCTCCCAACCGCGGAGGTGATCCTCGGGTGACGGGGCCCCCTCGGGAGGCTCCGCCATGCGCGGGTGATCGGCCTGACGCTCCCCGGCACGCTGGAGACGATCATTGGGGAGGGGGCGACCCCCCGGGCGCTCCCCGGACCGATGGGGATCGGCGGGAGGCTGGCGCTCCTCCAGGCGCTGGTGGACCTCGAGACGCGCTTTGTAGCGCCGACGACCTTTATGACGGTGGCGCTATCCGGGGAGCTGGCGATCCCGCGGCTGCCGGCGATCCTCGTTGCGCGAGCGACCACTGGGCCGACCTACCAGGAGGGGGCCACCTCCTAGGTGGGGATAGCGCGTGCGGACCCGCTCGGGGGCTTGGGGAAACCGGCCACTCCCGAGGCGGATTCAACCGGCCGGGAACTGGCCGCCGTCGCGGTGGAAGCGACCCCTGCCGAGGCGGAGACGACCGGCCCGGGACCGACCCCCCTCGGGACGGGAGCGACAACCACCACGGCGGAGGCGATGATCCCGAGCTGACCACCACCGAGGCGAAGACGCCCCGCCACCGGGATGGAGTCGACCGATCGACCGCGGGCCACCACCGAAGGGGAGGGGACCATTACGGAGAGGGTCCCAATACCGACTGTCAACGTCATGGGGGCGCTCGACAGGACGCTGGATGTGATCTCCGGGACGCTGGCGACCCTCAACACACCTTTCGGGCTGGAGGTGAGGGGAGTATCGTATTTGCGGGAGGTGATCTAACGCACGCTGGAGGCGGCCTTCGGAACGCTGGAGGCGACCACCGGGACACGGGAGTGCCCACGACGCCGGCACCTTCGCTTGCCTTGCTGATGCCGACCCCGGCAGCCCCGGCGCCTACGCCTAGTCCGGGGGCGACGCGTGCGCCGGCATCCCCCTTGAGGGAGGGGGCGCCCCATCCTTTGGGAGAGCAGCTCTCCGGCCACGCGCCCACCGACGACGCCGACGCTGACGCTAACGCCGACGCCGACGCTAACGCTGAAGCTGACGCTTACGCTGAAGCCGACGCTGACGCCGACGCGGACGTGGACGCTGACGGAGGCCCCGACGCCGACACCGACGCCAACGCCGATACCGACGACGCCGACGCGGACGCCGACGCCGGCGCCGACGCTTCGACGCCGACAGGCCACGCCGCCCTCGCCGCTTGCCCGGCGGCCCCGCCCCCCTCGGGCGGGAAGCGCACTCCTCGGGCGGGGAGCGCGCCCCCCGGGCATCCGGGATATTCTGACCTGGATTATGGCGCCTCCCCGTGGGAGGGGGTACGCCCTCCCGGGGAGGGAGACACCCCTTCGGGGAGGGGGACGCCCCCTCGGGGAGGGATACGTCCTCCCGGGGAGGGAAGAACGCGGGGCGCTGGAGGCGATCCGCGGGATGCTGGGAGCAGTCATGAGTGGCCCCGAGCGCGGGACCCCACGGGCTCTGCCCCGTCGACTCCTTGGCCGCGCTCCTCCAGGCGCGGGACGATTTCAACCTCCTCGCCCAGGAGGCCTGGAACCGCGTCCTGAGGCGCAGCCCGCTTGCAGGGGAGGTGCCCCTCGCGAAAGCCGCGCCGATCCTTGAAGAACTCCACTTGACCCTAGGCGTACTCCGGAGGGAGGAGCGGGCGCTCCAGGCTGACCTGGAACAAGCGGGCTTAGACTACCTCCCTCACCCGGGGCTCAGCCGGGCCCGCGAGAGGCTGAAGAAGATGGACCGCGCCTGGAGGACCTGGAGTGAGGCCGCTTCCCAGAGGTCCTCAGGATCCGTTTTCTGGATCCAAGAGCGGTGTTTGTGTAAAAACGTGTTTTGTTGGATCCACTTTCTTTGGGCCAGTTTTTCTGGATCCACTTTCTGTCTTGGATCCATTTTTCGCTTGGATCCACTTGTTCTGCTATGTTGTTTATATTTATATTTATATATATATATATATATAAATGTATGTATATATGTAGATACGAGTATATGTATATACGTATATAAGTATATATATATATATATATATAGCATGTATGCATTTATATTATATGTGTATATGTGTACATATGTATGTGATTATATATGCACACGCACATACATATGCACATGTACGCTATACGCACGCGCGGGGGAGCGCGTTTCTCCCAAAAGTGCTCTGGACTTGCTCCAGACCTCGGCCTTTTGGCCCCTCGCGTAGCCATGCACCTTCTCAGCTTGCCCTGAGAAGCGGCTACAACACACGAGAACGACCGCACCCGCGCGCTAGCGCTCCCCTCTCTTCTCGCTTCCTCCCTTTCGCCATCCCTCCTCCCTACACGCGCGGACGCTCGTTTTCTTCCCGCGGTCGCACGGTGCGTACTGTAGCACTTTTGCGCATTGTTGAGGGCATCCGTCTACGAATATTGTTTCGTATACGGGCGCGCAGCGCGCTGGGCGATATCGCCTAACATACACGGGATCTGTAGTGCGTGAGAACAAACCGCGGGATCGACAGATTTAAATCGGACCTGGATTTGAAAAACCAGGGACCCCGAGAAGAAAGATAGGAGGAGAAAGAGCGAATGCTTATTCGCCGACGCGGTGCGCGCAAGTTGCGCCGCGTCCTCCGCGCGGGGGCCAGCGGGCCCTTCGCGCCGCGGGGCCAGCGCGCCCCTCAGTGCTGCCGCCTCCTCCTGGCGGCCCTCGGCCTCCTGGCCGCCTCATGGCTGTCCTCAGCCTCGCCGCCCCTGGCGGCCCTCATTCCTGACGCCTCCTGGCCGCCTCTTGCCGCCGCTGTCACCAGCCAGATCTCGACCGCCAGTCGGTCTCGCTAGTCCACTTGCCCCACGAGTCGTCGTCATCGGAAGCCTTCTTCCACGAGGCATCATCGGAAGCCTTCTTCCACGAGGCATCGGCAGTCCACCCCGAGTTCCACCACGAGCTGTCAGCATGCCATGGCCATGGCCGCCACTTTGCCTGCCACTCTGCCTCCTTCTCTGGAGCTACAGCCTTCAGCGCGGACGTCGGCCTTGAACGGTGGGGCACAGTGGGACTAATCTGCCGCTTCGGCCTCTTCTTCGTTTGATCTGCGGCAACCCACGACTTGAGCCAGACACCGTTTTTCTTGCGGTAGTACCAGTGTTTTTTCTTGTCGTTGTCGGCACTGCTCTTCCTCGCGTTCTGTATCGCCGTATTCATTCCTCTAGTTATGTTAGGGTCTTCGGGCGGCAACTCGGAGAAGTCTGACGTCGACTCGTCATCCTTACGGTGATCGCTGGTCGGGGCAGCGTTCTTAGCTCTCGCGCGCGCTTCCTCGCGGCCCTTCGTCGGCGTCACAGGCGCCCGGCTCGCCCGACCAGCTGTCCAACCGTCGGTCGCCTCGAGCTCTTGTTTATCCTTCGATGGCGGACAGAGCTCCAAGGAGCCAGTCCTTACTTTCTTGAGAAGGCGCACTTCTTCTCGCCCTGCCATGATGCCCATCAGCTGGGCACTCCTCTTGGCAGCAGCGACAAGGGAGCCTGGCTCGTTGGCCTCACTGCCATCTCGTATTCCGCGTCGGCCTCTCTGGTCATCCCCGAACGCCGCGCCGACTTTCGGCGCCGCTTCGGCCTCATTGGCCCTTCCGCGTCGACCTCCTTGGTCTCCCCCTCGGGACGCCTTGTCGGCTTTCGGCGCCGCTTCGGGCTCCCTGGCCGTATATTTCTCCTCCGCTTTTGTCTCGTCGGCCTCCCTGGCCTCCTCATCTTCATCATCGTTGCTTCCTCCTCTGGCCTCCTCGTGGCCAGCGTGATCTTCCTTTTCTTCTGCAGCGGCGACCTGGGTGCGAGCGGCGGCGGCGGGGAGGGCGGTGGTGGTGGCGCGAAGAGATAGAGAGAGAGAGGACTTGCCAAGACGAGAAAAATATGAGGATGGCGAATGATCAGAAGGACGATGCTGGCAATGACCTTCTGATGAAAAGCTTCCAAGAACTTCTGCAGAGTCTGCCTTGTCATCCGCGGTATCTTGCCGTCTGATGTCCAGTTTGACATCCACGCCCCCAGCTGGAACGCTGTCTCTGCTCTGTGCTGGAACGAACTATCTGCTCTGGCCAATGACTCAGCGATGACCTTCGACTTCGGTGTCGTGGGATCCAATCCTGTACCCCGAATGTGCGCCAGCAGTGCTTCCGCCCGCGGGATGTTGTGAGCGAACTCCTCTGGGCCGAGTGCGGCGGCCGCCGCCTTCCTCCTCTGCTTCTCCTCCTCTGCCATCGCCCCGCGCGGGGCGCGCCCGCAAAACTGCGAGCTCGAAAGGCAAGCGGGCGAGAAAGGATAGCGAGGGTGCAAGGATGGCCGAAGTCGACGGCGTGCGACGACAATGGGAAGCGGACGAATCGTTTCCCCAGGCGTGCACAAGCTCGAGCTAATCCGAGTCATCACTGCCACTCGGGCTTTCACCGCGAGCTGCAGCGCGCATGTCTTCTAGGCGATGCGTGCACACCACGCAGATGTACATGCGCTCCTCTAAACAGCGCCTCATCGCAATGCAGGCGGGACAGGGGCCCCACTGTCTGGGCCTCATGCGGCGTCTCTGGCGAGGGCGGCAGACCCCAGCGCGAGGTAGGGTGAGGGCAGCGACAAAGTATGGACGGAATAACGGACTGGGGGGCACGACTGTGGACACACGGGGCGGCATGAGAAGGGCGTATAGGAGTCGGCCGCCCCTCTTCCTCTTACGATCTACATATTCACCCCATTCTATACCTTTAAGGTATTCTGACTTCACTAGCACTGCATCAGCTGGCCAGCTGCGTTTCTCGCGAAGCCGCTTCAGCTTCGTTGGGGGCGGTGGCCATCTACGGCTCCTGGCGGGGCGAGCGGCCAACACAACATTTATACCGAATTTATGCCAGAATAAATGTAGAATAAATGTGGTAGACATTACAAGCCTGAGAATCTGTCGGCTACGCGTGCGCGTGTGTGAGAGATGAAATATAGCACCGCTGCAACGCGCATCTCAACATATGCTAACCCATGCCTAAAACTGGATGTGTCCTCTTCTCCATGTGGCAACCTTCGTAGATCTCGTACTCCACTATGTCGGAAGAGCCAGGCCGAGGCCCGGGCGGAATCCCGATGCGTTGTTGGAGAGATACCAGGGCCCAGGATCACAGGGTGGGGGTGCAGGGTCGACCTCACGTCCCCCATCAGACGTCATGCCCCGTGAGTTTACACCCGTCGCGGCATCGCGAAACGAACCTTCCTCCGAATCGGTAACACCAAGCCGTTGGCGCGATCCGTGTCGGGGTCACTGCTGTCCACGATAGTGCTGCACCTGGCTACCATCCCCCATCGTACCTGCACTTCCCCTCCCTTCCATCTACTTTCCCATCCCGCCTATACATGTTGACGTTTCGACGCGCCGCACCCGCATGCAGCTCGTGGGACGGAGGAGACCGAGGTGCTACTGCAACTGTCGAGAGCACTCGCTGCCAGTACCCCCATCCGTCATGTGCCATTCGCTCGTCGCCCCTGCGCCCGAGCAGGCTGGCCGTCGGAGGCCTGATCCTAAAAGGACACTGCGGCAAGGAACACACATGGACGCGTGCTCGACGCGACCGCCCCTCTCTCTCCGTGCACAGTCCCATGGGCACCCGAGCTTTTTTTTGCCAGGCTCGTCTAAGCGACCGCGCAACCGCTTCACAGGCCGAGGCGGCGGCGCATCATCTCCGTCAGACCCAGGGCCTCCTGGCGAGACGCGTCCCCCCCCTCTCTCAGATATCACGCACGCAACGTGGGCTCCCGTTTGACCTGGGGGTGATTTCTACACGGAACAGTCTCCACTCGAAAACAGAAAGTGTTGCATCTTGCTGAAGGGGGGGTGTGGGTGGTGTTTTTGCTCATCCAACGTCTCCTGCAGCTGCCTCGTCGTCCAACTCCTCCTCCTCCTCCGCTGCCGCAACCTCCTCTCCGCTCCGCCACACGTACACTCCTCCACCATCTCCTCTGTATCTAGGGTGGACGTCCGTCGATGCAAAGATGCGCACGTCAGTGCTAAGGCAACCCATGATTCCGAAACATGTAAATACAGACACCTCCATCGTGCTCCTGTGGCTCCTCTCTGCACAGGTCCGCAATGCGAGGTTCAGGGCCTCGTCGACGAGAGTGTCGTAGACCGATGTGTTCCCCATGCGCCAGCTCCTGGCAGTGACATGGCCGAACGTGTGGAACTTCGGTGTAGGCCAAACTCCCGCTTGGTCGGCATATGCCAGCGTGCGGTTGGCACAGTCCAGGAGAGTCTGGTACTGGTCACGCGTCAGCTGGGCTCCAGACTCACGCACTGTCTGCACCCACGTCACCAGTGCACGGGCGGCCTCCAACAGCTCCTTGCCCTTGTAGATATCACATCTTGGAAACTTTTCAAGCTCATATATTGCAAATTTCAACACCACATATGTCTCAGATGCTTTCAACTTTAGAATGCCACCCGCGTGCTCTGGATCATTTGGGGTTGGCATCATTTTTGGCGTCATGATGTTGACCCTGTTCTGGTGCGGTATCTTTTTCGTGTCGTAATACACAAACATATCAGCTTCCAGCCTCTGCATCCTCTTCGCTTCACTTACGTCCCACGGGTTGGCCCACAGCAGTCTCATCAAGATGGCGCAAGTGATCCTCATCATTATGCAGAGATATACTGTGTGCAACGTGTCTATGGCAAGGGAGCGCGCAGGTGAGGTACCGAGCCTGGTAGAGAACAACGGACACCTGTGTCGCACTGAATCGATACAACGTTTGAGACAATCAAAACGAGTCCTCCAAAAGGTCGCCCTGAACGGGACGCTCTTCTCGTGAAACTCTGTGGGCACCATGAGCTCTCGAGAACACTCCAGTCGGTCCCCTGCGGCAAGCCCATGCACGTCTGATTTCAACACCAGCCCTTGTTGTTCTTGGGCGTCCAATGCTGCCCATATCTCATTCCGCATAGCTACAGTTGTGACGGCCACTGTCTTCTCGCATTTTCCACAAGCGACCTCGTAATCGGCGTGACGCCGGTCGGGCATCTGGAGGCCGTCCGCTGAAACGCCACACGTTAGACATGCATGCATTGCATCTTTCTGCACTGGGCAAATGGGGCATGGCTGCCACGTGTTTCCCCACCCAGCTAAACCCATCGACTTCGAGAACTCAGCCCAATCCCCTTTCACATACAGGACCACGCACCTAACGCCGAGCTTTTTTCCGACATCACTAGGGCAAATGTGGGTGGGCCATGGGGTTCCGTCGTGCCTCTCGCGTGGAGCGAGCCCGTCGGTCAGAGCCTCGAGCTGCCGCGCGGCCACTTGCAACATACCGTGGATTGATCAATACCCGCCACGGCCACAATCGCACAACTCGTTATGTCGCATGAACCCCATCATGTGTCTTTTTATACGATACCATGTTTACCACACTCACTTGCAACAGATTGACCGCGACCCCAGGAAGGGGCATGGGGCTGTGAGCACGATCAACTTTCTATTAACTTTATTCTACATTTCTACTGGTAGAAATGTGGTAGAAATGATGATGCCCCCCCAGCGTGCCTCGCGAAGCTGCATAATCAGATCGGCCAGCGCAGATGGGTGTGTACCGAACTCCATCTATATAGAGAGCCAGTGGCAACGGCCACTTCCCTGTAGCATCGACGCATTGTCGAACAAGCGGGTGTTCCCTATAGCACGGCGCTGACAGCACACTATTGGGATCATCGCACGGCCCGTCCGCCAACACTGCCTGCGCGTCGGGAGATGAATTCACCTCATCACTGACAGTCCGAAACACTTCTCGAAACACAATGTCCCTTGACCTCACGTGCGCGTTCCTCCTCACAGTAGCAGGCAACTTCGCTGTGTACAGAGGCCCAGGGCCTGGCAGATGTCTGTCCATCCGTTGCTTGTATTTGCCCGTCTGCTTGTCTGGTGGCATCGCAAATGTGCCCCACTGCCCCCCCAGCAATCCCGCATGTTCGCAGGTAGAAGCAGAGAACACAAAAATCTTTCGACGAGATTTTCTTGCATGGCCCATACAATGTCAACAGCATGTCAAACGCAGCAGACCCCGCCGCGCGCTTGCGCGCGCCATCTTTCCCGAACACATACTGAACGTTGGTGCGACGCTTCCCCATCTGAGCTTGACCTGAAACAGCTGCACAGAGACTGTATGTGATGCGCGCGCTGATGCTGCGTGCTCCATTCTCGCGCATGCTCGCCCGATCGATCGCCTTGTCACGTTCGGCATGGCGCTCGCGTCCACTTAGTGGGCGCTCCCTCAGATCGCATGCCTACTTCAAGGCGCACGGGCGGGCTCGGGGCCAAGCTGGAGCCTCGCCGACCCCCCTCCAAACCCACGAAAAGTGGATCCACGAAAGGTGGATCCACAAATCAAGTGGATCCTGGATCCACGAAAAGTGGATCCAGGATTAGACCTCCGCCCCCATGACGGCGCGGAGAAATCTTGCGCCGCACAGTGTGCGCACAGGAAAATCTGGTTCGGCCTCCCGGCTTCCGCCACCCTAAATCATTTATATTAAATTTATACCAAATTTCTCCTGGTATAAAGTCTGGTGGTTGTGTACTTTATATATATATATATATATATGTATATATATATATGCCCTGGCGTCTTTTATACATCTTTTCTACTTTATACTTTCTACTTCTTTTCTACTTTATACTTGTGCGTTCGCCTCCCGGAATTCCCGGACATTTCCGGGAAAATCTTGAATTTTTCGGAAAAAATAAAAAATCCTGAAATTTCCGGGAAATCCAGAAATGTTTGAAAAAACCTTTCGAATTTCTGAACAATTTTGGAAAATTTCCAGAAACTCCAGAAATCTCAGAAACTTCCGAAATGATCGCTGTGTTTTTCTCGCGCCCTCCAGGCCCGTTCCTCAGATTCTGGATCAACTTCCCGAGCCCCGCCACTTGGATCCACTTTGCAGTTCGGTGCCCCAGGGAAAGTGGATCCAGGAAAAAGTGGATCCAGGGAGCCGTGGATCCAGGAAAAAAGTGGATCCAGGGAGAAGTGGATCCAGGGAGAAGTGGATCCAGGAAAATCTGGATCCACAACGAAGTGGATCCAGGAGGTGGGGCCCAGAAAGTGGATCCATGGGTCTAGGGGTGGTGGCTTGCTGGCCCTCGAGCACGCCGCTCACTCGGCGGCCCGCGCTCAGAACAGCTGCTGCATGCAGCGGCCTCCTCTGGTCCTCCTCCGCCTCCTCTTGCATGCCTCGCTGCAGCCCTCAGTCCGACTCAGACGACACACCCTCCTTCTCGCCTTTCTTGCGCTTCGCGGCCGCCTCTCCCTTCGCATCCTTCCTCTTCCTGCTGCTGGTGCCCTTCTTCGCGCTGTCTCCGTTCTCCGCTGCCCTGTGCCTCGCATCCTCCGCATCCCTCGCAAGTTTTTGGTTTATCAAGATCCTCACCTCTGAGGCCAGCTGAGTGACGTTTTGGGTCAGCGTAGCGTTCGCCTTCTGAACGGTGTTCTCGAACTCTTTATCACCCACCTGTCGTCGGCGTCGTCGCCGTCGTCGTCGTCGTCGTCGTGATCGTCATCGTCATCGTCGTCGGCGTCGTCGTCGGCGTCGTCGTCGTCGGTGCACCTGCTTCTTGTACTGCGCTTCCGCAAGGGCCATCATCGACAGGAGGCCGTGCTCTTGACACTTGGCGTTCACGGCCTGCATCGCAAGGTCCATGGGCTCACGAAGCTTGCCGACGATCTTCCATGACGGGTCCTTCGACTTGATGAGCCCGTCGAGCTTGGCATGCTGGCTGATTGCCCAGTCGTAGTTCTGCTTCAGCGACCTGAACTCGACGAGGAATTCTGGCGTCTTCTTCTTTTCTTTGTCGTATTTATCCTTATTGTCTTTCTTCTCGCCTTTGTTCTTTTTGTCTTTCTTCTCGTCTTTGTCATTTTTATCTGTCTTGTCGTCTTTGTCCTTTTTGTCTTTCTTGCCGTCTTTGTCCTTTGTGTCGTTATTGGCATCCTTGCCGTCCGTAGCCTTCTTGTCTTTCTTGTGCGCCTTGCCATCACCCGAGGCTGTCTCCTCCTCAACCTCATTTTTTTCTGTCTTGTGCTTCTTGTCTTTCTTTGCCGTCTTGTCTTTCTTGTCCTCTTTAGACTCCTCCTTCACGGACGTACCCTTGTCACCCACCTTGTCCTTGTTCTCCTTGTCGGCATTCTTCTCCTCATCGCGGAGCTGGTTGACACCACCCGCGATTGCACGTGACGGTGCTGGGCCTTCGATAGCAGTCCTCTGCTCCACCCACGATTTATGCTTCGACCAGCTCTTCTTGAAAGTCTTGATTAGCTGGTGCTTGATGTTCAAGAACTCCACTGATTCGGACATGTCGTCCCACCGGACCCAGTACCCGCCCAGCAGCATCGCGTTCGACGCGTGCTTCAGCGCCAGGCGGAGGCCCGCGGTGCCGCCACCCTTGAGCCACGCCAGCCTCATCAGGGTGACGTATTCGCCCTTTCTCTTATCCTCCTTCTCATGCGTCTCCTTTTTCACGTACGTCACCGTCTTCTCCCAAGCCGCCTTCTCGAGCTTGAGCCAGTTCGCTCTGAACGTCCGCTGGGCTGGCCATCCCTTCTGCTCCGCGTAGTCCCTCCTCAGCTTCTCGGACGCCGCTAGCGCCTTGCTCCAACGCCCACCGACTTTGTTTCCCGATCTCGTCTCCGTGGTGAACATGAAGTTGTTCTTTTCCATCTCCTCATAGAATTTCTTCTCCTCCTTGTCTTTCTTACTGAGGCCGTCGTCCGCATCTTCGCCTTCTTCTGGGAGCTTTTCCTCATCCTCGTAGTTGAAGCTGGGATCTGCTTTCTTCAACGCTGTCATCTTCTGTACGAGCCCAGACTGAAAGAACTGTCCCAGCCTGATGTTCGCATGCTCCATCGTGCGCTCGTCGGGGCATGGATGGCATGACATCTCGTCGTTGATGGCTCTGATCTCGCAGTCGATCGCCGATATCAGACACTCCTTGCTGTCGGGGAACGTGTTCGAGAACATATGGTTGGATGTTCCAATCGGCTCGCGAGAAGTGGCCGTGATGCCCATCGAACGGTGACCCCCGATTGGGGCTATTCCCGAGGAGCCGCTCGATACCACCGATGTCGGGGCGGGGGACTCGCCGTCTCCGCAGTGCACGCCAGCCCACGCAGGCTTCGCACCTTGGGGTGAGGACGATCTCGAGTTGCCCCTCGCCTTCTTCAGACGTGCCGCCTCGTCCTCATCATGTTGCCTCCTCACCCTCTTCTGCGCCTCCTCCTCTGCTTTGCGGCTCTTCTCCTTCGGCTGCGCTGCCTCCTGTACGTTTTTGTTTTGTATTGTGTGTGGTGTTGTGTTTTCTCGTTTGCTATATATATATATATATGTATAAAATATTGCGTGCGCGCGTGCTATTTTCTTTTAGTAGTCCGTATATCATCATACAACACACGTACATCAAGCACGCACGCACACACACATACACGCTGAAACTATACAGACGTCCGATCAACATTTCTACCACATTTATTCCAAATTTATTCTGGAATAAATTCGGAATAAATTTGGTAGAAATTGCATCGCGGGTGGGGGGGCAGTCCTTCGAGCCCTCTTCTTCTGCTGCACCATCAGCCGCGATGCGAGCCGCGATGCGCTCCTCGGGGCGGTGCGGCAAGGACGGATGGGGGATGGCAAGATGGGTTGGCGAGAGAGCGTTGAAGGTGGTGCGATCGGTCCTGCTCTTTCTTCAGCGTCGCCATGCTGGCCGCCTTTGCCTTCTTAACCTGCTCAGCGATGTCCTGGAGCTGCTCGTCCTCCGACTCGCTTGCAGCCTTCTTCGCCGCCTCCTCCTTGGCCTTATCGTCATCAACCTTCTTCTCCTCCTCACCCTCTCCAGCCGCCTTCGCTTCCTCAGCCGCATCCCCAACCACATCCACGTCCTCAGCCTCACCCTCCTTCGCCTCCTTCTGCTCCTCAGCCTCAACCTCCTTCGCCTCATTCTTCTCCTCAGCCTCAGCCGCCTCCTCCTCGGTCGACAGGCGGCCTCCTCCCAGATCGATGCTGCCAAGCATCCACTCCTCGACATCTTCGAAGCTCTTGCGGGTGGCGGGGGTGAGCTCTGATGGGCTATTGGCCGCATGGGGGCTGCTCGTAATGCTTTGGCCGCTCGTGCTGCCAGAGCTGCTTTTGGCAGAACGACGGCGCCTCGGCGGCGTGGCCTTGACCTGGCTCATCGGCACTATCACGGCGTACTTCCTGATATCTGCAAACCTGACGGCGGGCTGCTCGCGCGGCATGCGTGTTGTCCTTGAGCCAGAGTGGCTGCCGATGCGCCCCCCCACGCAGCGCTCGTCTTCGCCCCTGCCACCCTCCACCCGCCTGCTCACCCCTCCACCCCTCCTACTCACCCTCCACCCTCCTGCTCACCCCATCTACCCTCCTACTAACCCCTCCCCCCCACCCTCCCACCCCTCCTACTCACACCTCCACCCTCACTCGCCTACTCACCGCTCCACTCACCCCTCCACCTACTCACCCCCCCGCCATTGACTTGCCTCTCCGCGCGGCGGACGTGGGATCCAGCCTCCTGCCCGCGAGGCCGGAGGGGCGGCGGCCTGCGCGCGGGCTTCCTCACGCAGAGCTCGCGAGCCTGGAGCCACTCGAGCTTCCTCGTTCCTCCTCGCTCCTCCTCGCTCCTCAGCCTCCTCTGCCTCTTCTGCCGCTCCTAGCCTCCGAAGCCCGAGCCCACGCTGAGGTCCGAATCGCTCACGGCGTGCTGGGCTGCGCTCCTCTTTGCGCTCCTCGGGCTCCTCTTCTCTGGGCTGCGCATGCGCTTCTTGGAGTCTTTCTTCTCAGGGTTTTCCCCCATCTTCGTCGTTTTGTCCTTCTTTGGGGGGCGCTTCTGCTCGGGGTCATCCTTCTTTGTGTCCTTCCTGGCCGCGGTCGCGGCTGCGACCGTTTCCTCACTCTGGCTCTGGCTCGACGCCTGGCTGTTGCCATCGCCGTCGTCGTCCTCATCTTCGCCTGGGCCTTCATCCTCACCCTCATCCTCGTCCTCAGCGGCGCTTTCATCCTCCTCCTCTTCCGCCTCCGTCTCCTGGTCTTCGTCGCCCCCCTCTGGCGCACATTCTGGTTCGTGTGCCGGTGGTTTTCGCATCGGCGCGCGTGCTGCTGGCCTTTTCCTCACTGCCTCGTCCTCGACTGGCTTCGCTGGCTCCGCCGCCCCTGGCCTTTCCTTCGCCGCCTTTTTGGGCCCGCCGTACCCGCCATAGCTCTTGAGGTACTCCTGTTTAGCGAGCTCGAACTTCTCCTGGCTGAAGTCTCCTGCGTAATTCTTCGCGAGCTTGATCATGAACTCCTCGAGCTTCTCGAAATGTGGCTTCACCGTCACCTGCCCGACCATCGCTGGCCTCTTATCGCCTTCTTTCTTGATCCAGACGGCGACGAACTCTTGCCTGTCGGCGCCAGCTTTAGCGGGCGGCCTCGAGTACTTCGTCACGGTGACGGAGCCCTGATCCGTATCCACATGGTGCAGATCGCCGCTCGAGCCACCCTTCTTGTCGGAAACGTTGGCCTGGTGCTCGCGCACCGTGTATCCTGGCACCTTCCACACCGCCTCGTCTGGCCACGTGAAGGCGAGCTCATCGTCTGGCTGCTGCCCCTTCATGGGCACTCCGTACTCTGGCGGCGAGCGCCTCTTCGCAGGGCCTTTCTGGCGGTACGCCGCCTTCTTGTTGTTGTCCCACTCGTAGTCGTAGTTGTTTTCGCCCGCGGCCTTCTGCTTCGCTTCCTGAAGGGGGGGTGCGCGGGATGCGGAGGCGTGGAGAAGGCGAGCGCGAGGTAAGTCGAACCTGCATCGGGCCCGACCTCTCCTCACCACCCCCTCTGTCATCCTCATCCTCCCTCGTCCTCGTCATCGCCGTCGCCCCGTCGCTGCATCTACACTCACTCCTCGCCTGCTCCATCCTCCCAGCTTCCCGCCCCCGTCGCGTCCTGCACCACCTCTGGGAAGTGGTCCTCCAGCCACGCGTAGGGCTCCCTGTCTCGCGCCTTGATCCCTGCCTGGCTCACCACGCGCAGCATGGCACGAATCCGCTGCCCCCCCCTTCCTTGGGGTGGGGGTTGAGCGTGTGGAAGTTGCATCGGGCCCAGGAGGTTCGATGTTTGAGGCTGGAGGCGCGAAGAGGGCTTGCAAGATGCAATGTCTACCAAATTTATTCCAAATTTATTCCAGAATGAATTTGGAATAAATTTGGCAGAAATTGCATCGTGCCCGACCCCTTCTCACCCCCTCCCTCCCTCCCCAACCTCCGCCCATAGCCTCATCTCTCTCTCTCTCTCTCTCTCCCCCTCTCTCTCTCTATCTCTCTCTCTCTCTCTCTCTCTCTCTCTCTTCTCTCCTCTCTCTCTCTCTCTCTCCCTCTCTCCCCCCTCTCTCCCACCCTATCCTTCCCCATCCCCATGACCAGCGGCGGTAGCGGCGACAGCCCCGTGGTATTTTCGTGGCCACCTGATCGGCCCAGCTCTCGGCGGTGTCGTCCAGCTGCCACTTGGCCTCCTTCACCCGAGCGTGTGCGACGAGGACGGACGTCAGCTGCGACTGGCTGCACGTGTCGCGCGGCGCCAAGACGGCGCGGATGCCTGAAACGAGTTTCACGTGCTCCACCACATCATCGGCCGAGGTCCCGTCCGTATCGGCGCACACACTCTCGGGATCCAGGACGGATTTCAGCATCACCCGCGCCAGCTTGGTTGTCTGGTCGCTCGTGAGCTCGGAGGCTGGCCTCGCTTGGCCTCCTCTGCCACCTTTGCTCTTGTCTGCCGTCGTGGCCTCCGCTGCCCGAGCCTCCTCCGCCTTCGGCTTCCTAGAGCTCTTTGGCCCCATGGGGCCTCCTTCTCCTCTGCCTGGGCCCTGGCCTCCTAGCCTCCTCTGCCTGGGGCCTCCTGGCCTCCTCTGCGGCCGCCCCCCGCGGGGCGCGGCCGCCCGCGCGCGCGCGCGAAGCGGTGGCGGGGCCGCCGCGCGGCCGCGGCGCGCGGCCTTGAGGTGGACGAGAGGCGGGAGAGCGAGAGCGAGGGAGGCGCGAGCGAGAGAGACGGCAACAACACGAGAGGAACGTACGGGCGTGTGTACATGGAAGTAATGTGCATATACACGTACGCACATGTATGTAGTTGTATATATACACACATACATATACATACATATGTAATAATGTTGATATGGTGTATGTGTATATATGCACATATAAGCGTACATGCATATATATATATATATATATACACATAGAAATGGCATACCTATGTAAAAACGCGTTTTACTGGATCCACTTTTCTGTTGGACCTTTTTCTGGATCCACTTTTCGTCTTGGACCCACTTTTCTTCCGGATCCAGAAAGTGGATCCTGAGGACCTCTGGGTTCACTCCGCCCTCTCCGCGGCTGGATGGAGGAGGACCTCGGCCCTTGGGAGGAGCGGGTACCCTACGCCAGGTACCTAGCAGGCCTCCAGTGGATCCAGGAGCACATCCCTCAGGACGAGCTTTCGGGGACGTTCCCCATCGAGGCCGACTTCCAGACCGCCTCCCGCCTCCTGCTGAGCCTCCGCGGGGGGTCCCGGGGGTGTCCCGCCGGCGCCTTCGCTTGGACCCCTCGAGCAGGGTACCGTCCCACCGGCGACGCCGTCACCGACGTGGGTGCGGCGCCGGCGCCGTTTCGGGAGGCAGCGCAGGGGTGGATGGGCAGTGCCTGCTGGCCGAACGCTGGCAGGCAGCGAGAGCTGCGCCGGCCACCCAATCGGAGGGACCCTCCTCGGCCCTGCAGGCGGCGGGTGCCCCCTTGGCGGGAAATGTACTACGGGACGCTGGAGGCGATCTTCGGGGTACTGGGAGCAACCAGGAAAGCCAGGCCCCGCCGGACCCTCCTCGGGACGCCTCTGGCGACCTTCGAGACGCTGGAGGCGAGCGTCGGGACGCTGGAGGCGACCTACGGGATGCTGGAGGAGGCGATCCTCGGGACGACGGAGGCGAGCTTCGGGACGATGGAGGTGTTCTTCGGGGCGCGGGAGGCGCTCAACGGGACGCCCTTCGGAGCGCTGGAGGCGATCTTCGGGACGCTGGCGATCTCCAGGGCGCGCTTCGGGACGACGGTTACCTCCTGGACGCTGGCGATCTTCGGGACGCGGGCGGTCTTCGGGACGCGGGGGACCCTCGGGGTGCTGGCGATCGCCGGGACGGCTGCAGCCTTGGGGACACGGCCACACAAGCTGTGGGAGCCACCTCGACCACGCAAGGTGCGGGAGCCTTCTTGGCCACGCCTGCCGCCGCGGGGTCTCCATCGGTGGCCGGCCTGGTGACCCAGGCGGCAGCCCAGAGGGTGGCGACGGCCCCGGCCCTGGAGTGGCCGGCGCAGCTCCCCGGAGGGGACTTCGACGTGTTCGGCCTGGTGACTCAGGCGGCGGCCCAGAGGGTGGCGGCAGTCCCGGCTCTGGAGTGGCCGGCGCGACGCCCCGGAGGGGACCGCGACGTGTTCGGCCGGGTGACCCAGGCGGCAGCCCAGAGGGTGGCGGCGGTCCCGGCCCTGGAGTGGCCGGCGCGACAACCCAGAGGGGACCTCGACGTGTTCGGCCTGGGGACCCAGGCGGCGGCCCAGAGGATGGCGGCGGTCCCGGCCCGGGAGTGGCCGGCGCGACGCCCCGGAGAGGACCTCGACGTGTTCGGCCCGGTGACCCAGGCGGCAGCCCAGAGGGTGGCGGCCGTCCCGACCCTGACGCGGCTGCCGCGACGCCCTGGGGAGGGAGGAGACTGGCCTGTGCCGCCGGAGGCGCGGAGCGACCCGCAGCCCCCGGGAGCCTCTGGAGATTTCGGCCTGGATCGGCCTGTGCCGCCAGGGGCGCGGAGCTATTACCCGCAGCCCCCAAAGTCCTGTGGAGATTCTAGCTTGGATCGGCCTGGGCCGCCGGAGGCGTGGGACGACCCGCAGCACCCGGAGGCCTCTGGAGGTTCGGGCCTGGATTGGCCGGTGCCGCCGGATGCGCGGAGCTCCCCGCAGCCCCCGGAGGCCTCTGGAGATTTTGGCCTGGATCGGCCTGGGCCGCCGGAGGCGCGGGGCTCCTCTCAGCCCCCGGAGGCCTCTGGAGACCTCGCCCTGGACCGGCCTGTGCCGCCCGCGGCGCGGAGCTACCCGCAGCCCCCAGAGGCCCCTGGAGGGACGACGACCTCGACCACGGCGGGCGGCCGTATTATTAAGGACTGCGGAGCAGCCAACGCGGAGACGGAGGGGGCCCCCCGGGCGCGCGATACGGCCAGCGCCCAGGAGGCCCTGGCGAAAAACCCACCCACCCACCCGCGGGGGGGGCGAAGCCTGCGGCTAAACCCATCTGAACGCCCTCACCCGGGCGGGGAGACTCCCGCCGCTGGCGCCGACTCAGAGGCCGAGCAGAAGGCCCTGGCGAGGGAGGACCCCGACGCCGACGGCAAGCTTGACCCCGACGACGACGGGGGCGAGGGCATCGAGGTGGAGGACGTCGGCGATCCGGAGAGTGGGATGGAGGCCATGGCTGCCACCGCGGTCCCGCTCGCGGAATCGAGGGGAGGAAGACTGGAGGAGGCTGGGGCGCAGATGGACGGGGAAGGTCCTGCCCTCGGCCTTGGAGTCCCGCTCCTGGGAGCCGCCGTGGGCGTTGCCCAAGGGGGCTTGGCTGCCGGCGGCCCTGGTGGCGAGCTGTTCGCGCCCGCGCTGACCTCGGCGACGCTCGCGCTGGCCGGCGGCGCCGACGCTGGCCTCGGCGGCGCGGGCGCCAGCGGCCCGGCTGACGGCTCCGGCGGGGCCCCCGACGGCCCCGGGGGGGGCCCAGGGAATTCTGAGCGCGCATGCATGAGCGCTCAGAATTCGTCCCTGGCGGCTCCCGGCGCGGCCCGGGCGCCCGCTGGCGCGGGCGGCGCGACCGCCGAGGAGGGCGGCGCGGCGGCGGAGGATCGCGAGGGCGAGGCGCGGACCCCAGATCAAGGCCCAGCAGCCCCTCCGCGCTGGCGCGACCCCGGCACGCCTCTGGGCGGCGAGCGGCCAGCGGCAACCAGCCCAGACCTGGTCGGGGATGGCCCTGGCGCAGTGCCCTTGGGCGGGGGGCCGTCGCCGCGCGCCGACGCCGAGCTCCCCGACGTAGAGCCGCTGCCGCCGCTGCTGGCCGCTGCCGCCGCAGGCCCGCCAGAGGTGGGCGTGCCGCTCGAGCGCTCCGCGCAGGCGTCGCAGAGCCAGCGAGCGGTGCCAGGCGGGATGGCGCCAGCGCCGCTGGACCCCGCCGGAGCGCCTGCCGACGCGGCCGTGCCGCCCCCGCCGGCGCCATGGGCGGGGACGCTGACGCTGACGCCGACGCTGACGCGGACGCAGACGCCTACGCGGAGGAGCCCGGCCGTGGAGGGGGGACCCCAACGGACGGAGGACGCCTCTGCCAGGGGAGGGCCCCGGCAGGCTGGGCGCCGGGCGCATGCCGAACGCCGAGCGGAGGACGAGGGAGATGACACGTCCGACGCCAGCACTGACTTCGGCACCGACCCTCCCGAGCACGGCGACGACGACGAGGCGGCGCAAGACGCGGGCAGCACCGACGCCAGCAGGGAGGACAGCACCGACCCCATGGAGCACAGCGACGACGAGAAAATGGCCAGCCTCGGAGTCCGCACCCGCGGGTGCCCGGCCGAGCCCCGCGAGATCCCCGCCGCCGGCGCCGACTCGGGAGCCGAGCGAGCGCAGGAGACAGCGGCATGGCCCGCCCTGAGGCCGGCGTCGGCGTCGCCGCTGCGGACGAGGGCGAAGCCGGCAGGTGGGGCGACGCCCTGGGAGGGGGCAAGGCCCGAGCTGGAAGGGCTCCTCCGCCCTCGCTTCGAGGCCCTGGAAGGGCGGCCCGGGCCCCAGGCCAAGGCCCCCAATGACCCCCCCGGAGCGGAGGGCACCCCTGCCGACGCCGACGACCACAGGGGAGCGACTCGCCAGGCGCGCGCGCTACCCACCCCGACGCTGAGGGCGGGGGAGGACCGCGTGGAGGAGCTGGAGTGCCATTGCCTGGACCATGCTGGTGGGGATCTTGGCTGGGACGACCCCAGCGACGACGACACCAAGGAGGGGGTCACGGCGGAGGACAGCCCCGACGACGCCGAGCTCGGGGGGGCGGAGCTTCCCCCAGAGATGGCGACGCTGGACGGGCCTGGTGGCAGCGCCGCCGGCCACATCCGCGGCAGCTGCGACGGCGGCACCTACCGCCTCACCGGCGGCGCCGACGGCCCCGCCGGCGGCCTCGTCCACACGGGCCCCGACAGGAGCGCCGGCGGCGGCGCCCAGGGCAAGCCCGACGGAGGCGCCGGCAGCCTTCCCCGAGGCGGCCGCGACTGCGGCCCCGGCTGCCTCCCCGACGGCGCCGCCGGCGACGCCCCCCTCGGGGAGGGGGGCGCTCCTCCGGGGAGGAAGACGACCTCTCGGGGAGGGGGGTGCCCCCTCGGGGAGGGGAATGACCCTTCGGGGAGGGAGACGCCCCTCCGGGGAGGGAGAGGCCCCCCCGGGCCGCCGCGGGCGGTTAAAGAACCCTTGGGGGACGGCCCGGTCTTGAAGGTGGCGCTGGCGGAGGATGCCGTGATCAGGGAGGGACCCTCGGTGGATGTATTGGACATGGAGCTGGAGGCACCCTTGGGTGAGGAAGGCGGCGGTCGCGGCGCCGGGAATGGACCGGCCGCGCCCGACGCCGACGCCGACGCCGTCGCCGACGCCGAAGCCGACGACGCCGATCGTACACGCTGGTGCCGACGCCGACGCCAACGCCGATACCGACGACGACACCGACGCAGACGCCGCCACCGACGCCAGCGCCGATGCCGACGCTGACGCCAACCACGCCGACGCTCGTTATGACGGCGCCAGCACGGGCTACCCCGCTGGCCCCGGCGAGCTGGCCGCAGTCGCCACCTCCGGTGTCAGACCTGACGTGAACGTGGTCGACCCCGGCGCCAGCGCGGACGCCGACGCCGCCGCTGACGCCGGCGGCGACCCCGACACTGGTCGGGCCCGCACCCGCGGGGGATCCTCTTCGGTGGAAGCCACCTGCGGTGGAGGCGACTCCGACCCTGACGCGGACGCCTACGCCCCCGACGCCGGCGCCGAAGCCGGGACCCCGACGCCAGCGCTGAGGCTGGCGGCTCCGACGCCGACTCTGACGCCGACGGGGGCGCCGACGCTGACGCCGGCGCCGACGCCGTCTCCGCCGACGACCCCAACGCTGGCATCGTCGCAGGCCTCACGGAAGGAAGGAGTCGGGAGGAGGTCCCCTACGCCGCGCCGAGGCCGACGGAGGGGCCTGGGGAGGACTCCCTGGCTGGGGAGGGACCCGCGGAGGACATCCCGGTCGTGGCAGGGCCCTTGGAGGTCGTCCTGGCCATGGGGGAGCCCCTGGGGGAGCGGGCGCCGACGCGGACGACCCGGGCGCCGCGACCGACGACCCTTACCCCGACGCAAGCGGGAGAGGGCAGCCCGCCCGCTGACGCCATCGCCAAAGGCACCGACGCCGGCACCGACGGCCAGAACATCGACGCGGACACCTACGATGCAGGCGCGGGAGCCGCAGCTGGTCGTGCCAGCGCTCGCGGCGGGCTACCTGCGGTGGAGGCTACCCGCGATGGAGGCTGTCCCGACGCTGACGCCGACGCCGACGCCCCCGGCGCAGGCACCGACATTGGGGCGGACGACCCTAACGCCGACGCTGTCGATCCCGACGCCGATGCCGACGCTGGCGACCCCGACGCCGACCCCGACGCGCCGACGCGGGGCCGCATCGAGGACGACCTGGTCGTGGAGGGGCCCCGGAAGGACGCCCGAGCCCCAGTTACTGCGGCCGGAAGGCCGCCGCCGATGGACCTCCAGGCCCAGGAGAAGCACTTGGAGGGCGTCCCTGCCGGGGTGAGGCCTTTGGAGGATACCCGGGACCTGCAGGCGCCCGTGGATGGCATCCTAAGCAGGGGGCAGGCCCTACCCCTCCGTGGTCGGTGCTGCAGGGGGCGCTGCAATCGGCGCCAGGGCCCCGCCGGCCTCCTGCACCCGCGCCAGGGGCACCCTCCGGGTGGGTGAACTCCGAGGCGCGGCCTCCAACCCTTCTGATCCCCTCCCTCCTGGGTCCTCCGCACCTCTCTTCGGCGCTGGCGTCGGCGCCGCTCCAGGAGGCTCTGGGGGGGCCGGGCGGAGAACTCCCCCCGGGGGCCCAGCTCCCTCCTGCAGGGTCGTTGCCGCGGGGAAGCTGACCGAGGTGGGCGCTACCTACCGCAGGTGGAAGTGGAGGAACGGAGAGCCCGCCCTCTCCATGTTCGGCGGCGTCGCGCAGTGCGAGGGCGAGCGCCTGCGCATTGACGGGCACGAGCTGGTGGAGGGCATGAGCCGCAAGACGGATCGCCTCCGCAGCTGCCGGGGCGACCCCCACGAGCAGGAGCACGAGGCCAAGCGCCTGCGTACCTGCCAGGACGCCCCCCACGAGTTGAAGCGCGAGGTCGCGCGCGTGGGCATCGACCACGAGCTCAGCTTCGCCGACGGCAGGGGGGGGACTGCGAGCTGGGAAGCCTCCCCAGTGGAGGGATACCCTGGGGGAGAGGTGCCCCAGGGAGGACGCGTGTTGGGGCAGCTCCCCCACACTAGCGGCGGGCCCGAGCCGCTCTCCTTCTTGCAGGGGCCTCATGGCAGGGGACGTGGTGCCCTCAGCGCCGAGGGCGCCACCAGCGCGCTGAAGGTCGAGTTCGATCGCTGCCCGGACGCCATCCTGCCCAAGGCGCCGGCGACGGCGTCCCCTACAGCGCCGATGACGGTGCCAACCGCTGCATTGGCGGAATCACCTACTGCATCACCGACGACTGCGCCGACAGCAGCGCCGTGGAGGCGCCCACTGCCGCCTCGCCCGCGGCACCAACGGCGGCGCCGACGCCGACTGGCGGGGTGCCCCTTCCCCGCCGCGGCCGATCGGCCATGCGGTCGAGTGCTGGGGCGCCATGCGAGCGCCACCGCGCCCGCGGCCGGGCGGAGACGCCCAGCGGTGCTGAAGGAGGCGCCCACTGCAGCCCCGCCTACGGCATCGGCGCCGGCGCCGACGCTGGCCAGGCGGGCACCCCCTCCCAGGCGGCCGAGCGGCCGGGCGGCGGAGGGGGGAAGGAGCGGCGGGCCGTTGAGACCGCCCGCGTTTGGAGGGAAGGGGGCCGAGGGGCCCCACCTTCCCGGAGTTTTTGGTTTCCGCTCCGATCTTGTCCGCTCCGACCTTTGCCGGGCTGGCCACTCGGGCCCGCCAAACTTTTACTCTCGTCAAGGCGCGCGGGAGGGATGTGCATTTGGCTCCCCGGGACCGGTTAGTTCGCCATTCGACGCGATTTAGCGATGGCCAGTTCCGGTGGCCCATAGACGCCGCCCGCCCGCGTGCTGCGCGTGCTGCCCGCACCTCGCGGCGCCGTCTGGGAGGCTGCGTGCTTGAACCCCCCCCCCTCTTTTTGAATGGCACCCGTGGGCGGGTGGCCTTGCGGGCGGTCGCCAGTGCCGCGCACGTCTTTGTCTGTGCCGTTTTTGGGCGGCACCGCACTTTCAAGGGATCGGCGCTGTGTTGGCCCCCTCGGTGTCCTGCACTCTGCAGTGTCTACCGCTTTAGCTTGGACTGCACCCGGGGGCGGGTGACCTGGCTGGCGTTCGCCTGCTGCGCACGCCTTTGCCTGCGTCGCCGTTTGGGCGGCACCGCGTTTCTGGGACCAACTCAGCGTTGGCCCCCCCCCGGTTGAGGGAGGGCAGGGCCCGGTGGGAGCTGAGTCGTAGTTGCGGTGCCGCGCTACTGTGATTAGCGCGCTTGGCACCCAGGGTTTTGCGCGGGGCGATGGCGGGCCCGCCTCTCTTCCTCCTCTCCGGCTCCCTGCCCCTCGCCCCTCCTCTGTCTCACTGGCGGACCCCTAGGGCCATCTTTGTTTGGAGGGAGGGTGGGCGCCGTTAGGGCGATCCCCCTGGGGAGCGGCCCGGGGCGGGCGTGGGCGGAGAGCCTGCGGCTGTGCTCGCGGTCGTCGCCAAAATATGGCTCTCCCTCCTTCTGTTCAGTTAGCGGGGCTAGGAGGGGAATATGGTTTCGTTTGGCATACGCCTAAACGGTTTTATTCCCCCCTGGCCGTAGTGCTCTGTCGCCCCTCCTCCTCCCTGCTCCCGCAGCTGTTTAGGTTAAGCAGCGCTTTTTCCACCTCCCACCCCGCAACTCTGCTCCCCCGTCTTTTGGACGGGGCGGAGAGCCTGCGGCTGTGCTCGCGGTCGTCGCCAAAATATGGCTCTCCCTCCTTCTGTTCAGTTAACGGGGCTAGGAGGGGAATGCGTAGTGTATACAGAATTATATATATATATATATATATATAATATATATATATATATAAAAAAGATGCACGCGCGCGCGTGCGTCTAACACCTGGTTTCGCAAACAGGGCTTTCAAGCAACGAGGAGAGAACCCTGCGCCCGTGCCCCCGTAAGCAAACCACGGGCGCTTCAGCAGTTCAATTTTAAAAAGCTATCACATGAGGCCCTCGTGCGCTCTCATCGAAATCACCCGAGCGCCCTTGCAATAATCCTCTGCCGAAGAAGAGGGGCGAAGTGCACTTTCGCGCGTCGCCGCGCGCGCATGTCGGCATCTTTTTTTCGACCAGAAAGCATGTGTACATATGTACACACACATATCGATATTCGTCCACTGCGAAAACCGCGGAATTCAAAGCAAGCTTTCCGAAATAATATAACCACACATGTTTTTTTTTTTTTTTTGTTGCCGCGAGGGTTTTCAACCGAACAAACCAAAAACAAACAAACGAAATGCGCGCGCGCCCTGGCGAATGCTGAAGAAAACCACGTTTCTCAACATTGACACCGAACTCTGCCGAACGAGCCTCTCGCGCCGCATATCGAACCCATCCGAACGCCATTGCGCGCGTGCTGGGGGGGGGGGGGGGCGGGGCACGATCCGCGTCAAATAACACCACGCGGGCCACTCGCGCGCGTCGGCCTCTCGCGCATGTCAAGCACGTTCCAAATTTTCAGCACCGACGCGAGGACATCGCCATCGCTTGGCGGGCGTGATCAACATCGATGCCGCCGTCATTGGCATTGGCGCTGCCGTCGTCATCGCCACCATGCCACCATCATCGAGATTCTAATCATCTCGTCAACCGATGTCGGCGTCACCACCATACCGCGCCCGCCCGAATCACCGACTCGCACTGAAGCTTCCGCGCGCCAGCGCGGCCTGAGAGACGCGCTGAAGAGCGCCCATCGGTCGGCGCCACCGCGGCCGCGTCGGTTGTGCAAGACTAGCCGGCCGTTCTGCGCGCAAGCTGGTTCGCGGTAGCGCGGCCGCAGAGATGCCAACCAGCGCGAAGCGTTAGCGCAATCGCGCCACAGGAGTGTTGTAAACCAATTTGCGGGTGGCTGGCGTGATTGCGATAGCGGTGGGCTTGAAGAACACATCGAAATTCTTCCAAATCAATTGCGCCACGAAATTTCTACAACCAAGAATTACCCTTCTGGGTTGATCGGTTTTCTCTGGAAGTTACGATTTGCACAAAGTTTTGCCCCATCGTTCGGCTTAGGCATGAGTTCATACACCATCCCGGGGGAGTCCCGTTATCGACCCCTACACGCACCCTCATCTTTGTCAGATCGTACGATGAGCGCAGGCTCGTTCATCCCATACCGCCTGTGTCACAAATTTTTCGCGAAAAACATGATACAGAGTCGACGCGCGCCGCGCGCGCATGGCGGTGGGGAATGCAGAACAAAACACACACACAAAAACGCAAGGACTTGAAAAGAGATCCGACGCTCCCGAAAAGCGAAGAAACACCCACTCACGCACAAACGCAAATTGTGCTGCAGCATAGTATGTCAAAATATATGCGCCCGCGCTCTTGCGAATCGTGAAGGGAACCACCAGTTTTCCAACATGTTTACTGACTGCGACCAGGCGGGCCGCTCGCGCGCGCGCATTTCGGAGTCACTAGAACGCCCGTTGTGCGATTGCTGGGGGGCACGATCCCTGCCAAATCACTTCATGCGGGCCAGTCGCGCGCGCCGGCCGCGCGCGCATGTCGAAATCCTTCCAAAATTTTCATCACCGACACGTGGACGCCATCATCGTCACCAGCGTGAGTAGCATCGGCGCTGTCACTGGCCGTGCCGTCGTCATCGTCATCATCGTCACCGCCATCGTTACCATCATCGTTTTCATTGTTGCCGACGTCACCATGATAGTGCGCCCGCCCGGGCCACCGACTCACAGTGGGATGTCCGCGCGCCAGCGCGGCTTGTGAGACGCGCTGGGAAGCCCTCTTCGGTTAACGCCAGCGTGGTCGCATCGGCTGTGCCAAACTAGTTCGCCGTTGTGCGCGCGAACATGCGCGCAGCAGCGCGGCCGCAACGGTGCGCCAGCCAGCTTCAAACAGCTATCGCAATATCCGCAGCATGGGTTTCGAAAACCTACTTAAAGGTGGGTGGGTGATTGCGCCAACAGTGGACTTCATAACTCCCAGTTCTTCTTTACGAATTGCAAACATAGATTGCACCGCACAGATTGCACCACGTCGAGTGCACCACATGGATTGAGCACCACACAGATTGCATTACATCAACTGCGCCACATACTGTCAACCAGCATAGTAAGTATGAACATGTTCCAAAGTTATGTTTGCATCCGTCCCTTTTCGGCCCATCCTTGGCCACTTTCGCTGGCCGCGCCCCGCTCGCAAAGTGTCGGATGGCCCGCGCAGGCCTTTGCACCCTTACCGCACATTTTTGTTATACGGTTTGGCTGCAGATCGCACCACATAAATTGCGCAGCATAGAGTGTTAGAAACACATGCTTTGGGACTGACTAACAGTTCATTTGAAATCGCGCTCACGCTTAGGGTGTCCGTAGAAAGTACTAAATCGTTGCGTTCTCGACGTCCAGGAATCCGTTCTCGCACGAGAGTTTGTTACAATTTGTTCAGAAATCGGGTTTTCGCCTGATGCTCACGACATGAGTTCCGCGGATAAGCGGATTATCCGCCAAACCCGTGCAAGGACGAGCACGGTAGTTGTTCATTGTTGCGTGGCTCGATTTTGACCATTGAGGATGGGCCTCGTTTTGCTGTGATTTTCTCCAGCAGGTCCGAATCACCCCCGGGTGCCATGTATTCGCGTATGTTAGCCGAATTGGGTGTACAACGTATTGTGTGTTCACGTCGTGTCAACGAGGCGGTGACCCCAGCGCGGACGTTCACGATTGATCGGCCGATGTCGAGCGATCGGCGACACAGGAAAGCCACAATCGTACAAGATTGAACGGTCCTCGCGGTGTCGGAAGCCATTTCATAAATCGTCACGACGTGAACCATTGGTGGTTTGACGAGCCGCTCACAATTGCAACATTCCTGGGCTCGGGCACGGCCGGGACCGCCACGATTATTCGCGCATCTGCAGCCGCCAATGTCGTTGCCGACGTCGTTCGCGTCGTCGTCGCCGCCGATGGCGACTTCGGCTTCCCAGACGACCCATGCCATGACCAGCACCGCCGTCACCGCATCGCACGCTTTCGCAGCCGCGCGGGCGCCGTCGCCCCCGCCGTTGCCGCCGCTGCCGACGTGAACCAACGCGCAAGTCGTCATGACGTGAACCCGCCGTACTCGGGTGTTTGGCTGTCTGCGCCTTTGGACCTGCCTCGGGCGGGCGCGAGGTCTGGCGCTTCGCCGAGCTCTGCGGCTTCAGCGGCGGGGACCGCAGGTGGGCCGAGGAGTGGAAGGCGCCCCCCGACCGCACGCGCACAGGGCGTGCCGCTTCCGGACGAGCGACACAGAAAAATTGGTCTGCTTGCGCGGACATTCGCGCGTAAGTTGTCCGCGTAGGGTCGTGCGTACGAGCTCTCGTTTGCAGTGAAGCGTTCTGCGTTGGCGGCCCGCATAAGCCACCGTGCAGCAGAGTCCTTATATCAACGTGCGTAGGACTTGTTTAAGTTCGTCGTTCGGGTGGCAGGGAGGATCGAAAAACAGAAAGCATCATGTAAACACCATGGGGGCGATACATGTTCAGAGCGAATTCGTATCATTCGCCATCTGTTGTTGTTTTCCCCTTCCTCATCCGTAACAAGTCTTGCTGTGTATGTCTGTTTTCCGCAGGGGAGCAGCCATTGCCCTCAACGATTGGGGCCAGCATAACTTGCAGAGCTGTCGCGGTGAGTCGATCATTGGGCCGATTGAACCAGCAAGCACAACAACAACAACTACATCAACAATATCAGCAGCAGCAGCAACGCCCATCAAGTCAAGCAGAAAAATGCGAAGATGCGAGGTGCCTCCCATGGGGCGGATCAGCCCTGATCAAAGAGATCCGCGCGGATCTGCGAAAGTATACGTTCAGAAAAAAAATCGTTCTGCAAGAAAAGGTGATACCAACACCCACGGGGCGTGTGTCTTGTACTCTAGA
The DNA here is from genome assembly GCA_963575745.1 of Prorocentrum cordatum. Lineage (NCBI taxonomy): Eukaryota > Dinophyceae > Prorocentrales > Prorocentraceae > Prorocentrum > Prorocentrum cordatum. Next base: position 513,454 of record CAUYUJ010021948.1, on the reverse strand, counting down.
CGCTGAAATCAGAACCACCTCTGGCACAGAAGGGTTCCGCCTTTCGGGTGGTTCCTTCAGACCTACGTCGGGGACCGCATTCGTGGCCAAGGCTAGAAGTGGCCCGAGAAGCCATTGCGTTCCTTGCTCAAAGTTCCAAATTGTACGAATTTGCTGTTCAAACAGATGTTTCAAGCTGGGAATGCGATAGTTACATTGACACAGTTATCCGCAAGGGCTTCGCCCCCTGTCGCCAGCCCACTCTGTCGAAGAATGGGCCATGCAAGAGCTATGTTGCGAGGCCCGGACGCCGCCGCAAAGTAGCGTCGGAACTGCGAACGGGGGCCATTTGGGATATCCAGGTGCACGTGGCGCAATTCACGAGAGAGTACCCATCGGTCGTTGAAAGTAGGTATTTTGGGATTCCCAGATTCCAATCTCCTTTAAGCGCCTTCCTACTTCAATGATCGAGTGGCTTCACCTTTTCCGTCCTCCTCAGGGGGCGGGCGGACACCCAATCTATTTTCAACGCCTTCCTACTTCATGTGTCTACCTACTTCTTCCGACCGATGGGTATTGCCTCGGAAACGCGAAAATTGTTTCATTCGCGAGGAATTCTGGTCTCGGGAGCGCGAGCACAGTGTAACTCGCGAGGGCGCACGGCCTCGGGGACGCGAATATTGTGCAATCCACGCGGGATTATGGGTTTGGGGGCGCGAACATGGCGTTCACAGGGTGCGATGGCTTCGGTCGGTGGCTCAAAGATGGAGTCCTCAGCAATGGGGACCTGCGGATGAGAAGGTATCCAAGGGCGGATTTACGTTGTTGAACGCAGCTCGTCCTTAGGACCCCATCCCTCAGGACACCATCTTTGAACCACCGATTCGGAGTCGCGAATCTCGCGCATTCCCACGCGTCCCGGGGCCCCCCAGAAATTCTGAGAACCCCCCCAGGCAAGGGCAACCAGGGCCCTTGTCGGCCTCCCCCCCCATTGAGTTGTAACATCGGAGACTGGAAACTGGACCTGGGGCAGGAGGTGGCAGCAAGCCTAATCCGCGGAGCCTGATGGCCCTGCAAGGGGGACAGCATTTGAGCAACGCAATTGACCCCGAGAATTCGCCGTTCACTTTCGCGGCAGATATCCTCACGGCCCACGACTACACTGACCGCGGGGCCCGCAGCTCAAGCAAACTTGGAACTCGTGATCTCGGGGATCGGGGGGCGCCGGTGACCGTTTCATTAGATGACCTCGCGTGTTCGGCCCGCAGCGCGTTCTTGTGCAGGGGCCTTGCAGCGCCGTTTTTGCGCAGCATTAGGCCCGACGCCGCGATCGACCATTTCGCCGACATACGCAAGGGATATTTATGACTGGGCTTCCGCTGGCAAGCACCCACCGACCGCGACCAGGACCTGTTTATCCCCATCCTCTGCTTCGCGGGCAAATTCTCGACCCTGAGACGCACCCGAAGGAATGTGAAAAGCACGACCGAACTGGTTACATGTGTGTGCGCGAAGGTGGATACGAGGCGGAGTTCAGCGAATGCCAGCGGTCTAGCACGTCACTTCCCGAGGCCTCCTGCTGGAACGAGACCGCCAGTACCCAGGGCCAGGGCATCACGAGAACCCCGAGGCAGGAGGGCATCGAGGTTTGAGGAGCGACGATTTCCCACGACGGACACGACGGGACGGCGATGGAGCATCGAATCGCACAGGCCTAGAAGACGCGGTTCTGTTGGCGCTCTGTTTTTTGCCCGCATCACGCGCCGCTCGAGAAGCGACCCCTTCTGTGCGACAGCGCAGTGAGAAGCCGCTCGTTCCGGGGCACAAAGGGGCGGACGCCCAGAAGGGATCAGTTCGCTCAGCTCGGGCCCCCCCCAAGACACCACGCACGGAAAAGTTCTCGGGTCCAGGAACAAAAGCAGCCATAAGCCCATCCCCCAGGACACCACGCACGGCAAGACTATGCGGTCCGAACAAATTCTGCGTACTTGATTGGGATGGATATCCGTAGGGGCTTCGCCCCCTGCCGCCTGCCCCCTCTCTATCATAATGGGATATGACAGAGTCGCGTCCGTGCGTCTCGGCGCTGCCGTGGCGCATCTGGGAACAGCATGCGGGGGCGGATAGGAGTCATTAACGCATATTGAAACGTTGGCGTTATCGAAGACGCCTACGGCGAATCACCGCCGCCCCCTGCCCCTTTGGAAGCGCATCTGTGGCCGACAGCTGGGCCAGAGCTTGGCCAAGCTATCGGGCCAGTTGTTCCCCGAGTCGGTTTGGAAAGACCTCGGGGAACGCATGGAGGAGCAAGAAGAGGAGGAGGGGGAGGATGAGGAAAAAAGAGGAGGAGGAGGAGGAGGAGGAGGAGGAGAAGGGGGAGAAGGAGGAGGAGGAGGAGGAGGAGGAGGAGGAGGAGGAGGAGGCCTCTTGGGCGCCTCTTGGGGCACTCTTGGGGCCTCCTGGGAGCTTCCTGGGGGCCTCTTGGAGGGTTTGGGGGGGCCTTTGGGGGCTTCTTGAGGGCCTCTTTGGCCGTCTTAGGGCGTTCCTGGCTTGTCTGACGCCGCCGGAAGCCGTCTTGGGGGCCTGTCTGGGTCGTCTTGGGGCCCTCTTGGATGGGGTTCCTAGAGGCCATCTTGGGCGTCTTGGGGGCCTCTTGGGCCGTTTGGGGGCCCTCTTGGGGCCGTCTTGGGAGCCTTTTGGGCCGTCATGGGGCCATCTTGGAGGCCTCGTGGGCGATCTTGGGGGCCTCTTGCGCCGTCTAAGCCGTCGGAATGCCGAGAAGAAGCAAACGCCAAAATCTGTCAAACACCTTAGGAACATCAATGATTTTGGCCTGCATCTTGGGGCCATCTTAGCCGTCTTGGAGGCCATTTTGGCCGTCTTGGAGGCCCCTTGGGCCCTCCTGGGGGCTTCTTGGGCTGTCATAGGGCCATCTTGGGGGCCTCGTGGGCGATATTGGGGGCCTCTCGGGCCGTCTTGAGCCGTCGGAATGCCGAGAAGAAGCAAATGCCAAAATCTTTCAAAAGGAAAGCCAATAATGTTGACCTCTTCGGGCCCTCCTGGAAGACCTCTTGGAGGCCTCTTGGGGGCCTCTTGGGCCGTCTTAGGCCATTTGGAGGCCATCTCAGGCCGTCTTGGGTGCATCTTGGGCCGTGTTGGAGGTATCTTGGGGCCGTCTTAGCCGTCTTGGAGGCCATCTTGGGGCCCTCTTGGGGCCGTCTTGGGGGCTTCTTGGTGGGGCCATCTTGGAGGCCTCGTGGGCGATCTTGGGGCGCTCGTGGGGGCGCTCGTGGGGGCCTCTTGGGCCATCTTGAGCCGTCGGGAGGCCGAAAAGAAGCAAATGCCAAAATCCTTCAAGAACCTAAGGAAAATAAATAATGTTGGCCTCTTTGACCCCTTCTAGGGGACCACTTGGAGGCCTCTTGGGGGCCTCTTCGGCCGTCTTGGACCATCTTGAGGTCATTTCAGGCCGTCTTGGGTGCATCTTGGGCCGTCTTGGACGCATCTTGGGGCCATCTTAGCCGTCTTGGAGGCCATCTTGGGTCATCTTGGAGCCATCAGGGGCAGGAAAACCCTCGGCAACCACCTGTGGAAGATCCTTTCGGGTGGCCGGCGGGACGTGCCGGAGCCCCAGGGGGAGTTCTTTTGGAAAAGAACCAAAACCAAAACCGAAAGGGTCTAGCACGCCAGGCACCCTTGTGATGAATCAACAGGGGGCGGCGGATCCGAGTGGCCTTCGGCCCATCCCGCCACCGTGCCTGGGTCGTGGGTCTGAGGCCTCTTGTATATGTGTTGGGGTGTCGTGGGGAGCCTCTCGGGGGCCTCTTGGAGGCGGTTTGGGCGCCTCTTGGGGGCCTCTTGGGGCCTCGTCGGGTATCTTTTGGGTTTCTTGGAGGACTCTTGGGCGCCTCTTGGGGCCTCTTGTATGAGATCGTGGCCTCGGGGGCGCGAATGTGGCGCGATTTACACGGGATCGTGGCCTCGTGGGCGCGAATGCGGCGTAATTTATAAGGGATCGTCGCTTCGGGGGCGCGATTGTCGCGTAATTTACGGGGGATCGTGGCCCCAAAGGCGAGAACATAGTATAAGTTACGCGGGATCGTGGCCTCACGAGCGTGAGCACAATGTATTTTACGATGGATCGTGGCTTCGGGGACGCAAATGAAACATAAATTACAAAGGATGTTTGCCTCGGGGGCGCGAAGGCAGTGTAATTTACGATGGGAGATTGCGTCGGGAGCGCGAATCTCAAGTGTTTTTAGGTGTCCCACGGCCCCCAAAAAATTCAGAGCACACGATTCGGGCGTGCTAATCAGGGTGGTTTCTGGCTCCCCCCCCTCGCGCGGACAGCAACAAATTACAGCAGGAAGCAGAAAGCAGCACTGTAACATTGGAAACTGGAAACTGAAGCTGGTGCAGGGAGTACGACACCTCCGAGCCTGACGGCCCTGCAAGGGGGCCGGCGGATCTAGTGCAGACGCAGTATCGGCGGGCACGACATCGCGAACTCCTGAACGTGAGAGATCCCGCCCGTCTCAAGGTGGGAGTCCTTCTCTCGTTGTCCTCACCTTCCGAACCCTGGAACCCTGGAATGTAGTTGCCCAGCGGAGTGACCTTGTGCTACATAACTTTAATATGGTAGTTCAGTGGCGGTCGCGTGCACGTTTCTAACATTGCATAGTTTCCCCTAGTGTTTCAATCCTCCCAGCTTTGGTCAGAGCCGAAATTCTCGAGGAGCATACATATACACAGATACCATCAGCACAATCACAACAACACCATGGATCCCTTTCGAGGGCCGTCTGTTAGAATTGGGACGAAACTGAAAAAATTAGCAAGGCCCCTGCGCAAGGATGACACGCACAACCCGGGAAAATGGATACAAACACCATCATCCCCATCGTCATCATCGGCATCATCAGAGCCCTAATCATCAGTCAGGGTATTCTTTTCTAGTTCTCCAGATCCAGCTCCCCTTCCGCGTCCGCCTCTCTCTCCCTTTGTCTCTCTCTCTCTCCCTCTCTTTCTCTCTTTCTTATCTCCCCTCGCCTCTTCCCTCTTTCTACCCCTCATCATCATTCCCCCTCCTCATGTTCCTCCCTCCCCTCCCTCGTCGTCATTCATCCCGTTTCCCCTCTTCACTTGCTTTCTCTTCCCTCCGCCTCCTCGTTCTTCCTCTCCCTCACCCCTCCGATTCCCAAGTTTCCCCCTCACTTCTCCATTTCTCTTCCTCTCTCTCGCTCTCTCTCTCTCTCTGTTTCTCTCTCTCTCTCTTTCTCTTTATTTCTGTCTCTCTCTCTCTCTGTCTCTTTCTCTTCCCCATCGTTCCCAGCCTCCCTCCTCGTCCTCCTCCCTCCTCCTTCCTGCTCGCTGCTCCGAAGCCGCAGGCAATGTGCCACACCTTCGACTGGAACCCCTCCCAGGGCCTCGACTTGCACCGATTCACGCAGGCATGCCGGGGATCCCTCGCTAGACAATGCTCGACGACCACGGCCACGACAACGGAGACCTCGATGACAGTTTGTCGAACGAACAGAATGACGACGTCGACGACTGCAGCTACGACCTCGAGTCGTCGTCGCCGCCGCCGTCAACGTCACCGTCTCCGTCGTCGTCGCCGCCATCGACAACGTCGACGACGACGACGACGACGGCGGCAGCGACGGCGACGGCGACGGCGACGGCGACGAAGGCGGCGGTGGCGAAGGCAGCGGCGGCGAGGCCGACGACGACTGCGGCCGACAACGAAGGCGGCGGCGGCGGCGGCTACAGCAACGGTTGCGGCGGCGGCGGCGAGGGCGAGGACGAGGACGGACGACGGACGACGAAGGCGGCGGCGACTACAGCGACTGTGCGGCGGCGACGACGGCTGCGGCCGTCCCGCTCGTTCCAGCCCCGTGGGCGCGCAGCCGAGTCGTCGCCGTCGCCGTGCTCGTGTCCGCCGTGGTCGACGCCACTGGTCCCGAAAAGAACAAGAAGAAGGACAACAAGGAAGAAGGAGAAGATGATGAAGAAGAAGACGAGGAGGAAGGAGAAGAAGCGGCATAAACACAAACTCTGGAGCTCCGCGCGGATGCGTTGGATCGGCGCTGGACCCCCGTGGCGGCGCTTCTGGCGCCGCCCCTGGCGCGCTCCGCGCGCCAGGGAAGAGGGGGCCCAGCTCCGATCCAAGAAATCCGCGCGGAGCCCGTAGCCATTTTGGCTCAAGAACCGCCGGCCCAAAGTAGCTGGCGCGGCCCGCGCCTCCGCGCACCCGTGGGCTCTTGTGCTTGGCCGGTGCGTGTGCAGGACCGGCGCGGCGGGATGGGCCGAGACAGGCGCTCTCCGCGCTCTCCGCGCCCAGACGCCGCAGGCAGCGCGAGGCGCTCTCCGCGCTCTCCGCGCCCAGACGCCGCAGGCAGCTCGAGGTCCTCCTCGCGATCCTCCAGGAGCTCATCTCCGGCCCCACGCCTGAGGCCGGCGACCACGCAAGGCAGCATGCTGCAGTTCGTTTCTGACGCCGTGGGCGGCCTCGGCGAGGGCGGCGGCCTCACCGCGGCCGAGGAGTCGGGCGCCTACAATGCGCTCGACAACGTGGAGAGGCGAGCGGACAGGAACCTCCAGGCAAGCAACGCGGCCATCGAGGCGCACGTCGGGGCGCTGTCCGATTGGGTGGCAAAGATGGAGAGGAGCGTGCACAATTCCCATGCGTGGCACCCCGCGGCGGACGCCGGCGCCACGCGGGCGCCGTCGACGGACGAGGACATGGGGTCCTTGCCCGCCGTGCCCGAGGAGGGCAACGACTACGGCGCCGAGGCGGAGACGGATCCCGATAGGCAGCAGGCCGCGTACGCTGATTTCCTTGACCTGACCCAGAGGAACATCAACTGCGTCGGTGTGCACGCCTGGGGCATGTCTGCCGCCACGCGGCAGGGCGCCACATGCTGCGGCAGGTGCTGCGCCCTGGTGCCGTCTGCCGTCTGCCCTGCTCCTGCTGCTCCAGGCCATCGTGCTCCACTCCGTCAGCCTCGGGGCCCTGAACCCAACCTGCGTCCGCAACGAGGACTGCCCGTCGGGCACCTGGTGCTCGCCCAGCTGGAGCTTCGGCGGCTACGAGGCCCTGCCGGGCACGTGCGACGACTGCTTGTGGGCAACGCAGCTCAGCGAGACCAGCAGTGCGTCGAGTACCACTTCATTGAGCAGCACGACTGCTACCAGCACCGCATCTTTGAGCAGCGCGACGGAGAGCAGCAGCACAACCCCAACATCGACCAGTGAAACCAGCACCCTGTCTAGCACCACTTCGCTGAGCAGCTCGACGGGAAGCAGTACGCGACCTTGACTTCCACGAGTGTGTCCAACAGTATAACGAGCACGACGAAAAGCAGCAGCACGACTCCGACTTCTTCAACTCAGACCAGCAGTGCGTCGAGCACCACTTCAGAGAGCAGCACGACTGCTACCAGCACCGCATCCTTGAGCAGCACGACGGAGAGCAGCAGCACGACTCCGACTCGTTCAAGTCAGATCTGAGATTCTCCAGGGGAGATCTATGTGCGGCCTCAGGGGCCCAAGTGAGTGAGACCTGAGCCTGTGCCTAGCAAGCCTTGTGGGCCCTCTGGAGGCCCGCCAGCCTAGCCTCTCACTGTTTTCCTTTCCCTTTTCCCCATCGCCCCGTCTCCGTGCACTGCGCATGCCCGTCGCCGTATTTGGGGTCTCGAGGCCGGCCTTTTTAGCTTTAGCTATCGTACTGGGCTCGACTGAGCCCCCGCGAACAGCAGAGTTGATTTGGTCCGCTAGCCAGCGGGAGTGCAAAACAACCAGATCGACAATCAGACTGGTATATCGGAGCTTGTGGTTTCGACTCGTGGGCGTGGCCGAACGCCCACCAACACGGACATTGAGCCCAATACGCAAGCAGCTTCAAGATGAACGACCAAGGTCAAGGCCGCTCGCACTACCGTGATGGTGATGATTGTGGTGGACCGAGATGGGCTGCCGCACTACGCGGGCGCGAACTCAGACCTGCTGAAAGAGTATAAGAAGAGAGTCATCCTGGCGCTAGCGAGGCTCGAGGGATCGGGCTCAGACGAAGAGAAAAGCTTAGGGAAGAAGCAAAGAAGGTTTCGGGTTAAGCTGCTGGACGGACAACATGGACGGGTCTGGAAGAGGACAGAACACTTGGCAGCCACCCCGAAGGAGCTGAGGCGCGAGAACGGCGAGCAGCTGATCTTTGACGCGCTGGCATCGCTAGACAAGGAGGCCATCGTGAAGAAGGGGATGGCGCTTGATAGCTTTTTCAAGCGGAATTACAGGAAGCGCGGAACCGACATGGGCGAGTACTTAGCGAACAAGGAGAACCTGTGGGAGGACCTGCAGGAGAGAGGTAGCACGACGAGACTTTCGGATGACCTGATTTCCTACTCCTTGCTGGATGGCGCGGGGCTCTCAGAGGAGCAGAAGAGGAAAATAGTGATGAACAGTGGCTCAGAGTACAAATTGGAGGCCTTCTTGCATGCGCTCAGGGTCAGTTTCCATGACGTACACGAGAAAGAACGGAGGAACCCGCAGCACCAGCACCAGCACAAGCAGAGCAACCAGAAGTGGAACAAGGGCCACCGAGGGAAGGCGAATCAGGTGGAGGACCACGATGAGTCAGACATCTCGGACGAGGAGTTTGACGAAGAGGAGCAGGCCAATGCAGTCGACGAGGCCGACGACAACAGCGACGCCTATGAGGCGGCGCGCAAGAAGCTGAAGGACACACAGAAGCAACGGGGTTTCTTCAAGGGCGAGGTTACCTTTGAGGAGCGTCAGGAAGCGATCAGAGAAGAGAAGAAACGGACTCGATGTGGAGCCTGCGGGCGTATCGGACACTGGGCAGGCGACAAGGACTGCCCGAAGAGCGGACAGCAGGGCGCCGAGAAGTTCGGAGGTGGTGAGGGCGGCAAGCCGAAGAGCAAGGCAAAGCCCGGGAAGCCGAAGCACGCGTTCTTCACCCTGATCATGGACGACATGGACAACGAGATGGGCGGCGCCGACGCGGGCGCTTTCGCGGCCAACGGCGAGCCAGATCAGGACGACCGCGACTCGTGCTATGAGGACTCGAGCGACGGCGAGCCAGAGGATGAGCGCGAGGATGACGGCTACCACAACCGGAACTACGACGAAGACCGGAAGGAGTCTGAAGGAGCGGCAGCAGCGGCAGCAGCACCCAAGCCCAAGGCCAAGCCGAAGACCAAGCCGACGAAGGCGCCGCAGGAGTTTACCCCGGCCGAGAACTTCGGTGAGTGGAAGGTTTACGAGTTGAAGAAGCGCTTGAACGAGCTCAACCTGCAGGTGAGTGGCAAGCGGGAGATCCTCATCGAGCGGCTGACGGGATACTACGCGGGCATCGCGCAGGTCAAGAAGGGGTGCAGTATGGCAAAGACGGCAGGAGCATCGTGCTTGGGGACTTCGGCGGGCCTGCAGGGCGAAAACATGAAGTGCGCCGACTGCGGCAAGTACGGGCATCATGGAGGTGACGTGCGCTGCCCACTCTACTCGGAGATGAAGGTATACAAGCAGATTCAGGAGCGTCGAGAGCAGATCAAGCTGGAGTTGGACAGCAAGCCGATCACCAAGCCGAAGACGAAGAAGAATTCAGCGAGCTCGGCCGCATCATCAATGACAGCGACCTGAGAGTTCATCGACCACGCCAACGAACTTACCTGCCCCGTGTGCTACCGCGTCGGCACGACGCTGAAGATCAACAAGGTCAACGGGAGTAAGTTCTACGGGTGCCCGAACTACCTCACCGTCATGAAGTGCAAGGGAACGTATGACTACGAGGTGGGTCAGGCGAAGCTGAACGAGGACGGCTCTTCGAGCCGTTCGTTTCGTGCCTACGCGTGGGCAGGGCCAAGGAGGGGGCTCGACGTCCCCCGCAAAGTTCGGGGAGCTTCCTGGGTCAAGGACGGAGGCGCCCATTTTGGAGACGCCCTTCGAGTTTGCGGCCGGGCAGCTCGACAAGCGCAAGCTCATCTTGTTCAACGCTGGGGATGAGCTCAGTCAATGACCAGCTGGGAAAGGCTAAGACAGCCTTCGTAGTCGCCAATGACAGCGCGTTTCACTCAGTCGACTTCGACGCCGTTGCGCTGGTCGACACTGCATGCACCCTTTGCATGCACAGCAAGCATTGGAGGCAGCGGTTCTAACAATTTCTACCACCTGGCTTGGCGCGCCGACCAACCGGCAATCATAGCCTCTTCACCTTCGCGAACGGCACCATGCAAAAGGGCGAGGTCTGGATCATTCCGATTGGCATCGGCGGCTACCGTGGCGAGGCGCTTTCAATGGAGATACCTACGGGACGCCACTGCTGTTGTCGATACCAGCCCTTGAGATGCTTGACGGCCACATTCACATGAAGACGAAGAAGCTTGAGCTCACCGCGCTGGGGATCACCGCGGCGCTCATCAAGATGCGAAAGACCCCTCACCTGGGGATCGACGCGTCGCAGTTCGGTGACGACGAGAGCGCAGAGACACAGAAGACGGACCTGACGTCAACCCGAGGAGATGCACTAGTCCATTACGCGAACGACCTGGAGATCGTGAAGCAGGGCTATGCATTCTTCGAGACAGATTGCCACGACGACGACTTCGACGTCTCGTTGAACTCCGATGGTGGGACTATGGATCTGAATCACCCTCGTCGCCATAGCTCGGAATCGGGAGCGTCGCGATCGTCGCCCACGTTTCGCAGCAGCTCGGGTATCTCACTGGCGTCGAGAGGCGTCAGAGCAGGAGATCTACGCGGAGAACTCACGAAGAGGCGGACGGAGGAGCTCACTAAAGTTTCGAACAGAATCACTGCGCAGGAGAAGCACATCTGGGTAATCCTAAAGAAAGAGCACACCCTGGCCGAGGAGATAGCCACGAAGGGTTTCAGGACAACGATGATTTTCGAGCCTTGGGGTGGTGGTACCTTCAGAGTTACACGAATCGGATCGGCAAATTTCGGATTGTGCAAAACCAGCGTTTCCCTCGAGACATCCTCAACAAACTGTGTTTATATATAAGCGTTTCGCTCGAGACATCCTGCCAAAATTCTAAGAAATCCTGGCAACAACAAACGAATTAGTCGAGACATCCTCGGAATTCCTGCGCGCGGGACGCGGCATGAGCATTGCGAACGAACCAGACGACCAGCTTTGGCAAGACCGAGCAAGTTACCTACAGTGGACGAGTTCAACGTCGTGGTCGGGTTCGACACCTTTGCCGAGAAGGATGCAGATCAAGCTGAATGGCAGTTTCTCAACATCATATGCTTGGGTTGCTCATTTCGAGTCGTTGCGTTGCTGGGAGAAGTTCACAAGATGGCAAGTTCGAGTACCATCCTGGAGACCTACGAGTTGTGTTGGGTTTCATGGGCTGGTGAGCCTGAGGTTGGAGTCATCGTGGCCAGGGCCAAGAGCTTCCTTGGCAGTTTCTGAGTACATCGCGAGTCGCGGCTGCCGTTTCGACTCAGCTGCCAGGGCAGCAGCATGGCACATCGCCAAGGTCGAGCGTCATGGAGATCTTTGGCAAGCCATGTGGAGGAGAGTCGTCTGGGCCAAGCAGGTAGCAGGTCGCGAGGACGTCTTGAAGGCGGTGATTGAGATCAACCAGGCGAAGAATTTTTTGAGCAGAAGATCGGGTTTCTTACCAGCGCAGTGGGTACTTGGTCGAGACATACGTTTACCAGCTGACTTGATGGTCGACGGCGAGGTGGAGCGCATTGGAGCAGTGGCAGCATCAGCGACGCCGACATCAAAGTTCGCAAGGAAAGTTGCACTACGGCAAGCAGCACGAGAGGCACATGCGAGAGCGGCGAATGAGGACGCCATCGAGCGGGCAGAACTTCGACAAGTACGACCAGAGCGTGGACCCTTCAATGTTCGCGACTGGGTGTTCTACTACGATCAGAGAGAGCAAGGAAAGAGACCCGAGAGCGTCATCAACTGGAGAGGAGTTGCAAGAATCATCGGCCACGAGGGCAAGCACACTATCTGGATCGTGCACCGGGGCATCCCGATCGCTTGCGCACCGGAGCATCTCGCGAAGGCTTCAGATGAGGAGGTTAGGGCCTGGTTTGTGACGGCGCAGGAGGCGGATCTGATCGACACCACGGGAGTTGCAGGAGGCAGCGGGTTCATAGACCTACGACGGCGGCCAGTACCACCGGACTTTCGTGAAGACGGAGTTCCTGCACAGCCAGAGCCAGCGGCAGCGCGGCCACCTCCGGAGGCACCACCACCCGAGGCGCCACAGCCGAGCGAGAAGGAAGAAGTTCCAGCACCACAGCCAGAAGCAGCAGAGCAACAAGAAGTACCATAATCACTTCGACAGGACGGACCACCTGCACCTGAAGAGCCAGCTGTTCGACGACCAGAACAGCGGGACGAGCAGGAAGAGGCCGTGAAGGACTTCGTTCAGCAGACGATTCAATCGAGAGAAGTTCCAATGGGAGAAGATTGGGATCCCAATGTACACGACTATCATTCAGTACCTGTACGCGGTGCACCACTCGACGATCCGTCGAAGGAGGTGATGGCGAGGCCAGCAGAGGAAGCAGGAGAGCGAGAAGCTAAACGACAACGGCTACTCGAAGATGTACCTCATTCGATTCGAGAGAGTCGGAAGGATCAGGAGGCGGCGTTCGACGTCTATGACGACAGTGATCACATGCTGGAGGCGGCCTACGTGACCTACGAGGTGAATCAGACCTTCTACGAGGAGCGCGGCATCAGCAGGGAGGTGCTAGGCTTCGGAGTAGAGAGGAACGAAGTCGAGTACGCCTGCCAAGTCGGCCAGACTACCGCGAAGAAGGGCAGAAAGGAGCTGAGGTTGAAGGAGCTCAACGAGGAGCAGCGCAGGATGTTCACAGGACATGGAGGTTCTGACGAGAAGGAGTGGAAGTCGTGGCAGGACTTGGACGCTTGCGAGACCCTCGACGTGGCGGAGAGGATCTGGGATACCAAGAGCGACCTCAACCATCCCGGCCAAGTGGGTCAGGACGAACAAGAGCGAGGGGACCGTTGAAGGTGGATTCGAGGCAAAGTCGAGGATGGTGGTTCAGGGTTTCAAGGACAAGAGTCTTGGAGAGTACCGAAGGGACGCACCTACAGCACCAAAGCTCGCGGAGGCGATGGTTCTTCTGGTGATTGCAAGTACCAACATGATTATGAGTTGCGGTGATGTCAAGAATGCCTATTTTTCTGGACGCGGGATTGGACGTGAGGTTTACACCAGCCAGCCCCGAGGGGGACTTCCCGGCTTACATCCCAGACAGCTTCTGAAGGCCAAGAAGGCAATCTATGGTTTCGCAGAGGCGGCACGTTTATTTTGGTTGGCTTTTTGTGAAGTATTGGAGAAGGAAGGATGCCTTCAATCAGTTCTGGAACCAGCTTTATTTTATTTGAGGTTACAGTGGCATGTTGGTTGGGATTATGCGCACTCATGTAGATGATTTGTTAGCGGGTGTTCTTGCAGAGTTTGAGAAGACAGTCTTCAAGTTTACGAGGAAGAAATTGAATTTCTCGAAGTGGCAGAAGGAGGAGTTTGTTTTCCGAGGTCGCGAGATCAAGAGAATGACGAGCGGCAAGGTCGGCGTCATGATGAAGGGCAACAGCTTGAACATGAAGGGCGTAACGGTACCAAGAGATCGACGGAAGGAGCTTGCCAGCCCGCTACGGGCGAGATCACTTCACTGCGAAAAGCTACGGGCGAGATCTCCTGGTTGGCGCGACAGCTACGAGCAGATCTAGCATTTCAAGCAGGACACGCACAGCGAGCTATGGTGGCACCATGTGTGGCGGATCTAGCGAAGGTCAACAAGGCCATACACGATGGAAAGCGAGGAGCGGACTACATCCAGAAGTTCCCGACGGGGATCGACTTGTCCAAGCCGGTGGTGGTCATCATGTGCGATGCTGGACACGGGAACTGCAACCCGGAAAGCGACGAGATTAGCAGATACAAGAGCATCGGAGGTCATATGTTGTTTATTGCCGAGGAAGAGGTGTTCAGTGGCAAGTTGGTCAGAGCTGCGATGATGGACTATAGTTCGAAGTCGACTCAACGCGTGTACCGGAGCACGTTAGCAGCGGAGGCATCCAATTTAGCAGATTCGCTTGAGGCTGGAGAATGGTTGTGCGTTCTACTCGAGGAGGTGATCAACAACAAGCTAGATCTCAGGAGCTGGCAGAATATTGTGGTGCAGCGTTCACGAGTGTTTCTCATGGGTGCCAAATCCGTGTATCATTACTTGTCCAAGGAAGGTTCTGGTTTAAGTCGTGACAAGCGCATGGCAATTGAAGGCGCTTTGTTGAAGGAGGCTTTGAGACAATCGAATACAGAATTGCGGTGGGTTGATGGCATGCAGAATCTGTCAGATATTTTGACGAAAGAGGGCGTGGACTTGGAATAGTTTCGACATTATTCAAGAACGAGCCGTTTGACTATTCAGCAGGATTCGACAGCAGTACACATCAAAGAAAGAAAGAGAGCACAGCGAGCTGCGAGGAAGTCCGAGAAGCCCGGCAGGAGTGCCGAACACAAAGCTAGACGAGAATCAGTAGCTGCAGGTGTTCGTTTTGCGGAGCGAGACGAGGTCGCGATGTTCGAGGCTACAAAATAAAAATAAGGAGTCTGAGATTCTCCAGGGGAGATCTATGTGAGGCCTCAGGGGCCCAAGTGAGTGAGACCTGCGCCTGTGCCTAGCAAGCCTTGTGGGCCCTCTGGAGGCCCGCCAGCCTAGCCTCTCACATAGACGCGGCCAGGTGGGTCGCCCCTCAGGGGCTCAACGGGGTTGCCCAGCTGCTCAGACAGACACCCAGGGCAATTGGGTCTCTAGGGGATCAATCCACTCTGCTAACCTTAGAGATACATCTAGATTGCAGCGGCTGCGACGGCCCAGGCAAAAACCATCGCCTGCTGCATTTCATGCTTGAGCCCGACGCTCTCGAGGAGCACAAGGGGGAAATTGAGGTGGACTAGCGGCGTCAGGAGGAGTCACGCAACATGAGATGCATGCATGCCGCCCTGCGCGCGCGCCGTGGGGAACCATTCTAGCCGCACGGCGGCCAGCGCCTCCAGCCCTGACGGCCGCTCGCTCAGCGAGCTCCTCGAATGCATTTACTTTGAACTGATGCTAGCTAGCCGTGTCGGCACCGGTTAGCTCGAGAGTTGAAAGGTCATTCAGTCTTCGGCATATCTGGCCATGTCCTTTGTGCAGCTGTAAAAGTTCCCAAATGTGCGTTCGCAGTATTCCATCGAATAGTGGATTATCTGCCCTTCGCCTCTAGCGAAAGCGCAGTGACTCCGCGCGCTGACCGGCAGCTTTGCAACCCAGCTGACACGATTAACCGTTGTTGTTTGCTCTACACGTTTGCTTGTTGCGGCGACCTCTCTCCCCGGTCACTGCGCGTCGCGGAGATCCCAGAGCCCGCCAAGCTCAGCAGTCTCATGTTGCCCCTGGGCCAGCCCAACCCGCGGCGCCGACCAGCGACCCACCCCCGCTTACTCGCGCCTGCTTTTTCTGGGGGCCCTTCGGTGCTGGAGCAACTAAGCAGGTGCGTTCTCCCCGCCCCCATTTTGGATGCAACCGATTTGGTCGGCCTCCCCCAGGAAGCCCAACCGGCATTAGAGCGGTGCCCCTCTCGACAGGGGCTGGGGCAGGTGCCGCATCTTCCCTGGTGGGTGCGGACGATGAGTTGGCAGCCTGGGTTTTGACATTAGTTATGAGCGATCCCCAGGGCTTCTCCTGCGCAGGTAGGCATGGAGGCAAGGTACTACAGACTTGCAGGACTGCGCCGATCAGCACCAGCGCCCTTGCCAGCACCAATTATGAGTTTGCTGTCCTCTTCTGGTATACGTTCGTTGTTGCTCTACCTGCCTGACACTCGCCCTGTGCATATATAATCCGACTCGTTGACTGCAGCGCGAGCTTTGATCGGTGCTTTTGCGCTTATTCGGCTTCCTTTCTGCGGCTTGCACTCTGCCGACGCAGGAATGCCGCCATCTCCCACGTCAAGGGACACTTTGGACAACCATGGAATTCCTTCGTTGACGACGTGGATCGGCACACAGTGCTCGGCGATTTGCCCCCCCCCCCCCCCCTGTTGCCCATTGACTTCAGTGCCACCGCGAATCACCATAGTGGCATGGATTGGGAGTGGGTTACCCAATTGGAGCCAGCTAGGGCCGATGCCGTCCCCGAGCGGGGTCTGGAAATTTAGACGCCCGCGCCGTCTCGCGCGGCGCCGGACGTCCACGTCGACGCCCGTGCCCCAAACAAAAACGCCAAGGCCTCGGGGGCACAGGCGCGCCTCAAAACGGCACAGTATAACGCGCGCCCCACATCTACTCGCAAGTGCCGGGGCGCCCCTTGAAAGGCTCGCAGGGCCCGCAACAAGGTCCTGCGCATGCAGTTCGGTTCCCTCAGGGCCCATCTAGCTGGCATCCAGGAGGCCCGCAATCCTAAGCGGGCTCGCTGCGCCGTTGATTTTGTCGTCGTCTCTTCGGGCCAGGGACAGGTTGAAGAGCAGGATGGCTTAGGGGTTGAACTATGGATAAACCATCGCGAACGTTGCGCGACTGTTGGCAAGAACGAGCTCATCTTGGCCCTTCACCATGTTAAGGTTATGTTTGCGTGCCCTCGGATTCTTGCTGCGAGGGCGCTGGCCCCCGCCCCCCAGCTCGCCGCCATGGTTGCCCGCGCCCCTCTTGGGCGATCTTGGGGCGATCTTGGGGGCCTTTTGAGCCCTTTTGGGTCGTCGGAAAGCCGAAAAAGGCGCAAATGCCACAATCGTTCAAAAACCTAAAGAAAATCAATACTTTTGGTCGCGTTGGGTCTTCCTGGAGGACCTCGTGGAGGCCTCTTGGGCCGTCTTGGAGGCCACTTGCGGGCTTCTTGGGCCGTCTTAGACCATATTGAGGCCATTTTGGGCCGTCTTGGATGCATCTTGGGGCCATCTTAGCCGTCTTGGAGGCCATCTTGGCTGTCTTGGAGGCATCCTGGAGGCCATCTTGGCCGTCTTGGAGGCCATCTTGGGCCAACTTGGGGCAACAAAGGCATTGACAGATGGATTTTTGGGAATCTCCCGGGACCCCGGCGGGGCGCGCCGGAGCCCCAGAGAGCTCTTTCGGACAAAGAACAAAAACCAAAACCGAGAGGATTCAGCACGCCAGGCACCAGTGCGATGAATCGACAGGGGGCGGCGGATCGAAGACGCCTACGGCGAATCACCGCCGCCCCCTGCCTTTTTGGAAATGCCGATGTGGCCGAAAGTTGGACTAGAGCTTGGCCAAGCTATCGGACCGTGAGTTCCCCGAGTCGGTTTGGAAAGCTTTCGGGGAACACATGGGAGAGAATGATTGTGAACAGGAAGAGGAAGAGGAAGAAATAGAGTAGGAGGATGATGGTTGTTAGGAGTCTCTTGGGTCACCCTTGGGGTCTGTTGGGGGCTTCTTGGGGGCCTCTTCGAGGCCTCTTGGAGGCATCTTGGGGGCCTCCTTGGGCCTCTTGGGGGCCTTTGGGGGCTTCCTGGGGGTCTCTTTGGCCGTCTTAGGGCGTTCCTGGTCCGTCTGACGCCGTCTGGAGCCGTCTTGGGGGCCTCTCTGGGCCGTCTTGGGGCCCTCTTGGGGCGCTTCAGGGCCGTCTTGGAGGCCATGTTGGGCGTCTTGGAGGCCTCTTGGGCCGTCTTGGGGCGCTCTTGGGGCCGTCTTGGGGGGCCCTTGGGCCGTCATAGGGCCTTCTTGGAGGCCTCTTGGGCGATCTTGGGGGCCTCTTGGGCCGTCGGAAGGCCGAAAAGAAGAAAACGCAAAAACCTTCAAAAACCTAAGGAAAACCAATGATTTTGGCCTCTTCGGGCTCTCCTGGAGAACGTCTTGGAGGCCTCTTGGGCCATCTTGGAGGCATCTTGGGGCCATCTTGGCCGTCTTGGAGGGCATCTTGGGCCGTCTTGGAGACATCTTGGAGCCATCTTACCCGTCTTGGAGGCCATCTTGGCCGTCTGGGAGGCATCTTGGAGGCCATCTTGGGCCATCTTGGCCGTCTTGGAGGCCATCTTGGGCCAAGTTGGGGCAACAAAGGCATTGACAGACGGATTTTGGGAAAATTACGGGTGGCCGGCGGGACGGGCCGAAGCCCACTGGGGAGTTCTTTTAGAAAAAGAACCAAAACCAAAACCTGAAACGTCCAGCACGCCGTGCACCCCTGCAAGCAGGGGGCGGCGGATCGAAGACGCCTACGGCGAATCACCGCCGCCCCCTGCCTTTTTGGAAACGCCGATGTGGCCGAAAGTTGGACTAGAGCTTGGCCAAGCTATCGGACCATGAGTTCCCCGAGTCGGTTTGGAAAGCTTTCGGGGAGCACATGGGAGAGAATGCTGCAGTTCTCGGAACGTCTTTCTCTCTCGGTGCCTGGCCGCAACTGTTTGCGCTCAAGTCTTTTCGGGGCGGCGACGCCTGAGGTGCATGCTTCTCACGGCAGCCCACGCCCTGTGGGAGGCGGGGCAGCTAGTCTGGCCTTCCCTCTCGCCGATAGCCTCATCCGCACCCACTTGCGCTGTGCAGAGTACCTACGTGGGTTCGCCGTGCGCCTTCTCAGCGGTGACGTTCGCTGCAGGGATCGTGGTCGGGGCGGCTGGTCACGCAGTGCACTGCCGCCGACACGGCGGACCTAGCTCAGAGATTTCTTCGCCCAGGCCGCGAGATCATCGTGGAATACGAGTCCGAGAGACGGCTCTGGCACGAGAGATTGATTTTGGAGTACAGCGACGCCGCCACCTTGGAGAGGATCATGGGCGAGCCGCCCGACGTGGCAGCCGCCACAGTTCGCTGGGTAATGACGCCGACTGGGGATATATACCCGGAGGAGCTGAGTTGTCCACCACTGCTCGCCGTCGCGCCCTGCGATCTCGAGGGGGCGCCGATCGTCGGGCAGGGCCTAGGGCCACAGTCGCACTGGGGACGGGTCTTCGAATTTGGACAGATACCACGCCCAGCTCAGTACGAACGAGCTCGAGCAGCATGTCGGGCTCAGAATCTTCGGAGACCGATTCCCGCTATCGACGACGACGTTGACCCCGTGGCGCCGATCGTCCAGGTAGACCTTGCTGCAGGCGGGGCTGAGGGCACGGCTACTCCCATCGGTGCTGCTACACCTCCGCTGCTGCCGCTAGCGAGCAGCCCCGAGGACGCCGTGGCGCTGAGGGTCGGCCGCGACCTCGGTCTCATCTTTGGCACGGGGCGCCTGCCCGCGCCACTTCGGCGCTGGCTGGACATCAGTTCCGCCGAGAATAAGGTTTTGGACCAGCCGGCTGGAGAGGGCTGGGCCATCTGCGGCGACTTCGGCATTCTCATGCAGGACGGGGTTACCAAGCTGATTTCTGATCGTGATCTAGCCACCAGTGGCGGAGACGACGGGGACGATGTAGATCTGGACGCTCGCATACTGGAGGTGACTAGGGATCGGCTCGGGAAAAGGTTCAAGGACTTCAAGGTCGCGGTTGACCTCACATCGGAGACGGAGTGGGACTCATGGCCCCTCACGGGCCCACGCACTACCAAGTGGTGCCTACAGTTCATACTGCAAACCAACGGACATCCTCGGGCTCGTCACTCGTGGTGGAAGTCGACATGCGCTCTTTCAGTTGCTGACCCTGGAGTCTCGGACCACGAGACGGCCATGAAAGCGGTGGAGTATGCCTTGACGTACGATCAAGTCAATGCCTCAGAGCTTGCGTTTGTGGAACTACTGCTTCGCCGTGCGCAACTGGCGGAGTACCGCTACAAGCACCGGCTGCTCCGCACCGATAGCCAGATCGACAACATCCTGCAGGACGAGTTTCTGTACTTGGGGGTGGGCGAGACTCGGGGCCAGTTGATGCTATGCCCGCTGCTCGAGGAGTATGTGGCATCAGAGCTGCATCGCGAGTCGACCATCGCAAAAGAATCCAGGAAGCTCAACGAGGAGAGGAGGTTGCAGGCCGGACAAGCATCCCACTCCCAGCGGCCACCGCCGCTATCGTCTCTGCATGATGTGCCAGGCCTTCCCATCACCGACGGAAAGGGCAAGGGCAAATCCGACAGGGCTGCCGCCAAGGCCGCTGCCAAGGCCCAGAGAGAGGCCACTGCAGCGGCAGCCGCGGCAGCCCAGAAGACCTGAGAGCCGCAGGCGGCTGGGGTCCCGTCCAGTCGCCTATATCAGGGATGCCAGTGTCGCGAGAGTTGTTGCCTCTTGCGCGGCCTTACCCCCGAGAAGATCAATTTTGTTTCCAGGCCGCTGGGTGCCGCGCTGTTCGACGTCGTTCTCACATGCGTCGGCATTGGCAGACTTGGGTAAATTCAGCGGTGGAGTGTCTGAACGAGATGTACGGTTGCACAATTCATCCTCCGCCAGGGCTCGTGGTCTCAGAAAGAACCTCGGCGTGCGCTTGCTGACCGACATTTATAGTTCGATACCACCGCCTCCTTGCACAGCCGCGCAAGCCCTTGCGGAGCTTGGCGGCAGTCGCCCTGGGTATTCCGACACGGACCCTCGGCGCAGCTTCCAGCCTGACTTAGTCTCTTTGCCCGGGATGGGCGGTCTGGCCGACGGCGAGCAGGTGCTGTCCGGTCTGGCTTTACAACGCTGGAGGTCTATTTCGACGAACTTGCGGACCAGAGTAGATTCCCACTCGACCGCGACCACTAGCACAGTTCAACCTTATAGTGATCCTGCACTTGTCAAAGATCAGAAACGCTATGCCGATTTCATCATGCAGATGGTACGGGCTAATCTTGTGTCTCTCCGACCTGAGCGGTCGGCCACTGTTGGCATTTTCTTTGTTGCAAAAAAGGATGGCAGATTACGTATGATTCTGGACACCAGAGCGGTGAACATGATGTTCGATGAGCCAGCTCACTCTCGTCTCCCGACTCCTTCGTCCTGGGCTTCCATGGAGATCGGGGTCACGGATGACTTGGTGCTGTCTCAGATGGACGTTGATAACGCTTTTTACATATGCAAGGCGCCGCCAGGGGTCTCGGACTGGTTCGCTCTCCCCAGAGTTTCGGCCAGCCAACTTCGCCGCGTGGACGGCAGGTTGTGTGACCAGCTGAGACTCACGTCCACAGGCTACGTCACACCACACTTGGAGGTCATGGCAATGGGCCGTTCCTGGGCGCTGTACTTCTGTCAGGCCATGGTCACGGCCAGCGCTCTTCGTGCGGGGGTGCCACCCTCGGCCTTCTTGCTGGATAAGAAGCAGGCTCCAGACGTCACTGGCGACAGCTTCGGCACCGCCATCTATGTGGACAACGCTGGGGTCGTGGGTACTGATGACGACGTCGTCAGGGGCATGGCCCGCAGGCTGTACGCGCAGTTGGCCGCCGACGGCCTACAGTGCAAGGAGCTCGAGCACGGACTTCCCGAGGCTCAGTTCACTGGGATGACCTTGGACAGGGCCAGTGGGCGCATCTCAGTCGGCCATCGCCGTTGCTGGAAGGTGCGCCTCGCCATCAAGGGCATCCTGGACGAGGGTTTCTGCTCTGGGGAGCTTCTTCACCGCATCGTGGGCCATTTTACCTGGTCTGCTATCCTTCGTCGGTGTTTGCTCAGTATCCCGCACGCCATCTACAGGTTCACTGACGTCGCGGGTCATAGGCGGCTCCGCCTCTGGCCAGCTGTGTCGAAGGAGCTTCGGTGGATGATGGTCTTACTCCCGCTTGCTTACGCCGACACGAAGAGGCCATGGGCTACTGTGGTCACGGCCTCAGACTCCGAGGGCGCCAGTGCGATCGACAACGGGGGGTTCGGCATCGTGAATCGGAACTTCCCGCTGGAGACCGTCCGAGGTTGGGGTCGCCAGAGTGAACGTTGGAGATTTGCAGTCGATGATGCGGTTCAGGCCCGACAGCGTGCCCTGGCCGAGACCGACAGTCATATCAAATCCTTGCCAGACCCAGACTGCCCCCCGGATGAGCTTCCACCTGAGCTGTTCGACATTCGTCGTGGGGACATTGGCGATTTCAGTGAGTGGGGCCTCAAGATGCGGGGGCGCTGGCGGCTCGCAGAGAGCATTACTTCTTCGGAGGGGCGTGCTACCGTCATTGCAGCCAGAAATCGTCTCCGCTCCGCCCGTCATTTCTCGCATCGTCATCTCTTCTTGGGAGACAACTTGGGGTTTGTCTTGGCGCAGGGTAAGGGCAGGGCCAGCAATGCAAATATCAACAGACATTGTCGCCAACTGGCTGCCTTGTCCATGATCTCGGATTCAGACTTCGTCACCAGGTGGGTTCCCTCAGAGTTCAACCCTGCCGACGCCGCTTCGAGGCTCAAGACGGGGCCACCCGTCCGGGGCGGCGGCGGGCCGCGGGATGCTCGCCCTCCCTGGGTCGTCCGAGACGCCGAGGCGCGTGTTGCGCTCGAGTCTGCTGTCGAGGCGCTTGCCCGGTCCACAGACAGCCAGTACCCCATCGGCGAGTTCGACGACGGGGACTGGGCGCTCGGCGGGCGCTCTCAACCGCTGGGACCACCAGGCTATGGCTTCGAGGACCTCCACGACGGGCTACCCGAATTCATCGACTCCAGTGGCTCCGACTCAGAAGATGCCGCTGGCCAAGAGACTACCCATGCCCGCCAAGAGGCCTTTGACAGAGGCCGGGATGGACCGCACGTCGCAGCTCCGCACCCAGCGGGCAAAGCGCAGGCGGCGCGAGCACTTGGACGAAGCAATGCATGCGAGGCAGTTCGGCCAATATTTTCTGGAGGTCAACAAGGTGACTCGACCTTCGGCAATGATGTACGACAGGTACTTCCAGGAGTTCAAGGACTGGGCCAGCACCAACGGGATGACGTTGAATACGAGCTCGGACATCAGCAGGGCTATGCTGGAGTATCTGGAGGAGCTCTACTTCGCGGGCCACAACCACGACTCGGGCGAGAAGGTCATCGCGGCCCTCGAGTATCGGGTGCCTGGCCTGAGGAGCTCAAAGACGCTGGAGAGGGCCAAGCACTCGCTACGGGGTTTTCGCCGCTTGGCGCCCGGCCTGAGCAGGGCCCCTCTTCCGTGGATCGGCTTGTGCGCTCTAGTCGGGGCTGCGCTGCACATCAACGAGCTGGAGTTTGCACAGTGCCTCATCTTTCTCTTTCGGACTTACTTGCGGCCGGGCGAGTGTCTGGGTCTTCGGGTACATCAGCTGGTGCCGCCGCTGGCGGGGTCAGGGACCTCTCACTGGGCGCTTTTGCTTGCACCAGAGGAGGAGGCGGTACCCACCAAGACGAAGGAGTTCGACGAGAGCATCCTATTGGACAGCGTAGAGTTGACATACCTGTACCCACGGTTTGCCACCCTGAAGAGTCGCAACCCTCAGAACAAGGTGTGGTCATTCGACTATCGCAAGTTCTCCAATCTTTTCAAGAGGGTGTGCGAGGTCGCTGGCCTGGGACAGGCGAAGCTCCACCCGTACATGATGAGGCACGGGGGCGCCAGCGACGATGCTCTCAGACAGACTCGATCGTTGGAGGCCATCAAGCGCCGCGGCCGCTGGGCCGCGGACACGTCGGTGAAACGTTACGAGAAGCACGCCAGGGTACTCAAGTCGCTCGAGGGTCTACCCGCCAGTGCTCGCGACTACGGCAATCTGATAGACAGGAGGCTGAGCCAGTACATGAGCCTCACAGCCAGAGTCCCAGTTCCTCCTGGGACCACGGCCAAGGTGCTGGTTGCAGCAAAGTAAGGAGGCCTTTTCATGAAGGCAGAGGGGACCACAACGCGGGCTTAGACGTTTATCTACCTGCTCATATGATTCGAGCAAAGTTGCGAAAGGTATTGCGTCAGTTTGTTCAACTTAGCCACGATCACAAAGTGTATCTAGATTTGTTCTCAGGTACGGGGACTATCACCGACTGCATGAAAACTCAGGGTGAAAGCTGCATCAGTTTCGACGTGCTCAACGGCCCAGAGTATGATCTTTCAAATGCAGTGGTGGTCAACGTGCTCATCGGTTGGATCCAGTCGGGTATAGTCAAGGGCGTATTCGCTGCCTTCCCATGCAGCAGCTGGACTCCGGCTCTTTTTCGCCAGATCAGACGATCCTGGTGCCCTTACGGGATTCCCGACCCGACCCCAGCTGAAGCAGTTCGTCTGAGCTCAGGCAACCGCACGCTCACTGCCACTAGAAGGCTTGCCAGGGCTTGCATCAAGCAGAAGGTACCAATGCTCCTTGAGAATCCTCACGCGTCCAAAGCCTGGCGCGAACCCATGATGGCGGCCCTGATGGGCCACCCTTCTTGTAGACAGCTCGTAGTTGACCAATGTGCGTTTGGGTCACGTTGGCGCAAACGCACTCGCTTCGTAGGCTGGCACGTCCCGATGCTTAGACAAGAAAATGTTTTGTGTTCTGGCCATGGGTCTTGTAGTTTCAGTTTTAGACCTCACATAAGTTTGCGAGGAAAGCTCCCTGGAAGTAGTGTCAATCTGACCGCTCTCGCGGCATCTTACCCCAAGCGATTGTCCAAAGCGATTGTCCTCTGGGTGTGCAGGTCCGCAGAGGCTCTTCGGGGGGCTCGTTTGTCTCGCTGCTTAGGTTGAGGTTGCACCTCAGGCGGCTCCAGAGCACAGTATGGGTCTGGGAGTTGCTGTGTCGTTTGTGGCCTGTATAGGCCCGTGCTTGCCGAGGCAAAGGAGCCTCGGTCGGAGCTCGATCGAGGGATGAAGCTATTCGCCATGCAATTTGATCAGACAGAGATTGAAAAACAGATGTGCATCCACAAGGCTGCGCCTGTTTCCGTCTGGCCCGAGGTGGAGAGATGCTACAGTTCTCGGAACGTCTTTCTCTCTCGGTGCCTGGCCGCAACTGTTTACGCTCAAGTCTTTCCGCCCGCCGTCCCCGCCTTCCGCCTATTCGGTTGGGAGTTGCTGTGTCGTTTGTGGCCTGTATAGGCCCGTGCTTGCCGAGGCAAAGGAGCCTCGGTCGGAGCTCGATCGAGGGATGAAGCTATTCGCCATGCAATTTGATCAGACAGAGATTGAAAAACAGATGTGCATCCACAAGGCTGCGCCTGTTTCCGTCTGGCCCGAGGTGGAGAGATGATTATGAACAGGAAGAGGAAGAGGAAGAAATAGAGTAGGAGGATGAGGGTTGTTAGGAGTCTCTTGGGGCACCCTTGGGGTCTGTTGGGAGCTTCTTGGGGGCCTCTTCGAGGCCTCTTGGAGGCATCTTGGGGGCCTCCTTGGGCCTCTTGGGGGCCTTTGGGGGCTTCCTGGGGGTCTCTTTGGCCGTCTTAGGGCGTTCCTGGTCCGTCTGACGCCGTCTGGAGCCGTCTTGGGGGCCTCTCTGGGCCGTCTTGGGGCCCTCTTGGGGCGCTTCAGGGCCGTCTTGGAGGCCATGTTGGGCGTCTTGGAGGCCTCTTGGGCCGTCTTGGGGCGCTCTTGGGGCCGTCTTGGGGGGCCCTTGGGCCGTCATAGGGCCTTCTTGGAGGCCTCTTGGGCGATCTTGGGGGCCTCTTGGGCCGTCGGAAGGCCGAAAAGAAGAAAACGCAAAAAACCTTCAAAAACCTAAGGAAAACCAATGATTTTGGCCTCTTCGGGCTCTCCTGGAGAACGTCTTGGAGGCCTCTTGGGCCATCTTGGAGGCATCTTGGGGCCATCTTGGCCGTCTTGGAGGGCATCTTGGGCCGTCTTGGAGGCATCTTGGAGCCATCTTACCCGTCTTGGAGGCCATCTTGGCCGTCTGGGAGGCATCTTGGAGGCCATCTTGGGCCATCTTGGCCGTCTTGGAGGCCATCTTGGGCCAAGTTGGGGCAACAAAGGCATTGACAGACGGATTTTGGGAAAATTACGGGTGGCCGGCGGGACGGGCCGAAGCCCACTGGGGAGTTCTTTTTGAAAAAGAACCAAAACCAAAACCTGAAACGTCCAGCACGCCGTGCACCCCTGCAAGCAGGGGGCGGCGGATCCCAGTGGCCTTCGGCCCATCCCGCCACCGCGCTTGGGTTGTGAGTCTGAGGCCTCGTGTACATGTGTTGGGGTGTCGTGGGGAGCCTCTCGGGGGCCTCTTGGAGTTTGGGCGTCTCTTGGGGGCCTCTTGGAGCCTCGTGGGGTATCTGTTGGGCCTCTTGGGCGCCTCTTGGGGCCTCTTGGCGGCCTCTTGGGACCTTCTGGGGGCTTCTCGGGGCACAAATATCGAATGTTCGGCGCGTGGTCCCCTGCTTGGGCCCCTCTTGGGGCCGTCTTGGGGCCCTCTTGGGCCGCCTTGAGCGCTTCTTGGGCCATCTTGGAGCCATCTCGGGACCCTCTTGGAGGCGTCTTGGGCTGTCTTGGGGCGGTCTTGGGAGCTCCTTGAGGCGTCTTGGAGCGTCGGACAGCCGAAAGTGCGAGAAGGCCAAAATCCTTCAAACACTGTTTTGTAAAATCTACGATTTGGGCCCCTTGGGGCTCTCTCGGGAGGCCTCTTGGAGCGCTCTTGGGGCCTCTTTGGGCGGTCTTGGTCCGTCTTGCAACCATCTTCGGGCGCCCTGGAGCACTCTTGGCCTCAGCAATGCGAGTATGGCTGAATCTGCAAAGTTTTATGGCCTCGGGGACGGGAATATTGCGTAATGTACATGCTTTGTTCCCTTTGGGACGCAAGAATTGCATAATGTACGAGGGTTTGTGGCCTCGGGGACGCGAACACTGCGTAATTGAAAAGGGGGTATGGCCTCGGGGGCGCGAATCTCATGTATTTTCACATGTCCCACGCTCCCATGAATTCAGAGAACGCGATCCCGGCGTGGTAACCGGGCGATTTGGGGCTCCCCCCGCTCGCGCGATCGTCAACAATCGACCATAGGAAGCAGAAAGTAAGACTGTAAAATTCGAGACTTGAAATTGCAATTGGCGCAGGGAGCCGCATACTTCGGCCTACAGCCTGGTGGCCCCACAAGGGGGCCGGCGGAGTTGGGGATGTGGTCCTGAAGTACGATGGGAACAACAGAAGACGAGGCAGGGAACGCGCGGGTGCGTCCTCACCTTATTAAACACCCCCGCGGCCGATGTCTGACTGTGTGCCGATCGCCTTGCCGAGGGCCCACTGCCTCGCACGCTTCCTTGCGAGGTGGACGCCTCCGCCCAATCCTGCCTGCGCGTCCGCGGCACCTGCCTGCGCGTCCGCAGCAGCAGAAGTCTAGGCATTCGAGTCCAGAGGTCTCGAAGGGCCTCCGCAGGAGGCCTCCCGCAGGGGCCTCCTGCGGAGGCCCCTTGCGGAGGCCCAACAGGCCAAGAAAGCGCCCGATTTGTTGCTTGAATGGCTCATTGGCAATTGGTTTGGTATATCTGCTGGCTGGCTGGAGGTGCGCTTCCGCCTGCGCCGAGCGAGGGGGGGGAACTGAGAAGGGGCGGGCCTTCTCAGAAGGCTCGGAAGTCCCCTGGCTGATGAGGTACTGTTCAATACCCCCAGGAGTCGCCAATCTTCATGAAAGTCAGCCCTCTGACCCCCCTCCTCCGCCCTCCTCCGCCCTCCTCCCCCTCCTCTTCCTCTGAGCCCTCTGACGACCATTCCCCGTCCTCTTCGTGACCAAACGCACCTCGCTGATGGGTGCTGGGGCACGGACAACGTCGCCGCATGGGCGTGCACGGCGCAGAGGGCGGAGGACAGGAGGCCCCTCCCCACCCTCCCTCTCGCTCCCCCGTTCCTTCCCTCCCCGATCCATCCCCTCTCGCCCCAATTCTCCCTTTCCCATCCCTCTCTCCCCGCATTCCCTCTCCCCCCCCCGCCCGCCGCCCCTCCACCTCCCCCGTCGCCCCCCTCTCGCCCCCTCCGACACTCCCCCATCCCCCCCCCCCCCCCCTCGCGCTCTGACCTGCAGAACCCCGAGTCGGACCCAGTCGCGGCCGCGAGGGCGCCCCCTGGAAACCAAAAACGGCATGACGCAACAATGATACCCTCGACCCTCGCCCTCTTCATTTCGCCTGCCCTCTGCCCTCAGTGCGACCCTCGCCCTCTTCATTTCGCCAGCGAGGCAGTGCGACGATCGCCCGCGGTCTCCGCGCGCCTGTGCGGGCCCGGGCGCCGCGCGGCTGAGTTGAGGCAGTCCCCCATCAGTCCTCATGGCCCGCTTCCTTTCGTCCTTGCCTCCACCTTCCCCGTGATCTTCGCTCTGAGCGCCGCCCACGCCGCCCTGGCGTCGTCGTCGTCGTCGTCGTCGTCGTCGTCGTCGTCGTCGTCGTCGCATTCGTCGTCGCCTGTTCATCTTCTCCCAAGCCCTCAGCTTCCTCGCGAGCACGTCCTCGCCAACCATTGCCCTCCTCTCCGCCAGAAGTTCCACCTCAACTCGCCTCTCCACGGTAGCCGCTATCTCCCGCAGCAGCCTCGACTTCTCCTCCTCCTCCTTCTCCTCCTCTCTCCTCCTCGCCCTTTCCTTCTCGTCGTCGTCTGCTTGGGGCCGCCGCTCTTCCTGCTGCCCCTGCTGCCTCCTGGCGGCGACGACGACGACGACGACGACGACGACGACGACGACGGCGGCGACGACGACGACGGACGACGACGACGACGACGACGACGACGACGACGTCGTCCCTCCTGAGCCTCGCTGGGTCCCGCTTCTTCGTCTTCGCATTCGCCGCTTTCTCCCCCTCATTCTCGTCCTCCTGGTGGCCCCTGCCCTTGCCGCCTTTCACGTTGCGCTTGCCCTTGCCGTTGCCCTTGCCCTCACCCTTCCACCGCGGCACTTTCCACACCGCGACCTCGTCCGCAGACTCGTCCTCGCGATCCTCCTTACTCGTGCCCTCCTTCTTCTGCTCGGTCATCGCGGGCAGCGGGCGAGGGGCGAGGAATGGAAGAGAGGGGGGAGGATGGGGGGCGGGAGAACGGGGGGGGGGAGAATGAGACGGGATAGAAGGAGGGAGGAGGGAGGGAGGCGCGGCCCGCGAGCGCGGCCCTCCCTCGCGTCAGGCTACCGCTGCCGGGCCCAAGCCACGGCGCGGCGCGCGTTCCCTGGGGCGCCCCCTCCTGTCCCCCCCCATAAAATCCCTTCCCCAGCCCTTCTCCCCCATCCCATCCTTTCCCCCCATCCCATCCCTCCCCATCCCTTCCCCCCATTCCCTTTCCTCCATCCCCCTCCCCCCCTCCCCTCCCCCCCCCTCCCCCCCGGCTCCTCCCCCCCTCACTTCTTCGGCAGCGCCTTTTTCACCGACTCTCTGAACTCCGAGTCGAACTCTTGAAGATACCTCGAGACAGCGCGGGGGGGCGGGTGAGGAACAGGAGGGAGGACCCTTCCCTCCTCTCCTGCTCCTCATCTTCATCCTCCCCCTCCTCCTCCTCCTCCCCCTCCTCCTCCTCCCCCCCCTCCTCCCCCTCCCCCCCCTCCCCCATCACCCATCACCCCCCTCCTCCCCCTCTTTCTCTCGGGGAGGAGGAAAGGCGGGCGGGTGGAGGGAAGGGGGATCGGAGGAGCCCGGGGAGGAGGAGAAGAAAGGGATAAGGAGTATGAGGGAAGTGGGAAGAGGATAAAGGACGGGGCGGAAGAAGGAGGGGCACTGCCCGAGGAGACCGAAGAACCGCATCCGGGCCCGGAGGCGGCGCACGCTTACCCACAGCCTACAGCGACGACGACGACGACGACGACGGCGACGACGACGACGACGGGACGACGGCGACGACAACGGCGACGACGACGCAGCCTGCGCCAGCCGCGCTCCGCGCGCGTAGGCGCCTCCTCCTCAGGCTCCTCCTCAGGCACCGTCGGGCGCTCCCCCTCGCTCATCTCCAGCCTAATGCGGCGGGTGCGGGGGCGGTCGGGGTGCGCGGTGTCTCGGCGTCTTGGGCTCGGGCCTGGCGGGAACTGTCGAAGGGCGAGATGGCTCGGGATGGCCATGCCATGGGGAGGGATGGGGAGAGGGATTGCTCCTCCCCAGCCCTCCTCCCCGCCTCCCCCCCCCCTCCTCCTCCACCTCACCATCATCATCATCATCATCATCTTCCTCCTCTTTCCGACTCTTCCCCCATTCCCCCTTCCCCTCTTCATCGTCCCCCTTCTCCTCCTCATCCTCTTCCCCGATCCTCCTCCTCCTCCTCCCCCTCCTCTCCCTCGTCCCTCCCTTCCCCCAGGGCCCCTCCCCTCCCCTCCCTTCTTCAAATGCGCTATGGGCGCGGGCACCTCGCTCGCCCGATGGCGGCGGCGGCGGTCTGGGCGCCGCCTCGGCCCGCCGCGCCCGCCTCGCGGCGGTCCGCCCACCGCCCCTTCCGCGGCCCACAGCGGCCACCGGCCACCAGCCTCAGCGGTGGATCCAAGAGCGGGTGGACCCCCCCTCCTCCACTCCCACCAGCTCTACCAGGAGGGGGTCGAGGGAAGGGTGGCGGCGTAGACGAGGAGGCCAGGAAGGGCGGTCAGAGGCCGGGGCGTAGAAGGGAATGATATAGGTGGAGGGGATGGGCCAAGCAACGGAGCAGCCCGTGGCACGGGTGTAGGGAGCATGGCGCGGGGGCCTGGCCACAGAGTGAGAGCGAGGGAGTGCGCGATATATATATAGAGAGAGAGGGAGAGATGGGAGAGAAGGGGAGGGAGAGGGGGAGAGGGAGAGTGAGAGGGAGAGGGATAGAGAGGGATATATATATATAAAGAGAGAGAGAGAGAGAGAGAGAGAGAGAGAGAGAGAGAGAGAGAGAGAGAGAGAGAGAGAGAGAGAAGAGAGAGAGAGAGAGGAGATGAGAGAGAGAGAGAGAGAGAGAGAGAGAGAGAGAGAGAGAGAGAGAGAGAGAGAGAGAGAGAGAGAGAGAGACGGAGACACAGACAGAGGCAGAGGCAGAGTCAGAGAGAATTGCTGCAACTCCTACCCGCGCCTTGCCGCATGTCTCCATTCTTCACCATCCCCTCCACGTGCCATCCGCCCCCCCTCCTCCACCTCCTCGTCCTCCTCCCCCTGCTCCTTCTCATCTTCGCCCTCCGCCATCTCCGCCCTCGTCACTGCCCCTGCCCGGCCCCCTGCCCCACTTCGATTTCTGCAGCTTCATGAGCTCCACGCTGTCCCACGAGCAGGGCTCGCGGAAGACCAGCTCCTCGGGCGCGGGGCGGGGGGGGGCCGCTCGGACGACGCGCGACGGGCCGCCCACGGAGAAGTGCATCGTCGTCGTCGTCGTCGTCGCGATCGTCGTCGCCGTCGTCGTCGACGTCGTGGTCGCGGTCGTCGTCGTCGTCGTCGTCGTCGTCGTCGTCGGCCGGCTCGCGCCGTCGCCGCGGTCGTCGTCGTTCGCTGCCGAGAGGAGAGCGCCCCCCCCATCCCCCATCGGGGCCCTCGGCCCCTGCCTGGGCCCGACCCCTCTCTCCCTCTCCCCTCGGGTCACCCTGACTACCCAGAGGAAGGGCGTTGCGGGGATGAGGGGATGAGGAGGGGCAGGAGGTGGAGGATCAGGGAGCATACCCAGGATGCCGAAACGCACGCCCTTCCAAAGCCACTCCCCGCGGCCCCCCCCCGCGTGCTCTCGGCAAAAGGATAAATCAATATGTGTATACATATATACAAATATGTGTATATGTGCATGCGTATTTACACGTGCATTTACGTCACATACCCCCGACATCTGGACCCATGCCAAGTCACGACATCTACAGCCCCCGTCGCGTCCTCACCCACCCCCGCCCTAGAACGACCATCTACCCCCAGGGCCCTCTTCCCTCGCGCCCAGGGGGCCCGAGGCTCTGATCAGCAGTCGGGGGGAGGTGGCGGTGGAGGACGGGCAGGGGGAATTGGGCGGGAGAGGGCGGCGAGGAAGGGGAGGGCGGAAGCGAAGTGGAACAATCAGGGGAGCCCAGAGCGGGATGTGCAAAGATCGGTGAGTGTGTGCCATGACGGAGGATCTGGACGGATGGATGCGACCGGGCACTGGCCGTGCGCCGCGCGCCAAGGTCTGGCTGAGTCTGGCCGCCAGCCTCCTCCGCGGGCAGCAGCGCTCACTTCTCGCGGCGAGGCCACGCCTCCCTGGCAGGCCACGCCCCCTGCGCCCAGGAACCGCTGAGGAGCAGGAGAAGATGGAGGAGGAGTAAGGGGAGGAGGAGGAGGAGGAGGAGGAGGAGGAGGTGGAGGAGGAGGAGGTTGGGGGAGGGAGGAGGAGTCCTGAGGAGGAGGAGGAGGAGGAGGAGGAGGAGGAGCGAGGAGGAGGAGGAGGTTGGGGGAGGGAGGAGGAGGTCGGGGGATGGGGGGATGAGGAGGAGGAGGAGGCAGGAGGAGGAGGAGGGGGAGGAGGAGGGAGAGGAGGAGGAAAAGGAGGAGGAGGAGGGGGAGGAGGAGGAGAGGGGGGAGAGGCGGAGGAGGACGGGGAGCAGAGATAATGGGGAGGAGGATCGAGGAATCGAGGGTGGGGGAGGCTGAGAGGGGGGATGAGGGGGGAGGGAGGGCGATGAGGATGAGGCCTGGGAAGATCAGGATCTCCCTGCCGCTCGATCACCGCGGCGAACGCTTTGTCGGAGGCCATCCCAGCCTTGCTGAGCTCCCTGCAGGGGGGAGGGGGAGGAGGAGGAGGAGGGGGAGGAGGAGGAGGAGGAGGAGGGAGGAGGAGGGGAGAGGGAGATGATGGGAGGAGGAGGAGGCGGGAGGCGAGGGGGGGCCTTCAGTTGTTCTAGGAGGGCGGCGAGGGAGAGGTGAGGGGGGAGGGGCACGTGAGAGAGGAGGGGGAGGGAGAGGGAGAGGCGAGGGAGGAGGGAGAGGAGGATAGGGGGAGGACTGCGGGAGAGGCGAGGGCCCTCGCCTCACCTCCCCCCCTCCCCCCCTCCTCCTCCCCCCCCCCTCACCTCCTCACCTCCCCCTCCTCCACTTCGCTTTCCCGCGCGAGGGAGGAGGGGGAGGGGGAGGGGGGAGGAGTTGGAGAGCCTGAGACGGTCTCCAGCCGCCGACGCGTTCTCGGCGAGAGTCTTCACGGACTCGAGGGCCGCGTCGAGGGCCTTGATCTCCACGCTGCGGGCCTCCCTCCCTCCCCCTCCCCCGCCTCCCCTCCCCATCCCAGCCCGGCCCCCCCCCGTCCCCCTGCCCCCCTCACATCCCCCCCAACCGCTCCCCCCCCCCCTCCTCCACTCCCCGCAACTCCCCGCCCGCCCTCCTCCACCCCGGACTCCACCCCCCTGCCCCCTTCCACTCCCCCACCCCCCCCGCCCCGGCCACGAAGTAGAGCTTCTTCAGGTCCTCGAGATCCTCGGCCCCGCCCTTCGGTTCCTGCTTGGCCTTGTCCTCGTCCTTGGCCTCGCCCTTCGGGTCCTGCTTGGCCTTGTCCTCGTCCTTGGCCTCGCCCTTCGGGTCCTGCTTGGCCTCGTCCTGCACGGCCTCGCCCTTCAGGTCCTGCTCGGCCTCCACGGCCTCCTCCACGGCGCCGCTGCCCGCCCCCTGGGACGTCGTGGCCTCCTTGTTCTCCTCGTGGCCCTTGTCCTTCTTCGCGCCTGGGCGCGCCTTCGGCGGGGCCCTAGGAGGAGTCCGAGGAGCCATAGGGGCCATAGCCTTCGTCCACGGAGGAGTCGTCGCGGACGCGGGCGGCGGGAAGTCCGGCTGCCTCGGGACCATCTTGGTCTTGGGCTCCTCAGCGTCGTCGTCGTCGTCGTCGTCGTCGTCGTCGTCGTCGTCGTCGTCGTCGCCGTCGTCGTCGTCGTCGTCGTCGTCGTCGTCTCGTCGTCTTCGTCGTCGTCGTCGTCCTGCTCGGCCATCGCCCTGCGCGGCGGCGGCACGACTACGGGCTGGAAGTCTTGCATCTCCCCCGCGACCTCCCACTGCTGGCTGTGGACGAGGCCCTGCGCGGCCTCGCCCTTCGGGTTCTGCATGGCCTCGCCCTGCATGGCCTCGGCCTCGGCCTCGCCCCTCTGCTCCTGCTTGTTCTTGTGGTCCTGCTGCTCCTTCTTGTGCTTCTTGCCCCAAGTGTCCTTCTTGTCCTTGGGGTCCTTCTTGTATTTCTTGTCCCTCTTCGTCTCCTCCTGCGGCGCCACCTGGGCGGAGGATGGGAGTGCCGCTCCTGAGGCAGCCGCCTCGCGCCGCGGGCTCCTCGGACCCCTCGCGCGACTCGAGCGGCGCGAGCGGCCCCTCCGCGCGCTCCTCGAACGGCGCGAGCGGCGCCGCTCCTGGGGCCGCTCCTCCTCGAGCATTCCGGGCGGCATTCCGAGCGGCGCGAGCGGCAGCCCTCGGGGCTCTGGGGGCGGCCCCTGCCACGGCGAGGACGGCCCCGGGGGCGGCCCTGCCCACCACGGGACCATGGAGGCCCAGGGCGGCCCAGCCAGGCTTGATCCTAACCGCTACGGAGGAGGACGAGTCTGAGGACGAGGACGCGGAGACGCTACTTCGGGGCTGGGGGCCCCCCTCGGGCCCCTCGGGATTACGCTGGACAATGCCCCTTCCTGGGGCTCTCTGCCGCACCTCGGGGCGAGGCCCCCGCGCGCCTAGGCCCGATCCTGATGTTGCGCATCCGAGCCAACGAAAACCATCCACCAATACTTATCCCCCCCTCGCTTCTCCTTCTCACCCACCCCCTCCTCGCCCTCCCCCGCCCTCCGAACTACTCCTCGACTACTATCTCCTCAGACCTCGTCCCCAGGGTGCTCCTCGTCATCCTTGCCCGCCCCTCTCCTGATCCTCCTCCTCCTCCTCGTCCTCCACCTCCTCCTCCCCCTCCTCGCCCACTCCCTCGTTCTCATCCTCCCCCCTCTTCATCCCCCCCTCACTCCTACTCAATCTCCGAAGGCTCCCCCATCGCAATTTCACGGCGGCGCCCGGCCGCAACGACGAGGGGCTTCGCATTTTCACGACGGGCACCCCGCCCACCGAAGGAGCCCAATCGCGAGACGCGCGGCGGCGCGGCGTCCTGCTTTGGCGGTGCCCCAGGCAGCTCGCAGAGCCACGGCACCTCGTAGAACAACCTCCCCCCCCTTTCCATGGGAATGAGCCACTCCCCGTTGCCTCGATGCCCTTCCACACCTCCCCCACCTCCTCCCCCTCATCGCCCACCTGCCCCCTCCCCCCATTCTCCCCGCTGTGAGAAACTGTGAAACGTCCACTGGGGGAACGCGCGCAGGTTGGCAGAGCGCCGAGCGCGCGTCTTCGCCAGAAGGCCAGGAGGCTGGAGTCAGGCTGGAAGGGGGTACAAGGTACAACCTCCTGCTCCTCCCCCTCCCCCACCTTCACTTCACGCCTTCTCACCCATCGTGCGATTCTGACGCTGGTCCTCTTCTCCTCTGAACCACCCTGCCGCTCCTGCCCGCAGCACTTAACCCTCCACCCCTCCCCACAATTTCTCCCCTTCCTCCGTGGGAATGTTGATCACCGCCAACTTGTGCTTTACCTCGTGCGTGTTCACCGCCTCCTTGATGGCCTTCTCCTTATCGCTGATCTTGCGCACCTTCTTCTTCTTGCCATCCTTGTCCGGGTTCTTGTCCTCTTCATCCTGCCCTCGCCCCTCCACCAAGGTCCAGGAGTCGAAGATCGACGCGCAAGGCCGACCCGACGCAGTTGAGGCACGAGGCCAGCGGGGGGATGGGGGGACAAACATGCGGCCGAGCAGGGCGAGCAGAGGGGGGCAGCAGGCGATGCGAGGGAGGGCGCGGACGGGAGGCGGGGCGAGGAGTAGCGGCGAGGAGGGATTCAAGGTAAGGGGCTACAAGCAAGGGGGAGATTGGGGCTCCTCTACTCCGAACATGCTGACACCAGAGCGCCCTCCCGCCCTCCGCTCCTCATCGTCGACAGGCTTGACCTTTTTCGGCGTAATCATCCAAGGGTAGCAGAAGTCCGTCCTCGCTGGACTGCTGAAGGCCGAGCCGTCCAGGTACAGATCCGGGCCCGTGCCCTCGCTGTCGTCGCATAGCGCCTGCCCCGCGCGGATGCTACGCTACCCCCTCCGCCAACCCGCGCCCACTCCCCATCGAGGCCCATGCAATCTCAGGGCCAGTCACAGCTCCTTGCCCCTTTGCAGGGCGCAAGGCACGCGCGCAGCTGACAATGGGGGAGGGAGATAGAAGGAGAGCAAATGAGAGAGAGACAGAGAGAGAGAGAGGGAGAGAGAGAGAGAGAGAGAGAGAGAGAGAGAGAGAGAGAGAGAGAGAGAGAGAGAGAGAGAGAGAGAGAGAGAGAGAGAGAGATGGGAGAGACAGAGATAGCGAGCGAGAGTTAGCGCGAGAGCGGAACGCCTCTACCACCCCTGCCCACCCCGCCCGCCATGAACTCGGCGGCCAACTCCTCGTCCACGCCCTCCTCGTCGTCATCACCCTGCTCAGCTGGCTCGAGAGGCTCAAGAGCAGTATCCTCACCAGCGTCTGGCCCATCCTCCTCCCCGTCGACGCCATCGCCGAACAGCTCCCGACTTAAGGCGTCGAACTCGCCCTCGTCGGCAAAGAGGCCCCGATGCTCCTCGACCATGCCCTCGCACCTCCCCGCGGCGATGGCCGCCCTGAGCCTGCCCGACGCCCTGAGCTCATCCCAGCCCGGATGCTTCTTCGCACTCGCCATGCTAATCGGCTTCAGTGGCATCACGTATACCTTGTTCAGGTTCCTGGCCACAGCGGTGTCCACGACCCGTCCGCAGTAGGGCATCTCCGTGTCCTCCCTCATGCTGACCGCCTTCCTGCAGCGGGAGCTGGGGAGCTGGCGAGCGGAACACGGTCGAGAGCAACGAGGCACAACGCAACGAAACGCAATGCAATGCACTTCATGCCCACAACGCAAGACAATTCAACGCAGCACTCCCGACGACGCCCTCCCCTCCCGATCCCCCTCATTTGTTGTCGCTGCTACATCTCTGGCCTCAGCTCTGGCTCCCCCGTCTTGCTTCTCATCTTCATCCTCCCCAGATGGGTTTCCCCGACGCGGCAGTGCTGCAGCGGGATCATGTTAGCGTCGTTGCCAGAATCGGCAATTGTTTACTTGGCGCCGTGCACTCCCCCAGGGGCAGGCCATGACACCCCATCCCATCCAATCCATCAACCCCCCCTCCCACCCACATCCACCCCTCTCCCGAGACAAGTCCAGAAGCTCGAGCCGCGCTTGACGCCCCCCCCCGCCAAATCCACCCCAGCGCGCCTGACCAGGGAGTAGGTCTTCTTCGCCTCGTCGATGGGCGACGCCACGACCTGTATCATCAGGCCGCACGTCCTCTTCTCGCACGCCGCGTTCATGGCCATCGTGAACTCGCCTGCCCCCTTGATTGGCAGACGCCGCTCCCGATCAGCGAGCTAACCGCTGTCGCGATCGTCTTCGTCGTCGTCCTCCTCAGGGAGTCCTCCTCCTCGCCCTCGTCGCTCCAGCTATCCTCGCCGCCGCCGCCGCCCCCGCCCGCTCGCCCCGCCGCCGCGGCCACCGCTTTCCGCCTTAAGGCGACGGGGCCGCGGGCCGAGGGCCCGGGGCCCTGGGGCCCAGGGCCTGGATCTGCAAGGCCGCCGCCTACCGCCCTGAGAATTAGTCCACGGGCCTCGGCTCGGCCATTGCCCCTGACGCAACCCTCGCGCATTGCGCTATTGCCCTGGCGCCTCTGCGCAACCATATCAAGCTGGCCGCTCACCATTGCTGCCCCGCCCATCCGCCCCCGCCATTGATGGTGGACTGCAGGGCCAGCATCACCTCCCTCACCCCGCTTTCAATCCCTCCCCGCGGAGAGGGCGGCAAACACTGCAGCGAGGAAAGCTGGGGGGCGAGGGCCGCGGGAAGAGGGGATGGGAGGGGAGCGGAGGAGCTGGAGTTACAGGATGAAGAGCGCGCCTCGGGGCCCCCAGGGGCACGGAGCCACGGGGATGCGAAAGGGCGCAGCGCCTCGGGAACATCAGGGGCACTGCGCCTGACCTGGTAAGTTCTTGCCCGCTGCGGCCCCTGGCCCCTGGACTTCCCCATCGTCGGATCCTTCCTCCTCCTCCTCCTCTCCCATCCCCCCTCATCCCCCGGGGGTCGGCGCGCGGGGGCGACGGGGGGGGCCGGCGGCGGCGGGGGAGAGCACGGGGGAATGACGGCAGGGTGCGCGGGGAGCGCCAGGACACTTTACTGCAAGTACTGCCAGTGCGCGAAGTGAAACAGGAAAAGGGAAGGAGGAGGAGGAGAAACAGGAGGAGGGGGGGCAGACGGATACGATGGGGCGAGCCCTGGGACTTTCTCCACATTGCCCGCAGGCACGTGACCTATCATGTTATGAGATACTTGCAGCGACGACGCGACGACGACTCCAGTTACCTCCCCCCTCCCTCGCAATGCGCTCTCCGAGGTAAGGGTCCCCCTCCCCACGCTTCTCTTGTATGCAATCTGAAAGTTCTCGCACTCGTCGTCGTCGACCTCCTTCTTTGTCGCCTCCGCCCGCCACTCGTGCAGCGTCTTGAGCAAAGGGCGCTCGCGGTTGCCCTGGCCCTCGCTCTCCGGGTCGCCCCCCTCGGCATTCTTCTCAGAGGCGACGACCTCCCCTCCTACCTTCCCCAAGCCCGCTTACCCCGCTTTGCCGTCTTCGCCGTTTCTCTACCTGCCGCCCTCTCA
Organism: Prorocentrum cordatum; assembly: GCA_963575745.1. NCBI lineage: Eukaryota > Dinophyceae > Prorocentrales > Prorocentraceae > Prorocentrum > Prorocentrum cordatum. The sequence continues at coordinate 475,041 of CAUYUJ010021948.1, read as the reverse complement.
AGCACCCCCTCCACCAGTCTGAGATTGCTGGAGGCGCCGCAACGGTTGGGCACCATGGGCCACTCACGAAAACGCGCCCTCTCACTTCCCATCCCCCCCCCCCATGCCTCATCGTCGCCGCTGCTGGCGCCGTCGCCCCAACACCCCCCCTGCCTCCATCCGCCCCTGGCCCCAAGACCTGCGGCTCAGGATACTTGCCGCCCAACTCCCTTGAAACTACCAGCCAAGGGTTCGCGAGGAACTCAGCCGACAAGGCCTGCTCGGCACGCGCCCCCTTCCACCGGCCGATGGCCTCCGTGATCAGCGACTGGACCACTGCGCTAAAGATGCACTCAGCCGGTTTGAAGACCACGTCGCTGATACCGTACTGGTGGCGCACCTCCCCTCTCCCCTGCGCCGACAGCACGCCGTGCCCGCGCCCTCCTCTGCCTCCTCCTCATTTGCCTTATCCGCCTCCTCCCTGCCATCTCTCCTCCGCCTCGCACTCCCCCCCCGCCCCCCCCCCCCTCCCCGCCTCTCCCCCGCGCGCAAGGCAGTCAGACTCCCTCCCGCACCCGCCCCGCCCACCGCATTTAACTGCTCGGCACCGTGCGCACCTCGGAAGGCAGCCTCCAACGCCGCCAGCTCGGCATTGAAGGCGTCCGCCGCCGCGTGCGAGCACCTTGCCTCCAGGTCAAGCATCCTCTGGAAGACTTCGCGGGCCGCGTCGGGGAAAGTAAGCTTGTGCGGGGGGTCCTGCCCCCCCTTCTTCTCTTGCTCCCTCTCTCACTCCCTCCCTTACTCCCTTACTCTTCCCCTCCCTCTCTTACTCCCTTACTCGTCCCCTCCCTCTCTTACTCCCTCCCCTTGCCTCCCGCGCACGCCCTCCCTTACTCCCTCCCTTGCCCTCCCTCCCCTCCCCCTGGAACCTCCTCGTCGGGCCCCTGCCGACGACCGCGCCCTCTGCGCGCGCCCCGCACTCTGCCCCCCTCCCCGGAGGCCATCATCACCATCAGCTGCTTCGGCGGCGATACGTCCTGCTCGCCGTCGCACTTGCAGCCCTCGGACATCGCGTTCACGCAGGCCACCTGCAATGCACGGGGGGGCGCGTCGAGCGACTCGGCGACGCGGGCATCGGGGGTCGAGGGAGGCTGGCATCGGGATTTCCATTGGCATCGCCGCGGCCTCAGGCTGGGGGCGGCCCCGGGATTCCCATGGGCACCGCGCCCCCGAGTTGCCAAGGCGAGGGCCTTATTTTGACACCCGCCCGACCTCCATCCAAGTAACTGTTGCATACTTTGAAGACGAATGTCCGCGGCGCCAAGGCGAGAACTGGCGAGAGCCCCATTTTGAAACCCACCTGCCCTCCATCGTGTAACTGTTGCACACTTTTAAGACGAATGTTCACGGCGCCTAAGCGAGAGCCCCAGTTTGAGAACCATCCGCCCTCCATCTGTGTAACTGGATCTCCCAATGACCCCCCCCGTGAATGGGCGTCGACGACGTCGTCGCCGCTGGGCCCTCCCGTCCGTTGCCGACCTCCTGCCTCGAGGCCCATCCTCCCCGCCCCCCTCCGCCCCCAACGAAATTGCACTGCAGGCAAAACCAAAGCACTAGAGAGCCCACCATGACGCTCGACATGTAGATGCACCCGCGAGGGCCATCATCGGATGCGACTGCGAAGCCCATCATGCCCAGCGTCGTGGCCCAGTGGTGCAGCAGACGGACCCTCAGGGCAAGGACGCGCTGGCTGCTGACCTTGAATGACGTAGCCAAGTTCTCATATACAGTGCCCTTCATAATATTCGGGCACGTCGTGGAGGATGCAAGCTGCAGGGTCTGAATGGCTTCGCAGACAACGTCGAACGAGGCAGGGTACACCGCCATCAGGCACCGAAGCGCCTCCTCCACCCAAGTCGTCCGCCCGTCCCTCTCCGACGCAAACGACCCCCCCTTTGCTGCCATCGCCCCCATGATCTTCGTGAGCATGCCAGCCGACTGGGACTGGATCGCAGCGCTGACCTCCCCTTCCCGCCGCATGCGTCGTCTCTTCCCTTGACCTCTCCTCCCCTTCCCTTCCTCGCGTTGACTTTCCCTTCCCGTGGCGTTTCACATGGCGTTCCTCTTGCTTTGGGGCGGGTCCGACAAACGGCGGGCGCGCGGGGGGGGTCATCTCCTCTATGCTCCGACGGCGCCCTGATAGGCCCCGCGGGCCGTTGGGATCCAGACCGACCCTCCCCCTGGCTTCCCCACCTACCCCCCCCCCCCCAGCTTTGGGCAGCGCATGCGCCTCCTCCGCCCCCTCCGGTAACCCCTCAATGCAAACCGCCGCCGCCCCCTCTGTATTGCTCCTCTCGCTCTCTCTCTCTCTCTCTCTCCTCTCTCTCTCTCTCTCTCTCTCTCTCTCTCTCTCTCTCTCTCTCTCTCTCTCTCTCTCTCTCTCTCTCTCTCTCTCTCTCTCTCTCTCTCTCTCTCTCTCTCTCTCTCTCTCTCTCTCTCTCTCTCTCTCCTTTCTCCCCCCCCCCATTTCTCTTCCTCTGCCTCTTCTGCAAATGCCCCCATTCCTGGCACCTACTCCTCCTCCCCCACTTTGGGCGCATGCGTTCCTGCCACCGCCCACATCCGTAGTTATGTGCATATGCTTGTTACTCGTTTCTATTTGTCCTCTCTCTCTCTCTCTCGTTCACTCTCTCTCTCTATCTCTCTCTCTCTCTCTCTCTCTCTATCTGAATACGTGCAGATATATACAAGTCCCTCTCTCTCTCTCTCTCTCTCTCTCTCTCTCTCTCTCTCTCTCTCTCTCTCTCTCTCTCCCTCTCTCCCCCCTTCCCCCCCCCGCCGTCAGAGCCGCCGCGAAACCCGGCGCCTGCTTGGCCATGGCCTCGGCTTGGTCCTGCACCTTGTCCATCAGCTCGCGGCAGAAGATCTCAGTAATGCCGCCCTCCTTGTCGCCGTCCTCGCCCGGCTCCTCAGGCCGCAGGTTCAGCAGCTCAAACGCGTCAGGATCACTCGGCCTGGCCGCGGCGAGGGGGGGCGCAAGGGGCCGGGAATGGCGGGGGGGAGGCAGGCGAGGGCAAGGGGGAGGGAGGAGTCTGATGCGCCCCGCTGTCTGATGCGCGCAGTCCTCCTTCTCCTTGCCCTCCTCCTCCTCCTCTTTCCTCGCGGGCCGTCGGGGGGCCCCCCTTCCTCCCCCCCCGCCTCGCCAAGCTTTCCCTCCTCGCCATCCTCCTCCTGATCCTCCCCCCCCCGTCTGCGGGAGGGGGCGCCTAGGCTGCAGCTTGTTCGCGTCGTACAGCCACTGCTTGACGGCGACCTTCAAGGCGGACCAGCCCTTGATGTCCTTCTCGCCGTTCTTCAGAGTCAACTTGATCCCGCTACCCCTGCCCCCCTCCCCCCTCATGATTCATTACAAGCATATAGGGGGCGGGCGAGGGAATGGCGGGGGGGGGCGAGGGCAAGGGGGGGAACGGGGAGGAGGAGGAGGATGAAGACGACGACGACGACGACGAGTGACAAGAGGTGGAGGAGTCCAAGAGGGGAGTCGACGAAGGGAACACGCAGGGGCATCTCTGGGGAGCAGGATGGCGGAGAGGAGAGGGGCTGCTTTGGACGATTGGAGAGGGCAATGCCGTTGACATAGCGCGAGGCCACCCGCGTGCCGACGCAAGCAGAGCACGCTGCCACCCTCGCTGTCATTCGTGCCCGTTCCCACTTCTGCCCCCCTCCCCGGCCGCGCCCGCCGAGGCGGGGACCACCGTCCGACCCCTGCCCTCCTGCCTACCCCATCTCCCCCCCCCTTCCCTCCCCCGCCCCCCCTTTCTCCGCCTCGTCGCTCGTCGCGCCACTCGACGCGGCGCACAACCGAAGGGCAGACATAATGAGGCATTCGCCTCACAGAGAGACCAGGCGGGGAGGCTGAGGCCATGACATGCACACCTAAATGCCCACCACATGCACGCGCCCTCCCCGAGCCCCAACGCCCCGCCCTGAACAGGCCATGTACAAGGCGATCTCCTTGATAGCCTGAATGTCCTGCTCGTGGCCCTTCCCAATCTTCAGCATAGACTTGAGCCCCGCTTCTAGGTGCTGGAAGAAGTCAGCCTTCACACCTGCATGTTCCTCTTCATCCACCAGCGCCAAGGGCGCTCGGGTCTGTTTCAGGATGGGAAGTTTGATGAGCTTGTGTTTCGTACCTTTCTTGTCCGCTTTGGTTTTCTCGCGAGCGGCTTTCCGTTTGATTCTGTTCACTTTCTCCATGTGGGCCTGCACTTTCTCGGCCATCTTATCGTGAATCTTTTTTCTCCTAAGGTCCCGCTTGGCTTGCACCATCTCTGCCTTCTCCTCGTGCGCTTCCAATAGCCCTGACAACCGTTCCTCCGAGGTCTGCTTGAGCAGCGGCAGTCCGCCTTGCATGCCGCCCACCCCTCATTGCCCCTGTCGTCGTCACCCTCGGCGCCCCCGCCATCTCACCCGCTCGGACCCCTCCCCCCATCCACTCCTCTTCGCCCTCCCTTCCGCCGTTCCGCCACCCCTCACTCGCCATCCCGCCCTCTCGGCCCCTCGCATCCATCTGGCCTTCCTCCTCCGACCCTCCTCCAGCCCGCCTCCTCAGACCCTCATCCACTGCCTCCTCCTCTCCTTCCTGCCCCCCCTCCCCCCGGCCCCCCCCTGGCCGCCCGCCGCCCCCCAGCCGCCCCCCTTGCCCACGCCGCCGCCCCCGCGAAGCCCGGAGGGCCTGGCAGGAGCTTGCACGTCCCCCACGGGGTGCCAGCCCTGGGGAAAGCGAGCAGGGAGATGGGCACCACGTACTCCACGTACTGCCGCTTGAGCACCTGCGCTTGGCAGCGGCGGCGGACGCGCGCAATCGCACATCATGCGAGGCCGACGCATCGACTCGACGACAAGCAGGGGCACGCATGACAACATGTGGCAAGCCAGGCGTGACTACTACTGGCACGCAGTGCCGAAATCATTACACCATCCGCCCACCCCTCCCCGAGCGCATTTTCTTCCCTCATCTCACCCCCACCCCCAACCACCACTCCATCCTCCCTCCCCCCTCGCCCCGCGCGCATCCACCCACCCCCATGCGGGCGCCTTCATGGAGACGGACATCACTTTGAACACCCGCTCGTGCATGGGCGAGTCCATGCGGGGGAAGTCGACCTCCTGCTGGGCACGGGCGGCAAGATGGTCAAACACCGTCTCCCCGCTCGCCAACTTGATGGCGACAGAGTCACGCCTGAACGTGGCGGTCGTCTCGTACGAGTTGATCGAGCGGAACCAGCCAGGCTTCATGACCTCCCCATCCCGGGGGCGACACCGCGACGCCACCACGCGACAAGCGAGAGCACTGGGCCGCCGACGAGACGCCGCACGCATGGCCAACATACCATGAAAGCACCAAAGCACTGCACAGTACCACATCACACACTTATCCACGTAAGCATGCAACCAACCTCATTGCATTCCCCTACCCAGGCCATCGCGCCATTTCGCGTACCCCTGCTATCTTGCTAGAGCTCAGGCGCCCCGCTCCCGCATCGGGCCCCCAGGCCTCATCAGGTACCTACTCTGACGTGACGTGCATTGCCCCAACAAGCCCCCCTACCCACCTCCACGTAGTCATACCGCTTCTTGGCATATACGCTCTGGCCCAGAGTGTTCCAATCCCAACCGTCCTTGCTCTCCCTAAACGTGTCCCAACCGAGGGAGATCTGGTCAAGGGCCCGCAACTTCTCGATCACGGTTGTCGCGGTGAAATTCTCGTTCACCCGGTTCCCCATCTCTTTGAGAAAGATGCAGCATCCTTTCGTAATCGTACGAAGGTAGATCTTACAATGAGGCCATCCACGCTGCATGCTCCTCCCCTCCCCCGCAACTCCCCCCACCGCGGCGCCCTTCGAGAGAAGCCGCGCGCAGGTTGTTGCATAGTAAAGGCGGCGTCCTGCCCCTTACCCCTCCTCCGCCCCAACTCTGCCCATCCTCCCGCGCCCGCTCGCACCCCCTACTCGTGCGCGCACTTGCTCAACTCAGCTCCGCCCTCCCCCTCCCCCGATATTCTCATCACCTCCCCATGCCTCCCTCCACCGCCACCCGCTCCTGCTCCACCTCCACGAGGCTATCTTATCTTCCTATCCCGCCCACCTCCCCCCGCCTGATGACGTTCTTGTTATGCTTGTTCCCCTTGTCCTCCCACGCGGCCTTCATCCCCTGGGCCAAGGTGGCCCCGTGCAGCGACAAGTAGAAGTCCTCCCCGCCGCACGCTCAGTTGGAGGCGGGGCGGCGGAGAGCCCGGGCGAGACAGGTGAGGGGCCCTGGGGAGGGGGGAGGGATGTCGCGCAATGCACTGCACGGGTGGACAAAGCATTCTTGGCATGTGAACGGGCACAGGCGAGCGGACCAGATGCATGCCATAGGCGCAGGCTTTTGACTATACGGCCCATGCTGCACTAACCTCCCCCCCCCCGATCTCCTCCTTGGCCGGATCTGGATGCCGCACCAACCAAGCTGGGCCTTTAAGCTCCCACAGCAGCCCCACCGATTCAATACTTTCCTTCCGAGCTTTGATAGATGCCAGGTCCCCGCGGTCATTGTACTCGTGGCGCTCCTGCCCTCCCCTGCGGGCGGTCGCAGAACAGAACGCCAGACATGGCGACTGGCGCAGCCAGAGGGTCGGGGGGGGCGATAAAGAGCAGGCGCGGGCAGGACGGAGGGCAGTCAACATGAGTGCGCACTAGACGGGCTGGCCAAGCGGGAAAGACCACAATGCAACGCAGCAACAGCAACGCAAGGCCGCATGAAGGACGGGGGCAGGCACGGACACCAGGGCGGGATAGGCGAGAAGGCAGGATTGCGCGCCCGCGCGCGGCGGCACCGGAGGAGGACGAGAGGACAGCACACGCTAGAGGAGAAACCACTGCGAGGCTGGGGGCAGATGTCTTCTGAGTGTGACCCATCCGTCATCAGCCCGCTCCTGCCCCCCGCACCCCCCTGCGCTTCCCCTCACAATCCCCTAGCCGCGCTTCCCATGCTAACGACAAGTACAAAGGCATGACCCCGCGCCCCCCCCCGGCCCCACGATCGTGAACACTCCGTTCTTCAGAAAGGTGATGTGTTTATCTGGCATATCCATAAATTCTTCATCTATTTTGCACTGGTATTCCAGATGCGTAAGCCCAGCGCCGTAGCGGTCCTCGGCAGCTCTCCCAGGCGCTCCATTGCATGTCATGCAGAGCTAGACCACTAGACCTCCCCATCATTCCTGCCCCGCCCTCCCCTCCTCTTCCCCGCGCCCCTCGGGACCGATGCAGCCTGACCCCCCCCTCGAGGCATCGCCGTCCTACTCGCCATCCCCCATGCAGCCTCCACCCGCACTCACTGCATTCCGCTCCTCAATCGCTTCCTCCGTCATCCCTGCACTCTCGCCCCTGCCCCATGCCCACCCACTATTCCCCCGACTGCGTTTGCCCTCGCCCCCTCCATCTTTGCAGCGCCCGCGGCGCCGCGCGCCCACCTGTGCGCAGCATGCTCGGGCGCACGTTCAGGCGACGCAGCTTCTCGACACGCTCGCACTCGCAGGCGCGATGGCCCTCGCATGCGCGCGCGCAGTTCCCTGGCGGATGCGACGGGATAGACCGCGTCGCAGCCGTCGCCCTCTCCGCGCGCGGTTGCGCGGCAGTCGATACCGATGCGCGCGCAAATGTGCAGCGCGCGCGTCGCGCAGTGCGTCGCGCGCGAACGCGCATCGCACGACGCATCGCTCCGAAACGAAAACGAACACAAACACATGAGGAGTACACCGCCAGACACCCCAAACCTAAACCAAACGAAACACAACAAAACAAACCGACGCCAAATAAAACGCGAAATCTCCGAAATCGCAGCACACCAAAGCAAAAAAAAAAAACGCACGCGCAAAAAAAAAAAAAAAAAAAAAAAGGTGCGCAGCGCAGCGCGGGAGCCCAAAACCAAGGCCACCATGGAGGTCCTTCGATGGCTCCTTTGGGCCAAGACAGCACCATAGAAGAAGCTCTATGGCGGGCCCTGGGCGGCATCGAACTCCCTCTATGGCGGCCCGGTTCTGGCCCAGCGCCCATCGAACTAGTTCTACGCGGCGCCCCCCCCCGAAGGATTCCGCGAGTGATCGTCTGAGGCCGCGGGCGAGGTTCGGCGCCGTGCAAGTTCGACGGGCTCTTGATCAGGCTGCGCCGCAGCATCGAATTAGTTCGATGCGGCCCCCCCTGGCCGCGCAGTTCACGCCGCCCTTTGGGGCCAGCTGCGGCGGCCCCGCCCGACCTCGCCATCGAAGGAGTTCGATGGTGCGCCCCCCCCAGGGGCAGCATCGAAGGAGTTCGATGGTGCCCCCACTGCGGCGGCAACCTTCGCACTACTTCGACGGCGGCCTGGCCACCATCGAACTTGTTCGATGGTGGCGGGGCCACCTTCGAACAACTTCGCTGGCGGCCCTGCCACCATCGAACCAGTTCGATGGCGCCCCCGGGGTGCGCACCATCGAACTCCTTCGATGGTGGCCCGCCCGACCTCGCCATCGCAGGAGCGCGATGGCGCACCCCCCCCCTCGCCAGGGCCAGCATCGAAGGAGTTCGATGGCCCCCCCCCCACGTGGCGGCCACCATCGAAGTTGTTCGATGGCGGCCCCTCGCGGCGGCCGCCCTCCAGGGGCAGCATCGAACCGCTTCTATGGTGCCCCCCCCCCTGTGCACAACGTCAGCCTCGCCGAGGGGGCGCGCGCGCGCGTCCGCGAGGGCTGGGGCAGGACGTCGAAGCGCAGTCTCGCAGAGACCAACGATGGTTGCGCGCGTAGCGCACCCCTCCCAACATGCACGATTGTCCTCCCCCCTCCTCTCCCCCCAAAGGCATCGCGGCGGCCGGCTCTTGCACGGACTCGTACTTCTCATCGGCGGGGACCACCGCCATGTTGAAGCGGCGCCGGGCGACCGGCCTCGCGATCGCGCGGGGGGGGGCAGGGAGCGAGCGCATCATCGGCAGTGAGGGGGGCATGCCCAAAAGTAGTGTCGCAATGGGGGGATGGCAAACGCTGTAGTAAACGACGTGTGCCAGGGGAGGAGGATGCGAGTAGCAGGAGGCTCGGCACAAGGATTCGCGGAGGAGCAATGGCCCGATACACCCCCAGGGAGCAATAGAAGGACGGGGAAGCCGCGGCGATGAGCGGGCGGGAATGGGCAAAAGGGCGGAAGGGCGAGGCCACGTGCCGAACAGCAGCCGCGCAACGAGCACCCCCCTCGTCGCGCCCGCACGTCCTCCTCCTCCTCTTCCCCCACTGCTATCCGCATCTCCCTCCCCGCCTCCCCCCTCATCAATCCCCCCAACTTCGCGTTGCTACTCAGTCTTCCCTCCTCGCGCCTCATCCTCGCCCCCTCCTCGCCACTCTCCGCCTCATCATCCCGCCGCCCTCGCCCTACACGTCAATATGCTGTCCTGCCCGCTAGGCCACTCTTCGCCGTCGCCCCTCCCCGTTCCCCAGCGCCTGCCCGGTTCCCGCCCTCCACCACCCACATCGCCATACTTCCCTCTCCCTGTCCCCCCTCCCTCGCCCCCAAATCACGCCAGCAAGTGGGAGGCCCCAAGTGCGACGATGTCCTTCCTGGCTCGCGCGACCCGCTGAGGCCATCACTCGGGGTGCGATAGAGGGCGGTGCAAAAGGAAGACACCGACGGCGGGGGGGTCATCGCAATGGAAGCGCGGCAGAGCTCGGGGCACGCCTGAACCACACAGACTCCCAGCCGAAGGTAATCGGGCACTCCTGGGTGCCTGAGGGGCCAAGAGGGTCATTGCAACAACAGAGTCGGGAGGGGACGCCTGGCCACACATGCTACCTCCCCTTGCACGATGGATTCTGCACCGAAGCCCAGACCTGCTCCACCTACTCCCACGTTGCTGCCCTTCCACAAATGCCCTCCCCCCGCCCGCGTCCCCATGAACTATGTCAGGGCCCCCATGCCGAACGGCGCGGCTATCATGCTGGACCAGACGGGGCTCCGCTACAAAAAAGAAGAAGGAGCTCCTTGATGCTCTGCCCAATGAGCACACATACATTAGTAACAGCAACGCTGGTAAACCCAGCAATGTCCAGACGCGCCTTCAGCGGGCCAGACATACCACTTCCCACATTGACCAACGTTGACTATCGCACGATTGCACACTCACCCCTTCAGGGTGGCCACTCTCGCGCCGCACCCCCGCAGGTTCCCACATCAGTGAGGCCGACACGCCGGGCAGACGAACTCGTCGAATGCGCTGGGGTCGTCGCCGTATCCGTGGTAACGCCGCGCGCAACAATTGTGGAAGACGCACAGACATTCCATGCACCTGTAATACATGATGTCGTCCGCCGCGTCGTCCGGCACCGGGTCGCCCCGCGGGATGGCGACGCGCTCGCACACGGCGCAGATCTCACCATCCCTTGGCTTGAGAGGCCCCTGGTGAAACCGAGTGTTCCCCTTCAGCTGCAATAGCAGGAGCCAATCGTCAACGGTGTACCGTTCACCCTTCGGCGGCCGCCCCAGGTAGAGGCCAGTGTCGTCTACGACGAACTCAAGGTCATCGTACGTGCCCGTTGGCTGCAGGTGAGGCATTAAAGCAATGATCCTGTCCTTCAGGTCGAGGCGCACGACGCGGGCCTCCTTGATCTCTGGTTTCGTCCACGAAATAAAGATGGCCCGGCCATCGGGTAGCGATACCAAGCTGACCGTCCCTTTCACCAGCGGCCTTCCTTTCCGTTCCAGCGCCCGCGCCTCTGCGGCGCGCACAGCTGCCTGACGCTCGTGCGCCAGCGCAAAGAGCTCAAGGGGCACGCGGCCGACGGGCGTCCCAGGCGCCGCAGACGGCGGGGGGCTTCCTGGGATATCATCGTCGTCTCCACTGTCGCCCGCGCCCGCATGGCCGCCGCCGTCGGGCCGCTCGACGCCATCGGGCCCCAGCTCGACGTCTGCGGGGTGCGGCGCAATGTCGTGGCCCCCGTGGCCCCCGCCGACCGCCTCGTCGCCAGAATCGCCCTCGTAGTCAGAGTACTCGCCCCACTGTTCCATGATCTCGCCGAGGTGCTCTTCCAGCAACGCATCTTCTTCCTCTTCTGGGTCGCCAGGGTCGCCGCCAGGGTCGCCGCCGCCGGGGCCCGCCCCCGCAGCCGCAGCGCGCTTCCGCGGTACAATGTCCACGGCCTCGTCGTCATCGTAGAGCGCGACCTGCAATGACACCCAATCAATATGGCCCGACCATAACTTCATGGGCGCCGCGCTTCCCAGGGCGGCGCCGCCCCTGAACTCGGCGACCAGGTCGACCAGGGGGCGCACGCAGATGGGCATGTCTAAGTGGAACCGCCACTCCCCCCCTTCTCGGCGCAGCGTCCCCATTGCCGCTGTCGCTCTCCTTCTGTAGGACCAGCAAATAAGGAACGCCCTGCGGGCGCCGCCGTCGGGAGGTTCAAGGCAGAACAACGTGTCCATGAAGTCTGGCTTCATGGCGGCAATCGGCGCCGCGAACCTGGACGCATCAGCCAAGGCCAGCAAGCGCTGCCTCCTGGCACGCGCGGCGGGGCCCACGGGCGCCATGGGGCGCCCTGGCACTGGGGGGGCGCCTGGGGGCGGGCGGGCGCCCTCCAGCGGCGCGGCGCCCACCGCTGCGCCAGCCGCATCCGCCAGCGGCGCTGCCTCGAATCTGCCCATGTACTGCGGCTGCTTCATGAAGTCCAGGATGGCGGGGTGCAACGCGACGGCGTCCTCGGCGGGCATCGGCGTGCCAAGCTTAATCCGCAACCTGTCCGAGCACAGAGGTATGTGCATGTTCGGAGCCGCGTTGGCCATCCGCTGGATGATGGAGTTCGCCCCTTCGATATCCTGCGTATCGTGCGGGGCCTGCAGCCTCCACACCAGGAGCCACATGTACAAAGCAGGCTCGCAACTGCCATCGGCCTCCATTCTGCGCCAAGCGCCCACGAAGTGCTCGCGCGCTTTGAAGGCGACGTCGGAGGTATTGGTCACGAGGTCATGGACGTCGGCTGCCAAGAGCCTCTTGGCAATCCCTTGCCGCAAGTCCCGCGTGGCCTCCGCGGCGTCGTCCTGCGGTGAATCGACCACCTGCAGGAGGACAAGCGGGAAAGACTCTGCCCGCCGCACCACGCGCGCATCCCAGCCAGCCATCGCCCGCAGCACGAGGGTCACGATCAGCAGCCTCGCCGAGGGGAAGGCGACCTCGGGGATCAGGTGCCAGACGTTCGCCCAGGCACCGAAGTCAGCATCATGCCCAAGTAGCGCCTCCAGCTCCCCAACGACCGTCCTGCTGTACTTGCAGACAAGAAGGGACAGCGGCGTATCGCCGAGGTACGCATCAGGCGCGGCTTCCGCAACGAACTTGTTGTGCTCCCCCTTCCGCTTCTGCGCCCAGGCGAAGTATTTGGTCAGCGGCTTCTTGGTGACGAAAGAGATCTCGACGGCCGCGTGCCAAAACCTGTCGTTCGTGCAGTCCACGGCAGTCTGGCGATAATTCTTCTGTTTCTGCTGGAACTCCTTGTCCTCCTGCTCGCCAGGCTTCACGCGTTTCGGGGGCATGGGTTGCGCGTCGCCCTCCTCGTCCTCGCCGTCGCCGTCGCTGCAACGCCCCCTCGCGTGGATGCCGAACGCCCTGCTGAACACGCGGCCCACGTTGGCTGCCACGGCCACGAGTCTTTCCTCCACCGCCGCGATCGAACCCCACCTGCCCCGCAAAGGGCGGCCAGGGAGCTTGCGGAACCGCTTCGCGACGAGCGGGTCGGATTCGTACTCCTCGAGCGCCGCGTGACGGAGGCGCGCGGGCACCCCAGTGGAACGCCATACATTCGCCACCGTAGCGACCGACGCCCAGTACCGATGCCGCCCGTGCGAGAGGGCGCCCCCCCAAGACCACATCTCCATCACGCAGAGCAAATCCTTCACGACCAGGTGGGCTTGGTGATGCATGCAGAAGCAAGCCTGCACCGCGACGTGGGGCGCCCCGCAGACGTCGTTCATGATGAGCTTCAGCATGCCCACGTTATCGGGGCCAGCGTCGATGCCGAACGTGTAGAGCGCAAGGCCAGGGCTCGCCCCCCGCGGGCGCGCGGCTGCTTCCTGCCAGGTGGGGCAGCCGAGCGACGTGAGATGCCCCATGGCGTGAGCGTATGTCTCGGCGCCGCTGCTCTCCACGCACCTCGCCAAGTCTGCGGCCGTAGACAGGACTTCGACGTGCTGGGCAGCCGCCTCTGGCCGAATCGGAAGACAGCGCGGGGCGAGCGCGTGCTCGGCGCAGTACTTGGCACTGTGGACCACCGCAACATGGACTTTGGCTTTCTTGATGGCCTCCTGGTTGGTGGCGTCGCACTTGAGCAGGTAGCATTCGAAGACGGAAGTCGGCTCGGCCGCGCCAGCGCAGCTGTCCCCATGAAACGCCCGCGCGCGCAGCGCCTTGGCAACCGACAACCTGTGCTCGAAGCGCACGACAATGTTTTTGTCTTTCACAGAGCCTGGCTCGTCGACGCCCGTGAGCATCCGCACCGTCGCGAGGCACCCCGCGTGCGCGACGTTCCTCCGCGATGCCAGCGCGTGCCCTGCCACCACGGGAACCTTTCCTGGACCATGGCGAAAGCTGCTCTTAAGCACGAGGGCTGCGTAGTCTTTCTCCAGCGTGTCGCAGTGCCCCTCGAGCTTCGCCAAGCGCTGCATCTGCCTGTCGCGTGACTTCCGCACGCTCTTCAGCTCGTTCTTCAACTCGACGATGGTCGCGTCCCTTTTCTCTAGCAGCTGGACCAATTGGTGATTACCCAGCTGCCCGTAGTCGGGCGCAGCAGATGGAACCAGCGCGTCCGCGCCCCTTTTGGCGGCAGGCACAATGGCGGCGTCAGCGACGCCCTCCGTTGGGGCCGCCAGCGGCGCGAGCGGCGCCGTCGGCAACGTCGGCAACCCCTCGTGCCGCGAGTACCTCCTCTTACTGCGGTCTGCTGGCGGGGGGCCCATCATGTGGAAGATCGAGTCCATGACTGCGGCTGAGTACTCGGTGGATGTAAAGTGATGCAGCACCACTGGCAGCAGGTCGACGTCGAAGGAGGACTCGCTCATCCGCAAGTTGGCAGCGTCGGGCCGCTGAAGTATGAGCGTTGCCAAGTACCGTTTGACATTGTCCCGCATACCCAGCTTCGACATCGGCCCGTGCGGGTCGGGCTCGTAGCCCAAGAGCTTCAGGATCAGCTCTGCAATCTTGACGGTCTTGACCTGCCCGTTGTACACATCAGCAACCATGCGGTTGTCCACCAGGAAGTCAGCGATGAGGGACTTCCTGGACTCGAGCGCCATGTCCTGGACGGGCAGACGCAATGCACATGCACAAGCGTACCCGCGTAGGCTGTAATGCACAGACGCACCGCACATAACGCCGCAATGCAATTAAATGCAATGCACATACACGTGCGTACCACTGTAGACTGTGCAACGAAGGCACATGTCACAAGCAATGCACATGCAGCCGCTGAGCGACATGGACGCCGCCATGTCCTGGACAGGCAGACGGTCTTCGCAATGCACATGCACAAGCGTACCCGCGTATACTGCAACGCCCAGACGCACTGCACATGAAGGCTGCAATGCAATTACATGCAATGCACATACACGTGCGTACCACTGTTACACTGTGCAATGAATGCACAAACAATGCACATGCATCCAATGGTTTCGACTGCGGCGCGGCCTCCTCATTCTCCCTCTCCCCGCTTGCTCTTCCTAGTCTCCTGTGCGCCCCCCTCCCCCTCGCCCTCACTGCCCCTCACCCCCCCGCCCCTCTTGCTCCTCGCGCCCCCCTGCCGGGGCCCAGCGCCAAACGGGGAGGGCGGTTGAGGGCGGGGAGGGAAGTGCGGAAGGGGCAGGGAAGGGCGGAGGATGCAGGGACGGGGGGCAGGGGCGGGAGGGTAGAGGGAAGGTAGAGGAAGGGCGGAACATCATATAGCGGATGGACACTGAAAGAGGGGGCAAGGGAAGGGAGGGGACTGGGAAGGGAACTCGGGGGGCGGAGTGGAGGGAGGGGGGGAGGGAGGGAGGGGGGGGGGCCCAGCCGCGCCGGCCACGGGCAGTCCTCGGTGAAGAACTCGCAGCCGTCCAGCTGCCGAACCTCCCGGGGCCGCAAGGCCGCTGTGGAGGGTGGGATGGAGGTAAAGTGGACCAGAAGTGGAGGTGGGGGCGCCATGGCGTCATCCTTCGTGTCTGGGCGATCCCCCCCTGACCTGACCCCTCGATCATTCCCTTTCTCCTTCTCGTCGGCCTTCCCCTCCTTCTCCCCCTCCCGCTGTCATCCCTCCACCTCCCCCTTCCCCTTCTCGACGCCCTCCTCCCCCTCCTCGTCATCCTCCTCCCCCCGCCGCCCTCTCCTCCTCGCGCCCCTCCTCTTTATCATCGCCGTCATCCTCCACCCCCCATCCCCCTCCGCCTCCCCCCCCCCCCTCTCGTCACCCACCGCGTAGGGAGGGGGGCCACCCGCCTCTTCTGCCCCGCGCTGCCCGGGCGACGGCCGACCCCCCTGCCCAGGCGCACCACTCAATATATCAGAAGAACTCCTCCAGCAGCAGCGGTGGCGGTGCTGGGCGTCCTGGCCCGCGGCGCAAGGCAGGGGGGGCGGCGGGCGCTGATGAGGCTGGGCGGCCAGGGCCGTCGGGGACACGACGGGGGCGGGGATGCGGGGAGGAAGCGGAGAAGGACGGATGGAGGCGGCAACCCTACGACATCGGGGAGGGGCACCCAATGCAAGGGCGGGCAGGGGGGGGCGTCGGGGGTCGCCCAGGCAGGAGGGATGAGAAGAGGAAGGGCTGCAGTTGACAGGGGGAGAGGGGGACAGAGAGAAGAAATATATATATATATAGAGAGAGAGAGAGAGAGAGAGAGAGAGAGAGAGAGAGAGAGAGCGAGATATAGACATATCTATTCATATGTACATATGTAGAGGGCCACGGAGGTGGAGGAGGGTATATAATGGCAAGAGCGCCCCGGTGCATGGCCCAATTTGTTTTCATATATGCATATATGTACATATATATAGAGAGAGAGAGAGATCTCGAGATATATACCGGTTGTATAGCTAGAAGTGTAGATATATAGAGGTATATAGAGATGATACATATATATGTGTATAAATGGGAGAGATGGAGATACATATCCAGACAGACAGATATGCGACATATAGGCAGGTGTATCGAGATATTTGGATGTACACATACTGAGGTAACAAAAAGGAAAGCGGGATAGAGATATGAGGTGAGGGGGGGGGGGGGGGGGGGGCGAATGGGGGGGACAAAGCTAGGTGCACTGGCGCCGCATCTGACATCCAAACCCAATCCCATCCACTCCTACTGCGCCGATGCGGCACTCACCGACGGGGCCCGACGGGGCGTTGCGCATTGCACCTGCAGGCCGACGCGGCATCTGAAGCCCTGGTTCTACTGAGCGCACTTTCCGTAGCCATCTCGACGGCTGGAACAGCTGCCTGGCCCCCCCCCCCCTGCGCTCAGCCAGAGTTCTGGGCCGCTCTAGGCGTCTAGACGCAATGAGCGAAGAAGAGAGGCGTTCCGTGCGAGAGTTCTGGGGCGATCGGGAGCCCGTGCTGACGATCCGCTTGAGGGAGCTGCCTCCAGGGTTCTCCCGCACGGACAACCTGTTGCTGCGCATCCCGCAGCTCACCGAGAGAGGCATGCCGCCGCTGCCCCTGCGGGTGATCGCGCAGTCGGCGCTCTCCGCGGGCCTCGGCGCAGAGCGGCGCGCGCTGTGCAAGCGCCTGCAGCAGGATGACGAGGGCGCTGACAGCGCGGGCGGCGCGGCGAAGAAGGTGAAGAGTGAGGAGGTGCGCGAGGGGGGCGTCGGGGATCCAGGCATGGCAGCGCGCTGCGAGTGGGTCTTCAGCTCGCCAGAGCCGGAGGGGCAGGGCCCGAGGAAGGGCGAGGACGAGGGCCCGAAGGAGCTGGACCCGAAGGAGCAGGGGGGCTCGAAGGAGCGGGACCCGAAGGAGCAGGGCCCGAAGGAACAGGACCCGAAGGGGCAGGACCCGAAGGAGCAGGGCCCGAAGGAGCAGGACCCGAAGGAGCAGGACCCGAAGGCGAAGGACCCGAAGGAGCAGGACCCGAAGGAGGGCGAGGACCCGAAGGAGCAGGGCCCGAAGGACCCGAAGGAGGCGCAGGACCCGAAGGAGGCGCAGGACCCGAAGGAGGCGCAGGACCCGAAGGAGGCGCAGGGCCCGACGGAGCAGGACCCGAAGGAGGCGCAGGACCCGAAGCAGGCCGCCGCCCAGCCAGTGCCCAGGCCCAGGCCACCGCCGCCGCTGGTCACGCAGTGGGCGCTCGACACGCAGCCATACCCGAGTTTGGGCCTGGGCGGCCTGCACGCGGATGAGCAGACGTGCGGAACGCAGGATTGGCAGGAGTCGCTCGACACGCAGCCCTACTTTTGAGGCGCCCGGCGGCAGGGTGCAAGGGTAGAGGGGAGGGGAAGGTGGGAATGCGAGGGACGGGGGGGGGAGGAGAAAGCGAAAGGGAGGAAGGTGGGAATGTGAGGGACGGGACGGGGAGGAGGGAAATGGGGGAAGTGACGGGAGTCATGAACGCGAGAGGTGCACTGCGACTTAGTCCCTCGATTCGCATTCCGACGGGCGGCTGCCAAACGTCTCCCTCTGCTACCGTCCCCACTCGTCCTCCTCCTCCTCAGGAGCCCTCCTTCTCCTCTACCGTCTATCCCACCTCCTCCTCCTCCTCCTCCTCCTCCAGTTGCTACCTCATCCTGCTACTCCTCTGCCCTCCTCTTCTTCGTATTCGTCATCCTGCAGCTGCTACCTTCTCCCCCCGCCCTCCTGCTGCTACCGTCCCCTCTTCTTCCTCCGACCTCCTCCTCTTCTTCCAACCCCCAGATATATCTGACGCTACATGGCTGGCCAGATATCTACGCCGATGGGTGGATGCACTGATGCATACATAGATATATATATATATATACATATATGTGCGTGCGTGTGCATGGGCACGGATAAGGGTATGCATATCAGATTGGTGCCCTCCAGATCCTCTTGACCGCCCTCCCTCCTCTCCTATATTCGTGTATATATATATATATGTATCCCCCCCCCTCCCTCCTCTCTGCTGAAGGGCAGTCTGGCAATGGCCCCCCACCCCCCCCCGCGCACTGCCGCGGCGCATTTTCAGAGCAACTGCGGGAACCACTCAATATATTAGAGTGAACGAGCCGCTGCAGCAGCAGCGGAGGCGGCGCTGGGCCGCAGGGCGCGCGACGAGCTCGCCCGGGGGCCGCGGCCCGACGCGGGGCGCTCGTAGGCGGCCGCGCGGCGGGAGGCCTCCGCTGCCTCCGCCTCGCTGGCCCGAGGAGGAAGACGAGTGAGAGGCAAACGCAAGTGCAGTGCACGACGTCGGCCGATGCGACGGTCACGACCACGCGATGCACAACGAGACGAATGCGACGAATGCGAGACAGCGAATGCGCGACGCGGGCGATGAGACGACGCGAAGATGCAACGCCACAGCGCGCGAACTTACAAGTGCGTGCGAACTGCGCACCACATGCACGGTGCACGAACGCGTCGGCGTGCTCAGGAGTCATGATGGCCCGCCTCCAAAACTGCCCATCAGCACCCCCCCCTGGGGCTGCGAGGGCGGCGGGCTCGAGCGGCGCGGAAAGCGGTCGGCCAGAGCCAGCGCGCGGGCGCATGACGCGCAGAGGCTACAGCTAGCACTGCAACGCAGTGCCCCACAGAGGCACGCAGCCGACACCCGCGCCCCCTTCCTCCTGATGACGGTGGCGATGACGCCGTCGACGACGACGACGACGACGACGACGACGACGACGACGACGACGACGACGACGACGAACGACGACGACGACGACGACGACGACGACGACGACGACGACGACGACGACGACGACGACGACGACGACGACGTCACCATGCCAATATACCCCTCTCCCTCTCTCCCTCCTCCTCCCCGCTCCCCGCCCCCCCTCCCTGCCCCCCCTGTTCCCTCTCCACCCTTCTGTCTCCGCGCTCCCTTTACCTGCATCCCTATCCCCGTGCACTGGCCGCCCCCCGCGCCGTGCACCCTCGCTCAGGCGAGCGGTGCACTGCCCCCCTACCCAGAAGCGGCCGCCGCGGCCGCCGCGGCGCCCGCCCAGCGGGCGCCGCACTGTTTGTCCACAAACGCGACGCCGATGAGCTCGGGGATCTTCGGGTCGTCGTTCTGACGACGACGACGCCGACGCCGACGACGACGACGACGACGACTTCGGGATCCACGTCCCGTGCTCGGTCTCGGCCCCATCGAAGATGAAGCTCTTGACCCCGCGCAGCGGGTAGGCGACGTCGCCGCGCACGAACCAGCCGCACTTCTTCTTGGACAGCGTCTTGGGGCCACCGTCGAACGTCACGTGCGTGAGCGAGCGGTCCGTGACGTCCTCCCCTTTTCCCTGCTCGTCGCCGCCGCCTCCGCCCCGTCCCAACCACCGCGAAGCTCCTGCTGTTCGTGCCCCCCTCGCCCTCCTGCAACGCCCTCCTCCTCCTCCCCCTCCCCCTCCTCCTCATCCTCCTCCTCTTTCCTCGAGCCTCTTCCCGAAGAACACGCGGCAGACCGCGAAAACTGACGACGACGACGACGACGACGACGACGACGACGACGACGACGATTGCCTCCATCGCCCCACCGCCCCCCCCCCAGGCCCCACCCTGTGCAGCACGCAGAACTTGCACTTGTCGCAGCCCAGCGTCTTGCAGTCCTGATCGGGATCGGGCGCGTAGAAACAACGACGACGACGCGACGACGACGACGACGACGACGACGACGCTCTTCCACATCATTATGCTTTCCTTCGTGTCCTTCTCACGCCCCGCTGCCGCCGCCCCCCCCCCGGTCGCGCCCCCTCCCCCTGGCCCTTTCCATTCCACCTCCGCGCAGAGTTCCTTCCGACCCCTCCCCACCCCTGAAGTCCCAGCAGTCCTGCCAATCCCCGTCCCCCAAGACAGCCCCATCCGCCTCCCCTCGGCCCTCGCCCCGCCGCCCGCGGGGTCCTCGCACAGGGCCTTGCAGCTGTCCACGTAGAGCTCCCGGGCCACTGGAGGCGGAGGCGGGTGCGGCCTGCCCTTCTCCTCTGGCCACGCCTGCGCACTCTGGTACCCGATGCCAACGAAGCACGTCGTCGGCCTCGGATGGCCCCAACTCCCTCCTCTTCCCTATGGCCCCCATGTCCACCTCCTCGCCTCCTTCTCACGTCGCCTTGCACCCCTCCTCCTCCTCCTCCTCCTCCCGCTGACTCTCATCATCATCCTCATCCGCCTCATCATCCTCAACATCGTACGCCTGGCCCTTACCATCCTCATCATCACCATTACCATCGTCATCATCATCGTCATCATCGTCATCATCATCATCATCATCTCCTCATGGTTATCATCATCATCCAGGTGTTCGTCCTCATGCTGTTGCGTTTGCATGTGCATGTCCGTATGTTCCGTATGTTCCCCCTCATATTCCTCCCCCTCTTCGCCCTCATTTCCTTCTGCTACTCCTCCTCATCATCCTGTTGACTGCCGTTGCGTTTGCATGTGCGCGTCGTCGTCCGCCTCATCGTCTTCCTTCGCCCCTTCCTACTCCTTCACCTTCTCCCCCCCTTCCCCCGCCCTGACCCCACCCCCGCTCTACTAGGCGATGGGAGGACAGGGCAGGGGCAGGGGGGGACGGGGAAGACGAAGAGGATGAGGAGGATGGGGATGAGGAAGGTGAGGGGGGGTGAGAAGGGTGAGAGCCCCTTACTCGCAACCCGCCCGACCTGGCGTTGGTGACGTCGCAGTCGTGGTGCGCGCCGTCGTCGCCCACGACAATGAGGCTGGGATCAGGCACTTGTCCAGCAGGAAGGCCCTGTTCGGTCGGGGGCCCAGTCAGTCCCTCAGCCCCTCCCTCCGCCCCCCAATCAGGTAGTTTCCAAGTTCCTCTCAGCCCGCTGCCCCTGCCTCTTGCTGCAGCTGCTGCAGATGAAGATGCCCTTCCCCCCGCTTCCTGCCCCCAGCTCCGTCGCCGCCTCGCCCTTCCCCCCGCCCTCTCGCCCCCCCTTGCCTCGCTGCCTCCTCCTGCAACTACTGCATGCAGATGACCCCCCCCCCCCGCCTCCCTGTCCCCCCCCCCGCCCCCCCTTTGTTTTGGTTATCCGCGCGACCTCGCTCAGGCCCCCGCGCGGGCGGCCCGGCCCGTCCCCGCGCGCAGCGCCTCCGTGAAGCGGCCGCTGTAGCCCCTGATCCACACTCGGTGGTGGATCGGGATGTACACGATGTACCTAGGGGCGGCGCGGCGCGGCCATCGCGCCGCCCCGACCCCGACAGGGCCAATAAGCCCAACAGGAACAAAAACGATCACCGCCTTATCTGATAAGGGGGCGCTCAACTACACAAAAACCTGACAACACCTTTGATCCCCAAAGTAGGGCACCCCCAGCGGTGCAGCATGAAGAGGAGCGGCGGAGCCGCGTACCACTCGCGGCCGAGGGGCACGAACCAGGTCTCGGGCCACCCATCCTGGCACTGCAAGCCGCGAGTAGCTGGCGGGAAATGCCACCCGCGGATTGGCCAAGCCCACGTAAGGGCAGGGAGCACAATGAGATCTGGCGCCCACGGCGCGTCCCAGACCGCAGGCGCACGCAGCGGCCACCACGTAGGCGCCTGGAAATCCACATGATGTGGAGGGCGCTGCCATGCGGGCTGACGTAGGGTCAGCTGGCCCCTCCGGCCGGCTCGAGTGCGCCGCTCTAAGGACGGCAAGGCCTGGATGGGGGGCAAGAACGCGGCCCGCACCCACGCTGCGGGCTGATCCGTGGGCTCCATCTTGAGCAAAACTGCGATCGCTCGCCCCTGTCCTCCCTCTCTCTCTCTCTCTCTCTGCCCTCCCTCCCTCCCTGGGGTCTCTCTCTCTCTCTCTCTCTCTCTCTCTCTCTCTCTCTCTCTCTCTCTCTCTCTCTCTCTATATATATATATATATATCCCTCTCTCTCCCCTGGCTTCGTTGATATTGGGATCTCTCGCTCCTCCCTCCTGCCAGGCCTGCCGAAGAGGCCGAAGATGCGATGTCAATCTTATGTTGTTCCCTGTTGTCCCTTTCTGTTGCTCCGCCTCCCTCTCTCTCTCTATGTGTATATGTATGTATATTTATGAATGTATGTCTTGCAGTATCCCGACCCCTCTGTCTCCCCCATCTCTCTCTATCTCTCTCTCTTCCCTACCCCCCTTCCCTCCCTCCGCCCGCTCCGCCCAATCCCCGATCAGGCGCGCTCTCGGGCAGCGGGGAGACAAGGGAGAGGAGGAGGATGACTAGGAGGTAGGGGGAAATAGGAAACCAACGTTGGGATGGGGGCACGATAGGGGGGGGGCGACTCGGCACGGAGGAACGAAGAAGGAACGCGCGCGTTGCACCTTCGCAGACGCAGCGTGGCCGGACAGGGCCCTCAGGTGCGTGTTGTACACCTCCCAGAGCGGCGCATTCCGCGCGGAGTCCAGAACCAGCGAGGCCATCGGCGCCAGAAACTCGGGGGGCGGGGCGCAGGTGGATGGACAGAGGTGGCGGGTGGGCGGGAGGGCGGAGGTGGAGTTGGATGGGGAGGCAGGGGGTTCGGCGGAATGCGGTGGGCCCCCGCTGGCGGCGGGCCCAGAGTGCTTGCCCCATCTCCAGTGCCCCGTCCCCCATCCCTCATCCCCTCTCGGTTTCCCCGTGGTCCAGTTCCCCGCCCCTCATCCCTCATCCCCTCATCCCCTCTCGGTTTCCCCGCCCCCCGTCTCCAGTGCCCCCTCCCTCGTTCCCCATCCCCGCCCCTCATCCCTCATCGCCATCCGCCCCTCGCCCCTCGTCCGCCGCCCCATCGTCTGCTCCGCAGCCGCGCCCCAGGGCGCCTCAGAATGCTTGTAGAAGCCGCCGAACCTGTTCAAGCCGATGCCGATGATCACGCCTTCGGGGTCGGGCGCGACGGCAGGGCGGATGGGGGGGGAACAGGGGCAATGGAGTTCAAGGAGGCGGGGGGAGAGGGGGGGGGAGGAGTTCCGGAGAAAAGGAGGTCGGAGGGAGAGGCGGAGGGGGGGAGGGGGGGAAGGAGAGGGGGGGATGAGGGCAGGGATAGAAGGAGGAGGCAATCAACGAATGACACCAACGCACTGCCACCAACAAGTTGGCCAATCACTGACAAATCACGGCCCGTGACGCGACGTCTATTGCCCAGGGAGTTTCATCGCAGAGGGGAGGGAGGGAGGGGGAATGGAATGGGGGGGAGGACGGCCTTGGTGCTCGGAGCGCACGCGCTTCTCTGGAAGGTGGCCGTTCTTCACCGCGAGCACGGCGTTGCTCCTGGAGAGGCGCGACTCCCCGAATGTCCCCCCGCCCCGCCCCCTCCCCCCCTCCGTGCCCCCTCATCGTTTGCCTCGTCGTCGTCGTCGTCGTCGTCGTCGTCGTCGTCGTCGTCGTCGTCGTCGTCGTCCTCCTCCTCGTCGTCGACGTCGTCGTCGTCGTCTCCTCCTGAAGGCATTTCTGCCCATCCCGCGGGGGCAGCAATTCCCTCGCCGTCGTCGTCGTCGTCGCGTCGTCGTCGTCGTCGTCGTCGTCGTCGTCGTCGGGGGCAGGCGACGGAGAAGGGGCGACCCGACGAGGGGCGACGGGAGCAGGCGACGGAGAAGAGGGGGGCCTCGGGAGCAGCCGCGCACCGCGCACACCAAAATAAGGCCTCGAGCCTCGAGCCCGGCCCAACTGCGAAGCAGTAATCCGCCCCGCCCCCAATCCCCCGCCCCGCTCACCCAAGAACCCCCCTCTCGCTCTCTTGCCCTTTCCCCTTGCCCTTGCCAGGCCCCCCCCCCAACGCTGCCCTTCCCATTTCCAAAGTCGGGTCCCGAGCATCCCAACCGGCTGCTTCACGAAGTCTGGAGCCCAGCCAACGTAGTACTCCACCGGGCTCGGCGCGCCGTCGTCGAGCGGGTTCTGTCAGCGCGGCGCGGGGGGCGACGATGAGGGGGGCAATGATATGGGGGGCGAGGGGGGGGGGAGGAGGAGGGGGAGGAGGAGGAGGAGGATGAGGAGGAGGTGGAGGGGGGGGAGGAGGAGGAGGGGGAGGAGGATAAGAAGAAGGAGGAGAAGGAGTAAGATGAGGATAATGATGCAAAAAGGGGCAGCGATAGGGTCACGGGTCACGGGTCACGGGTCAACCTCGCCCCCTCTGATGCGTCTCGTGTCTCCTCTCCCCCCTCCTCGCCCTCTCCACCCTCCCGTACTCCCCATCCGCCCCATCCATCTCTACGTGCATTCCCTTCCCCCCCCCCCCGCCCATCCACCCAGCGGCGCCCGCGCCCCCCGTGGGCGGGGGCCCGGTCCGTCTGGTTGAACGCGATCGGCACGGGGTCCATGTTGAGCTGGCGCTGACGGGGGCGCACCGCGTTCTGGCACTCGCACTTCCTCGTCTCCTTCTCCTCCTTCGACTCCTTGCACAAGTCGCACGAGCGCGTCCTGGGAAGGGCCCAGGGCCGCCCATTCCCCCCGCTCCTACCTGGCCACTCCACCTTGCTCTGCTCCTCATGCTGCCTCCTCATGACTTTCCCTCGTGCCCCCCATGTCCGCCTCCTCGCCTCCTTCTCACGTCGCCTTGCCTCCCACCTCCCCCTGCTGACCCTCATCATCACCCTCATCATCCTCACCCTCCCCATCAGATGCCGCATTGCCCTTACCTTCCTCATACTCATCCTCCTCACCTTCCTCGTGATCCTCCCCATCCTCCTCGTATTCGTCCTCATGCTGTTGCGTTTGCATGTGCATGTCATTATCTTCCTCATCATTCGCATCCTCCTCCTCATCTCCCTCCTCATCTCCCTCCTCATCTCCCTCGTCATCCTGTTGCCTGCCGTTGCGCCTGCACGGGCACGTCGTCATCCTGATCGTCTTCCTTCGCCCCTTCCTACTCCTACTCCACCCCCCCATTCCCCCGCCGCGAATCACTCCCCACTCCACTAGGCGATGGGAGGAGAGGGCAGGGGACGATGAGGAGGACGATGAGGACGTGGAGGAGGATGATCATGAAGATGAGGAGGATGGGGAGGATGGAGGATGAGAAGGATGATGAAGATGAGGAAGACGAGGACGAGGGGGATGAGAACGAGGGGGACAGGACAGGGGGCAGGGGAAAGAGGGGGAGACAGTTAGAAGGGGAGGGGATGAGGGAGGGCAGGAGGCAGGAGGAGGGACGATGGGCTCAAGGAGGAGGGGGGAAGGAAGAGGAGGAGATGGACGAGTAGGAGGAGGAGAAGGAGGCAGCGGAGGTCCTGTACCCGACTGGCGGGAGCGGCCAGCCGCCGGCGGGCGCGGCGGCAGCGGCCGCGGGCGCGGCTGCCGCGGGCGCGGCTGCCGCGGGCGCGGCTGCCGCGGGCGCGGCTGCCGCGGCCGCCGCGGCGCCCCCCTCGCCGCCCTGGGCCCCAGCGCTCATAGGGTGAGGGCCCTGGCGGAAGAGCTGCTTGCGTGGCACTGCGGGTTCGGGATTCCGAGGTTCCCAAAGATGGCCCCCCCGAAGCGCATGCGCCGCCAGGGCGGTCGCAGCGACTCGATCGATCGACGTCGCTGCGACTGCTCTGGCGGCCACCGCGGGGGCCCACCATTGGGATTCCCAGAATCCCGAACCTGCTGGGGCCGGAGCGGCGAGGGGGGCCTGAACCTCAAAAGGCTGCCGTCCACTCCTCTCGCTCGCACTCCCACCCTGCCGCCCACTCCTCCCCCCCCCGCCTCTTGCCCTCCCTCCCTTGTTCCCGCTTTCCTCCCGCCCTCCCGCCCCCCTTGCCCCCGCCTGCCCTTCCCGCCCTCTCCTTTCTCCGCCTCCCCCTATACTCGCTTCTTCCGCTTTCTCCGTCCACGGCCTCCCCTCTCCCCCGCGCTCGACTCGTCTGCCTCAGCCTCCTGCCTCTTACTTTCCTCCGCCCTCCCCCACCCCCTTCCCCCCCTCCCCTCCTCCCCCCCCCCCTCCCTCCCCCGCGGCGCGGCGGGGCCGGGCGCGGTAGTCCTCGCGGCCCCGCGGCCCGCGGCGCGGCGGCGGCGCCGCGATCGCGGCGCGGCGCTGCGCTCCGAAACCCCGCCACCCGCCGCATTCCAATGGCCCCCATGCCCCCCGAGCCCAAGGAAAACAGAGCCAAAGGATCCAGAGCCCAAGGAAAACATAACATCAACACTCAACACATGTTATGTTTTCCTTGGGCTCTAATTCACAGCCCAAGGAAAACATAACATCAGGGGGTATGGGGGCTATGGGAGCGCGGCCACTGGGCCGCCCTGGGCCACAAGCCTCGGCGGGCGAGAAGGGGGGGCGCGCGAAAAGGGGAGGGAGGGCGAGCGCGCGAAAGAGAGAGGCGAGCGCGAGGGGGGGGAGAGGGCGAGCGTTCCCCAGCGGAAGGGGAGGGAAAAGAAGCCTTGGAGCTGGAGGGGCGGAGGTGAGAGGTGAGCGCCCCTGGAGGTTAGGGAGAAGCTGGAGGGAGGGCGGGGGGAGGGGCGAATAGCGGGTCCAGGAGGGCGGAGGAGGGCGGAGGAGGAGGGTCAGAGGGCTGACTTTCATGAAGATTGGCAACTCTTGGGGGAGCAAACACAACTTCATCACCGTATTCCTGGTACTTCTCATTCTTCTTGAGCATGTTGATATGTTTTTGACGTCCGTGAAGTCCGCTCCCTGCTCGAGACCTTTCCCGTTGTGGTGCTTCGCTGCCTTTGCCCAGATGTTACGTTCCACGTCCTTCATGATGTGGTCGGTGACGTCTGTCGGGTCTTCCTCGTGTCCTGCTCCCATGGCCCATTGATCACCGTTGCTGCCCGCCCATCTCGCCGGTGTCGTAGGGCCCCAACCCAGCTCCGTAAACTGCAGGACCAAGCTGCCGATGATGCCCCTTCGTTTCCTCCATATTCCTTCGCGTGTGCCTTGTAGCATTCTTCGACGGATGCTCGGCCAGGCTCTGTGGACCGCGTCATGGATCTCAGGGCGTCTCGCCCATAGGTCAAACCAGGATGTGAGTTGGGCGCGTGGAATCGTTCGAGCTGGGTCGCCCCCTTCTAACGCCAGTAGGGTGCTCAAACATCTACCTGTCCACGTACGTCTGAGCGCTATGCCACATTGTCTTCTGATGTCCTTGATTTCCGACGGGGGGCTGCCAAACGCATTGCATCCATAGAGCACCGACGCCATCGCCCCTTGCTCCACGATGCCCTTGATCTGCTTGGTGCTCAGCAGCCTCAGTTTCTTGCCAACCTTGTTGAACCTCTTCCCTGCTTTTATCTTTCTGGCCCTGTGTGTCCCTCGTGATGTGGTAAGCTTCGCGCCTCTGTCGAGCCCCAGGTCCCGCCCTTCTTTAACTGGTTTGACCTTGATGTTGTGCTTGGCGAGCTGCTTGGTGATGTTCGCTGCGCTCTTGCTGGTGGGGCCGAATACTACTGACTTTGCTGCCATCTTCAGGTTGCTCTTTTCCAGCTGTGCGTTGAGTGACACGACTTGGTTCGCGATGTCGCACTCCACCGACGCCTGGCTGCCTGTGGTTCTGAGGCTGATGTCGTCGAACCAGATTATGGGGTTGGACATCGGCTCAGGTGTTTCGTGATCGTGACGTAGACCAGGGCCCGTGCCGGGTTGTTGCTGCGTCTAGAGCCCGTCACCAGGGACTTGCTGGCCAACGTGCGTTCGCTGTAGCATCCTTCTTGTCGTAGGAGTCTCGACGTCATGTGCTGGAGTAGCGACATGGCCAGGATGCGGGCTGGGAAATTGTAGTGCTGCGCTGCACGAGCTGCGTACTCAAACTCGACGTTGTCGTAGAACCTCTCGATATCTATGAGTGCACCTGCTGTCGTTGCACCTAGGGCGTCCGCGGTCTCGTCGTCGATGATCCTGAGCATGGCCTCTCGCAGGCAGCCCTGTCCTGGTACTGCGGCGCCCCGCGGCAACTTGATCTCCTTAACCCAGTATCGTACTTGCTCTCGATTGAGCAGTTCCCAGCATCTGCCAAACCAACTGAGTAGTGCCAGTGCTCTGTCTCCGCCTGTGCTGACCGCGTGGCGCGATGGCTGGCTGGCTCCCTTGGGCTCGAGCATGATGATCGCCTCAAGGACAGGGCCATGCGATGGCCTTCTCGCACCCGTTGTACATGTGCACGAAGCTGCTGCGTCCCTGCGTTGGGAGACGGCGTAGGTCCGTCATGCACATCGGATATACTCCTTTTCCTTTGTCTGGCGCGCCTTGTATTGCCTGGTCTAGCTGCTCTAGCGACCATGTCGGTGCCTCTGTCCGCTGTGCTGTCCGTCGCAGGTCCTGTAGAGCTCTACGTCTGCAGTGCTGTGTCCCTTGTGCCAGGTGCTCTCAAAGATTGCAAGCTTGGTGTCCATCTTGCCCATAGGAGAGTGCTTCTTGTCCAGGTTGCGCAAGAGCTCCTGCTCGTAGCGCTACCCGTCCTTCGTGATGGTGTGCATTTTCCCTGGCGGTTCCTTGGCTGCCGTCGTGATCCATTTGATGTATGCCTCTCTGCCCTTCGCGATGTCCTCTTTGAGCGCTGTGTGCGCTTGTTGCTCTGCTTGAATTCGCATGCCTTCTATTATGTCGATGTCCTGCTTGTCTATGTTGAGTAGCCGTGCCTTCCAGATCTTCCTGTGTAACCTTGCCGATGCCGATGCTTGATGTCCGAGTGGTGGTAGTCCCTCCACCGCCAGCAGCCTGCACGTAGTGGCTGCCCTGTCCTGCATTTCTTTCCCACGGTTGCGCTTCTTGAGCTGCTCGATGATGTTCAAGGTGTTTGCCGTCCTGTGCCACCAGTCTGCGTTGTGGTCCGTGTAGCGTGCATGTCAGGGTCCTCGTTCCTTCTGCTCTTTGCATTTGAGCTCGTTTGGCAGGCCTGTTCCCCTGAACAATTTCCTTTCTTTGATCGGGATGTGGTAGGCCGCGCAGTAGAAGTTTTCCATGTCCTGCACGAGCCTCGCGCACTGCGCCCCTGGCTCCACGGTCTCACCCCCCGTGGCTTTGTATGCTGCGCTCTCCGTAATGCTTGTGGGTGGTGTGGTGCTCGCGGTGGTAGCGCGCGTCGGTAGCAGCGTCATGCAGTGCCGGAGGCCGCCCATGCAAGTGGTGGGTCTATCTTGCTCTGGCTTGTACTGCACCTGCGGTGGACTGTGCTCCGTCTCGCCCTCTTGGTCGGCGTCTCCTCCCAGTTGTACAAGTAGAGCCTCCGCTACTGGTTGTGCTTGCTTGGAGCCCTCCTGGTCCCCGCTGCTGTCCTGCTGCATGCGCTCGCTCTCCTCTATGTCCAGGTGGTGCTCGAACTCGTCGATGGGGTCGATGTCCTCCTCCTGGCCGCCGACCTGGATATCTCCGCGAGGTGTGGGCGGCTTGGCCTTATAGGCTTTCGCCCTCCCCTCCTCACTGATAGCAGCCTCCGTAGGGAACCCTGTCCATCAACATGGCGTGAGTGCTCCCCATCGTGCTGCCTCAGCCAGTTGTTGTACTTGTCGCCGTTGGATGTGGAGTTGTTGTGCTGGCTCCTGTGGTGGATGGTCTGCCTCATGCTGTACTTTGCGATGTCCCTTTGCCTCCTTTTGCTTGCTCAGCTTCTTCTGCCGTTTACTGTCAGGATTGGGCAGGGGCTCGGCGAGCTTCGGGTGGCTGAATGGCCGTGGCAATGATAGCGTTCCCATCATGTTGTCCTGGGTGGCCCCGTTGATGACTAAGCACTGTCCGATATGGGGTCTCCAAGGTACGTCCGTGATCTCCGCGATGTGGCTGATGTGGCGCTCCGCTTGGTAGCTGACCAGTGCGATGTCTATGAGCGACGGCTCGCTGCCGCGCTTGAAGCAGGTGCATGAGTCACCTGGCAAGGTCATTACCTTGCTTTCGATCTGCTTGGGCCAACCAGTGTCCCATACCTGCTTCGGCGTGTGGTTCCAGTCTCCCATAATGACCCATGGTTGACTGATGCTGTGGAGGAAACTCGTGAGCGTGGCGATCTTGCGGCCGTTGGTGCCATTCAGGATCGCGCAGTTGCCGTCTATGTAGATACTGACAACTAACAAAGTGAAACCTTGGAGGTGCCATGCCATCGGCACCCAATCTAAGAATTGTAACCCGTCCTCTTGCGAGTATAGGGTACCAGCTGTGGCGCCACTGACTGTCTCCCGCGAGGCAATCTCTCTAAAAGTCGATGCTTGATGGTGTGACCTGATCGCGATACTCGCACCGCCGTAGGTCCCCGTTGAGGATGCACGTGACGGCCTGGCTGCGCTTGCGACTGCTTTCAACCCCATGTTGTGTAGTCTGTTCGTGCAGCTCGACCTCGTCATGCCCAAGGTGCGTCTCTTGGAATGCGAAGGCGTCGAAGTAGCCATCGTCCCATGGTTTCTTCTCTATCGCCTTCCGCAACCATGTGTGCACCTTGGGCCCCCACTGCGTGTAATTGCCGAAGAAAAGACGTCTTTGGGGATCAGCGTCGGCTCTCCGCTGCCTCCCCGACGCATTGCCCTATTCCTCTTTCATCATGCCCTTGCCCGCGGCCTTCGCGAGCCTCTTCTTCTCCAGGGTGTCGTCCATGTACTTCTTGTCCTTGCCACCTGCTTCTGCCTTCGCTTCCACTGGCGCAGGTGGTGTACTCGATGCACTTGTGGCTTGATCTCCTGCAGGTGTGGGTTATTATTTTTTCGCGGGTTGTCCGTTGTCTGCCTTTCTTTTCTTTGCTCTCTGCCGTATCTCTTTGCGCTGCTCCTTGGCGCGTTCCTTGGTGTCCTTCACGAAGGTGTCCAGGTGGCCCTTGAAGGTCTGCGCTTCGTTCTTCATCTTCTGGATGAGGTCTTGCTTGGCTTTGACGATCTCTGCAATGGCTTCTCCGTCCAGTTCATCGTCTGCTGCCAGCTCTTCCTCGATGCTCTTCATGGCCGCCTCCGTGAGTCTCGAGATGTCTCCTTGCATGAGCTGTTCCAGCAGCCCCTGCGTCCGGTGGTTGCCTCCCGTTTCTTCATGGATTCTCTGGATCGCGTACTCTGACTCGAGGACTTTTTTTCTGCTGCTTCTTCCGCTTCGAGTCGCAGTCTGTCCCCTTTTGCCAAGTGCTGCTCGTAGACCATCTGCTTGTGGTTGTAGCGCCTGTTCGCCTGCTCTAACTCTCTGGCCGCCTCTGCGAGTCTTACGGCCTTCGACGTTTGCGGTGCTTGCTCCTGTGCTGCTTTCTCCTTGGCGATCTGCGCTGCCAGCGCCGTGGCATGGTTCCCGATCGCCGTGTTGGTCGGGCCTCCGCTCAGCTTTGTCACCAGCTGCTCAAGCGTCTTCGTGAGGGAATCGACGTTCACGTCCTGTGCGTCGTCGTTTTGCTTCCACTCGCCAAAATGGCTTTGACGCCGCCAGCTCTTCCACTGTTTTTTTTTAGACCATGGCTGCGACCACTACGTCTCGTACTTCGTCTCGTACTTGGGCTTGGTGGCGTCCTCCTGCGGTTCTGGCCGGATTGTCTTCCAGCCTTTGGTACACCACCAGTTTTTCCTCCCCCATCTGTAGTCACCACAACCTTTGCAGTCCGTGCGCGCACACTGGATGGACGGCGCCATGCTGCCGTGGTGTTGCTGCAGTATGAGGATGTCCTTTGTCTGTCTCAGGCGCCTCCTGGCGCTGGAACGCCGCCTGCGCTCAGGAGGAGGAGGAGGAGGAGGAGGAGGAGGAGGAGGAGGAGGAGGAGGAAGAGGGGGAGGGAGAGGAGGAGGAGGAGGAGGGGGAGGGGGAGGAGGAGGAGGGGAGGAGGAGGAGGAGGAGGAGGAGGGAGGAGGAGGAGGAAGGAGGAGGAGGAGGAGGAGGAGGAGGAGGAGGGGGAACAGGAGGAGCGATACCCAAACGACCCTCAACGACTGCGTTGGAGGTCGACTGGTCGTCTCCGGGGGGGGGGGAGCCTCGGACGCCATCTGGATCCCGCGGTTGTCGGGGTTACTCCAGTAGTACACCCACGGGTAGGCGACCCAGAACGACAGAACGAACACGCCTGCACCGCGTGCGCGCGCGGGTGGGGGGGGGGCGGGGGGCGACTCCGCCCCACAAATGGCAGGGGAGGGATAGCAGAGCAGGGAGCAGGAGGAGGAAGGAGGAGGGAGGAAGGAGGAGGGAGAACGGAGGGAGGAAAAGGAGGAGTGAGGAGGACGAGAAGAAGGGAGGAGGAAGAGAAGGAGAGGGAGGAGGACCGAGGGTGGTGGATAAGGAGGAGGAGGAGGAGCAGGAGGAGGATGAGCAGCAGACAGAGGAGGAGGAGGAGGAGGAGGAGGAGGAGGAGGAGGAGGAGGAGGAAGCAGAAGCAGAAGCAGAAGCAGGAGGAACAGGAGGAGGAGGTGGAGGAGGAGAGGAGGAGGAGGAGGAGGGGGAGGAGGCAGGCAGGCAGGCAGGCAGGGAGGCATGGAGGCAGGGATGAAGGGAGGGAGGGAGGGAGGAAGGAGGAGGAAGGAAGCAGGAGGAAGGAAGGAGGAGGAAGAAGGAGAAGGGAGGCGGACGAGGAGGAGGAGGAGGAGGAGGAGGAGGAGGAGGAGGAGGAGGAGGAGGAGGAGGGAGGGGCAGAGGAGGGGTAGGGAGGGGAAAGAGGAGGAGAAGGAGGAGGAGGAGGAGGAGCAACAAGCGAGGAGCGAGGAGCAGGAGGAGCGAGGAGCGAGGAGCAGGAGGAGCGAGGAACGAGGCGCGAGGAACGAGGAGCGAGGAGCGAAGCGCGAGAAGCGAAGCGCGAGGAGCGAGGAGCGAGGAGCGAGGAGCGAGGAGGAGGAGGAGCAGGAGGAGGAGGAGGAGCTGGAGGAGGAGGAGCAGGAGGAGGAGCAGGAGGAGGAGCAGGAGGGGAAGGAAGGGAGGGAGGAAGGGAGGGAGGGAGGAAGGGATGCAGGCAGGCAGGCAGGGAGGGAGGGAGAGAGTGAGGGAGCGAGGTAGGGAGTAGGAGGGAGATGGACGGAGGAGGGGGAGGAAGAAGGAGAAGCATGAGGACGGGGTCCTCCCTGGTCAAGGGAGCCAGCGCTGGCCACGACTCCCAAGCATCTGGCGGCTCAAGACTGGACTTCACACCGCCGCCCCCGTGCCCGAATCCGCCACCGGCGCCGACATGCATACCGCATCGGAGTTGGCCGCTCCCGCCGGGTTCGCGGCGCGATGCCGCCGGCGACGGCTCCCGACACCGCGCGAGGCCCTCCAGGAGCGGCCGTCCAGCCGACGGCCGAGAGACCACGCGAGGCCCTCCAGCCCGGAACGAGGACGCCGCGCGAGGACGCCGCGCGAGGGCGCCGCGCGAGGGCCGCCGCGCGAGGCCGCCGCGCGAGGCCCTCCGAACTGGAGCGACCGCGGTCGCGGCCAGGAGCGCAGGCCGCCGCCGAGGGCGACGGGGCGCGCGAGCGGCGAGAACGACGGCGGCGCCTGCCCGCCAGCGCGGCGCCAGCATGCGGTCGCAACGCTGCCATGAGGAACCCTTAGGAAGGAGCGAGGCCCCTTGTGTTCCACGAGACGAGCCCCTTCGCTGTCCCAGCGGGAACCCAGAAGGACACCCCAAGACAAGCTGCAACACCGCTGGGGAGCACTGCGCCCCTCCGCAACGAGCAGGGCTCCTGCTTCAGCGGCCCGACTCTGGAGGGTCAAGCGCCAGCATAGACCATAGACAGAAACTGGAGCCACGCGCGCGCTTCGCGCGCGCTGAGTTTCCGGCATGCTCCAGGTGTAGTCCCGAAGGCGTTCGGCACCTGAGGACATGGACTTTCGGAGGTCCGCCCAGGCTTCTCGGGAGATCGGCGCTGGCACCCTCCCCCTGGCGCGCCAGGGGCGGCGCCGGGGGCGCCGCCAGTGGGGCCCAGCGCGGATCCATACATCCCGCGCGGAGCTCCGAAAGCTCACGTTCATGCCGAATTTTCATCTTGGAGAAATCGAGAGCAACTCCCCCGCCCCCCCCCCCGCCGACGCCGGCCGTGTCGGTGCAGCGGCCGCGCCCGCGGCCACGCGCCAGGGCAACGCGGCGCGGCCGCCACCGCGCGCTGCATGCTGCACGCCCTGCCCTGAGACGCCCCGCCGATGCTGTCCCGCCCCCGACAAACATCCCTGCGGGAAGTTCGGCTGCACACGAGAGTGACCTGGAGCCGATGATAGGGGCGAATAGCCGAGGGAAGAGCAATACATATATCCAGAGGCGCCGATGGCCCATGTCTTCGGCAAGGCTCCCAAGGGGATACGTGTCACGACCGCCCCTGGGCTATTCGCTCCTGTCGTCGCCTCCCAGTGAGCCTAGGCAAGAGTGACCTTTGGTACGCGTTCTAAGAAGGCGTGGGCCCCTTTGGGGAATGCGCGCAAGCCGCTGCTGTCGCATCGCATTCAGCGATCGGGGGGGCCCATTGGGTCCGCACCACAGGTCGACCCGGCGAAAGATCACGCTTACGTGAGCGACGAAGAGAAACGGGTCTTACGCGAGATTGCGCAGCGACCTTGCGCGGTGGCTTACGCGGGCCACCCGCGCGGAACGCTACATTGGAAACGTAACGAAGGCGCCTACGCGCGACCTCACGCGGGCAGCTCACGCGCGACTGTCGGCACAGCCGAGCCCGCTTCTGTCGCGCCGCTAACGCGTGTAGCCGAGAGGCCGCCCTCGCTCGCCTCCCGCCAGGGCCCGGCGCTCCCGCTGCTTCCCACGGAGGGAAAAGCGACGAGTCACTCCAGCTCCCGCTGCTTCGCACTCAGGGAAGCTCTACGAGCCACCTGTGGCATCCAGAACCCAGGTAACGAAACTCGTGCTATCATGGGGGAGGAGGAGGAGGAGGAGGAGGAGGAGGAGGAGGAGGAGGAGGAGGAGGAGGAGGAGGAGGAGGAGGAGGAGGAGGAGGAGGAGGAGGGGAGGTCCTGAGGGAACCGGGCACCGGGCCCTGGGGCCTCCCCCCGGGACGAGATCTTCCTCCCGCGTCGCTTTCTGCCAGTCCCGGATCTCCTAATTAGAGGGCCCCGACGCCCCCGAAAACGGAGCAAAAACCTCAGGACCCGTTTCCCTCAGGACCCGTTTCCCCCTTGGCGAACGGCGACGGCGACTACAGCGCCGCCTTCCGCCGGCCCTGCCGGGCCGCCGCCCGCCGACGGCGACGACGACGACGACGGCGACGTCGACCCCCGACCCCCGCAGCGACGACGCCCACGCGCATGGCCACGCCCACGACGACGACGCAGACGGCCACGTCCGCAACGACGAAGCCGACGGGGCGACGACCCGCTTCCCCCGTCCCGTGCAGGAGGAGGAGGAGGAGGAGGAGGAGGAGGAGGAGGAAGACGAGGAGGAGGAGGAGGAGGAGGGAGGAGGAGGAGGAGGAGGAGGAGGAGGGGGAGGGGAGGAGGAGAGAGGAGGAGGAGGAGGAGGAGGAGGGAGGAGGAGGAGGAGGAGGAGGAGGAGGAAGAGGAGGAGGAGGAGGAGGAGGAGGGGAGGAGGAGAGGAGGGCGAGGAGGAGGAGGAGTGGCGACTGTGGCGTCCAGGATCTGGACGGCGGCGCAGTCGGGCGGCCAGGCAGGCGGGGGAGGAGGGCGGGGGGGAGGCGGGCGCAGCGGCGCGGCGCGGGGGCTCTGCTGGGCCGATGTTGTCCATCACCGCTGCCGCAGGTTTGACACGGAGGAGGGAGGGAAAGAGGGAGGGAGGGAGACGAGGAGGAGGAGGAGGAGGGGGGAGGAGGAGGAGGGGGAGGAGGAGGAGGAGGAGGAGGAGTGTAAACCCAAGACTCATGAACGATGTTGGAATAAACCCTCCCTCCAAGCTCCCTCTTCACAGGCGACTACAAGGGTTCATCTCCACTGGGGGGAATGCTTCGTTGGGAGACAACCGTTTGAAGACCCAGACGCGTTCCAAAACACCATTCTCAAGACTCCAGCGCCACGAATCAACCTGACTGCTGCGTCTTGGCGATCCCGACTCGTGCCAGAATGCCGTTCTTGGGACTACCTGGACCTCCCTCGGGGTGCTTTCTGACCAAGATTTCGAAGCAAATCCAACGGTGGCGACGAGGGCTGCCCAGGAGGCCCCCAAAACGGGGAGACAACTTCGTGGCAACTCATGGGAGCCTCCCATGCCACCTTGTCGGCTCTTGTAAATCGACGCTAATCGACGCTAGTCGACGCTGCATCGACGCTGCATCGACGCTAGCCGACGCTCAATCGGCGCTATCTCATCGACTCGCGACGCTTACCGATGCTAGTCGACAAACATAAGAGGACATACCAGGTTCCCATGATTTTCCACGGGAGAAAACGAGAAAGGGCAGAGGTGTGGATACCTGTTCCTCTCCCGAAGAATCGGTTGCCATCGACATCGAAGAGAGCCGGGCTGGAGCAACGCTCGTGGACATGTCGCGGGGGCTCCCCGGCCACCGCCGTGTCAATGTTGAGCTACACCGTCAATGCCTCGCTCTCCTGGGGCTTTGCTGTGTTCCTGCTCGTGAACATTTGTCACGTGTGCGGGGCTACACTGCCAATGCCGCGCTTTCCTGCGGCTCTGCTGCGTTCCTGCTCGCAACGCACACCGCCAGAGGCGGCGGAGAGCTGGAGAGACAGCCCCGCGCGAGCATTCGCCGCGCGGGTGGCGGAGGAGGAGGAGGAGGAGGAGGAGGAGGAGGGAGGAGGAGGAGGAGGAGGAGGAGGAGGAGGAGGAGGAGGAAGAAGAGGAATGGGCGGAATGGGCGGGATGAGCGCGCAAGTGCAAAAAGCAAAAGACCCACGTGCACATTGACGCGGCGTGCACCAAGGGGCACAGGAGCGCAAGCAAGCGGCAGGTGGCGCAACAACAGACTGCGCGCGAGCACTCCACGAACAAACACCGCGTTGGGTGCCGCCCCATGCCTCCCACCAGGCACGGTCCCCTTGCGGCCTCCACGAAACGAGCCAACGAGGAGGAGGGGAGAAGAAGAGAAACAACTGCAGCCACATGCCACTGTGCCGTCACGGGGGTCATCAGCCCACCGCAGCAGCAATACTCCGAACTCCACCTCCAGCTCGCAAGGCCAGCTCGCTCGCCACCTACTACACGGTTTTCCGAGCTGCGTCCGCCCCGTAGGGCTCAGATTACGACACCATCGTGCCGCCCCAAGCCACCCGAGGGGGCGCCATTCCCCTCGGGCGCGCCACCCCAAGCCACCCGGGGGGCGCCACCGATGAGCCCCCCGCAGGGGACCCGCTCCCCCGCCCAGGCGCACGCGGTGTACGTGCCGGGCCACCGCAAGGAGGGAGCTGGCGACGAGATGCATTTTTCTCCCCCCCTGGCCCCTACGGGCAAGCAGGGGTGACGATCGGGCTGCTACCCGCCTGTTTTCCTCCTGGTCCCTACGGGCAGGAGGAAAAAGAGGAGGAGGACGAGGAGGAGGAGGCGGGGAGGAGGACGAGAAGGACGAGGAGGAGGAGGACGAGGAGGAGGAGGAGGACGAGGAGGAGGAGGAGGAGGCGGAGGAGGAGGGCGAGGAGGAGGAGGCGGAGCAGAAGGAGGAGGAGGAGGACGAGGAGGAGGAGGAGGAGGAGGAGGAGGAGGAGGAGGAGGAGGAGGAGACGCGACTCGGAGGCACCGAGACGAGCCCCGCGGGGGCGGCCGTCCTGCGGCAGCGCCCCGCCGCGCGCGGAGCGCGCCCGCCGCGCCCCGCAGGCACCACGGCGGGCCGGCCACGGCGGGCCCACAGCGGCGCTGCAACCCACGGGGCCGCGCGGCGCCCCTGAGAACTCAGGCGGCGAGCGAGGGGGGGGTGAGCTTCGAGGCTCGAGCGTCGAGGTTCGGACCTCGAGGCCCGAAGAGCGAGGCGGCTTTTCCTAGGCTTCGACCTCCGGGGGGCCGTCTTCGGGCCCCGGGGACCCCCCGGGGGGGGGGGGCCCGGGGATTGACTTTTGACTGATACTCGGCGGCGCGCTGGGGGGGCAAGTGAAGGAAGAGGAGGCCTTCTCAGAAGGCGGCGGGGCGTCTCACAAGCCCTCCGGCCTCCTGCGAAGTCTCCTGTGTCTTCGGGGGGGGGGCCCGGGACACTTCTCAGAAGGCCGGGGGGCTTCCGAGCCTCGCGGGCCGAGGAGGAGGAGTACGAGGAGGAGGAGGAGGAGGAGGAGGAGGAGGAGGCGGAGGAGGAGGAGAAGGAGGAGGAGGAGGAGGAGGGAGCCTGCGCGAGCCGCCCCTATTCTCTCGGGCCCACCGCCGATCCGAACGTGTGCTGGCGCCAACGCTTGCTGGTCCACCGAAACCCTTCGCTACGACGCAGGCGGTTACTGTGAGGGCCGGAGCCAGGCTGCGGCGCTATCGGCGGAAGTGAGCGGAGCAGACACAGGCTTCGAGTCGGAGATCGACCAAAGAATTCATGTCCCCCCAAGTGGAATCTCCGAAAAAAGACGCAGGATGTCCGTGGACCTTCGAAGGCTCTACGTGTTTGCTAGAAGATTCGACGAGAAACCCAACTTTGGGGGAAGATCACTTCTGTAGTCGAGCCCCCGCTCGAGAGCTGGGCTCGCACACGCTCTGAGGCTCCTCGGCGCAGGGCGAGGAGGCCGCGAGCAGCGAGGGCGCAGGGCCCGGAAAAGCCCTCTCCTGCCCTCAGGGCCCCTCTCCTGCTGCAGGGCCCCCTCCCTGCAGGGAGGGAGCCCCCCCTCCCTCCCTCCCCTCCCTCCTCCCTCCCTCCCCCCCCCCTCCCTCCCTCCCTC
This sequence comes from Prorocentrum cordatum, assembly GCA_963575745.1. Classification (NCBI taxonomy): domain Eukaryota; class Dinophyceae; order Prorocentrales; family Prorocentraceae; genus Prorocentrum; species Prorocentrum cordatum. Next base: position 436,345 of record CAUYUJ010021948.1, on the reverse strand, counting down.
CCTCCCTCCCTCCCTCCCTGCAGGGAGGGGGCTCCCCTACCCATCGGGGGAGCAAGCAGCGACAGGAACGCAACAACTCGGAGACCGCGCGGACTTCTCGGATCGGCGCCGGAGGCGCCGCCAGGGGGCCCAGCGCCGATCCGAGGAACCCGCGTGGGCCTCTGAGCTTCAAAGTTTATATGCCAGTACTTGTTCCCCGACTCTGGGTTTCTCAATAAGCGTTGGGAGGGTACCCTCCGACGGGGGTCAACCTCACCTCGTCGTCGCGCCGCGACGGGGGTCGGAGCGCCTTCGGCGCGCGGTGGCTGCCCGCGACGGGGGTCGATGTGGGGCTGTTGGCGGGGGTGACGCCCCCCCGACGCTTATTGAGAAACTCGGAGTATTCCTCGATCCACTTGCTGCGATGATGGCGGTGGGAAACAGCTGGCCGCTCAAAGCATGCGCCTAAAGTAGAAGAGGAAGGAGCAGCAGAAGCTGGCGCGGCGCGCACAAGGGGGTGGAGGGAGGGGGGAGGGCTTCTTGGAAGGAGGCTGCTTAAGAGATTCGCGCGGAGCTCCTCCTCCTCCTCCTCCTCCTCCTCCTCCTCCTCCTCCTCGTCCTCACCCCTCCCCTGCTGCCCCCCCCCCCCCCTGTTCATGCCGTGCTGCCTTTCTCGACTGAGCCTGAAGGGGAGGGGCGAGGCTGGGGAGGGGGCGGCGAGGAGCGGAGCAGGGCGAGCGGGGACAGCGGCAGCTCAAAACCGGTCCCGGGACCCTGGGTCCCAGCGCACCCGTCCTTCGACCTGCGCCCAGCCGTGGCGGCCGAGGGGGCCCCCCTGGAGGCCAGCTGCCGCCGTCTCAACTCCTCGCCCTCCTCCGAGAGGCGGAAGAGCTGGGAGGTGAGGAGAAGGCGGCGAGGAGGAGAGCGTGCACGGCCGGACGGAGGTGCGGCTCATCGCTGTCAGCACCACGAAATTCGCCAGCAGCGGCTGCACCCTGGTGTCCTACATGGCAACGGGAGGAAGCCTGAATCCTCGGACCTCCTCCTCGAGGAGGACGAAGGGGATCGAGTCGGAGGAGGAGGAGGAGGAGGAGGAGGAGGAGGAGGAGGCGGAGGAGGAGGAGGAGGAGGGAGGAGGAGGAGGAGGAGGGGGAGGAGGAGGAGGAGGAGGAGGAGGAGGAGGAGGAGGAGGAGGAGGAGGAGGGACGAGGAGGAGGAGGAGGAGGAGGAGGTGGAGGAGGAGGCGGAGGAGGAGGAGGCGGAGGAGGAGGCGGAGGAGGAGGAGGCGGAGGAGGAGGCGGAGGAGGGGGAGGAGGACAGACCCGATCGCGCCCCCGAGGCCGCAGGGCTCTCGAGGAGAAAGAGACGGGCGGGAGGGAACACGCACCACGGGGGACGACACGATCCCGGGGCGCATGGGGGGTACACAGTAACTCTAGACCTTTCAAAATGCGCCGGCCCAGCGGGCCAGAGGCGTGCTGAGATCTCCGGAAGCTGCTTCACAATATGTCTACATCGCGCGGGTGGGGCGGCCCCTGGGGGTCCCTCGGACGAAAAGTACCCCGGCCGGATCGGGTCAGAGATGGTTTTCCTTCTGGGCGCCGTCCTTCAGGCCCGCCAGAGCGCTCCAAGAGGGCCCCCAAAGGCCTCCAAGACGGTCCAAGAGGGCTCCCAGTCGTCGAACGATCGGTCCAAGACGCCCCCTTCAGATGGCCCAAGACGCCTTTCAAACGCCAGAGCGCACATCAAGTCAGGGCATCTCGAAGCCTGGGGTGCTGAGGACGTCTCAGGAAAAACGAGCACGAATACCTCGCGAACCACATCTTGGAATCCAGGACTGTGAGAACGTCTCAAGCGATACGAGCCAGAGCAGATCAAGTAAGGGCATCTCGCAGCCCGAGGTTCTGAGAATAGCTCGCTGTGGGCCTTGGGGCGCCCCCAGCTCTTTTGAGGGCAACCCCTCCCCGGCACCTCCTTGGCACCGCCGTTGGGGTTGCCGGGGTCGCCTGGAGCTGTCCCGTGCGACCCGGGCACCTGGGCTCAGGTGCACTGCCCCCCCCGCCAGCCAAGGCAAGCCCTGGATGGGGCCGATAACAGCCCTAAAGCCAACCAGAATGGCCAGCGAAGACAACACGGCTCTGAAACACACCTGCACCCCGTAAAACAAACGGACCGTTCGAGATATCCCCACAATCTGGGCGCGAACGGGCCCGTGATACACCTTTCGTCGGCAGAGCACCAGCCCACATCACCAGGCATGATCGAGCCGCGTCCAGCCGTGGCGACGAGAAGTGCCCCGAGAGCATTGAAAACAAGAGTACTTGTCTGACAGCAAAACGAGCAGTATCCTTCCTCCTCCTCGTCTTCAGACATCCTGCTACTCCTCCTCCTTCCACTTCTCCTTCGCTTCGCACTCCTCAACAGTTGCTCGGAATTGCAGGGATGTCTCATGCGAAACTGGCTGGATCCCGTCGCACGCCGCATCTCTTTGCCCAGAATTGCGGGGATGTCTCAGGCCAAGCTGACCAAATCACCTCGCGGGCGGCATCTTCAAGCCTAGCGTAGCGACGATGTCTCAAGCGAAACTGACAAGGCAACCTCAGGTCACGGTATCCCCGAACCCAAAAGTTTTGAGGATGTTTCGAGCGATATAAGCCAAATCACCTCTCGCGTAGCTTTTGGGAACCACGAGGAAGAGGATGGGGACGACGACAACGACGACGACGACAAAGAGAAGGGATAATGAGAGGGGGAGACCGCTGTGTTGGGATCTCGTGGTACGCCTCTCGGGGGCCTCTTGGAGGCAGTTTTGAAGCCTCTTGGGGGCTGTTTGTGGGCCTCTTGGGATCTTTTTGGGGCCTCCGGGGGCCTCTTGGGGGCTCCTTGGGGCCTCTGGGGAGCCTCTTGGGACCTCATGGGGCCCTCTTGGGGCCTCTCGGGGCCCGCTCGCGGCGGAAAACTTAAGTTTTGAATCTTTGGGCGCCCTCTTGGGCCTCTCTTGGGGCCGTCTTGGTGCTCTCTTCGGCCGCCTTGGGCGTCTCTTGGGCGGTCTTGGAGCCCTCCTGGACCGTGTTGGGGCCTTCTTGGGGGCCTCTTGGGCAGTACTGGGGCGATCTAGGGAGCCTCTTGGGCCGTGTTGGAGCGTGGGGAAGCGGAAAAAGCGAGAAGGCCAAAAACATCGAAAAACACACAGGAAAATCAACCATTTTAGCCTCTCGGGGCTCTCTTGGGAGGCCTCTTGGGGGTCTCTTGGGGCGTCTTGGAGGCCTCTTGGGCAGTCTTGGGCCCATATTGGGCGTCTTGCGCCGATCTTTGGGTGTCTCGGGGCCCTCTTTGGCCGTCGTGGGGGCTTCTTTTTACGCGTCGGACTCGCAGGACAGACCTGCCTGGGGGGTCCAGGAGGACCGGAGATCCACGGATGCACTCTGCAGGAGCGCCCCAAAGGCTCGGGAAGGCCGAAATTCGTTTGGGGGGGGCACCGTGTGCCGCTTTTCCGGGGTCCCCGGCCCTGTAAAAAAATAAGTAGGAGTATGTATATGTATGTGTATAGATATAAAGATACTAGAACCATCATGAGCGCTTCGCGCGCTTAGGTTCTAGCTGGTCGAGTGCTGACCGCATTGAGACGACAGGGCGGTCATGAATAATGGGGTCAAGGTTCTCTGGTTCCTCCTGCCTCTTCCTCATTCCTCCGTCTCCGCTCTCATCGACCGGTCGACTGGTGATCTGTCGCCAGGCTATGGGCCAGGAAAACATGCAGCGCCACAGCGACATGTTGCACTATACTATGGAATGCCATGATACACAATGCTACACTATAAAACGCAATGTCACGATGCAGTACGCAATGCAATAACATGATATACTCTACAATGCGCATTGCATGCTATGCCATGCTGTGTTGTGAAACGCTATGATAAGATACGGGATGGTACACTCAGCCATATCATGCTGTGTTTCCTAAGAAGAGCGACGCGACCGCGTTACATGGTATGCGCAGACACGGCATGCCGGGCTATGCAATGCACTGTTATGTCATGTTTTGAGCTATCAACAGGACGACGGTAATGACAACAACGGGCGTGTGATATTTGCATGACTTCTGTTTACTGGTGCGCAGAACAGTACGGTGCTGTTCGATGAATGTGTGCGCATTGGAATGCCACAGTACGCCACGACGTGGCATGAGATACAATACCATGCTAGGCAATGTTACGTCATGACGTGCTGTGCTAGGCTCAGCTAGACAATGTTATGTAATACAATGCTTTGGCATGCTGAACAATACTGTGATATGCACTGGCACGGTTAGCTGTGTAGTGCTGTGCCGTGCCATGTCATGTCATGCAGCGCTGCGATGCCACGATAGGCTAGGCGGTCCTTTGCTATGCACTGGTATGTTTTGGAAGCTTGGTGCTGGCATATCACTGACCACTCCCGCGAACGTGACGCGACGCCCCATGACTTCCGAACCCACCGGCCTTGAAGGCGAAATGATATCATTTTTGTTTTTGCGCAAAGGCAAGGCGCGGTGCAGCAGCAGTGGTCTGGCTGGTGGGGCAACGTCGGGCCTCCCCTCCGACGAAGCGCCACGCAGCATCTAAGGCAAGGAAAATCCGCATACCCCTTTGGGTGACTAGCGTACGAAATCATTTCCTCCCAAAATCCCATCGGCAAAGGACGGGCAACTCGCCTCATACAGTGCCCAGCTAAGTACCCTCGCCCGTTTGACAAGTGGCCCCGATTGACATATTTGCCACTGGCAACAAGGAGGGTTCTAGTCTCCCCGAGTCTGGCAACAAGGAGGGTTCCAGTCTCCTCGAGTCTGGCAACAAGGAGGGTTCCAGTCTCCCCGAGTCTTGCAATAAGGAGGGTTCCAGTCTCCCCGAGTGTTCATCTGGCAAGTGGCACAAATTGTCGAATGGGTCATCGGCGACAGCATTGACAGGACATCTCTGAACCCAGAAAAGGGAGACCTCGGGCGAAATTGGTTGAACCACCTCAGGTGTGGGCATCCCCGAAAACACCTCCGACGATGTCCCAGGCGAAAAGGACCGGGACCACGTGAGATGAGGACATAAGTGCATAAACCCAGAGTTCAAGGAGATCTCAAGCGAAACGATCAGTCCACGGCAGCTGCAAACCCAGAACAACGAGGAAACGGGATCGGATACCGTGAGGCAAGAGCATCGACTGACCCAGAATAACGAAGATGCATCGGGCGAATATGGCTGGACGACCTCAGGCCAGGTCATATCCGAGCCCACAGTTGTGACGAAGTGTGAAGCGAAACTTGCTGGACCAGCTCAGGTCAGGGCATCCATGGGCCCTGTGTTGCGAGTGTGTGGGGGGGGAGCTGGATGGTCCTATCGCGTGCCTCGAAGCCTACAACTGCGAGGATGTCTCAAGCCGAAAGAGCTGGACCGCCTCAGGACAGCGACGAGGATGTCTAAGCGGAATGGGCTGGACTATCTCTCGCGCGGCATCTCGAAGCCCGCACTTGCAGGGATGTCTCAGGAGAGACCGACCGGAGCGCCTCGCAGGCGGCATCTCAAGGCCCGAAATAACGATGATGGCTTCGCCGAAACCGACCTGGACGACTTCTCGCATGGGGTCTCCTAGATCCCCCCCCTCCTCCTGGGCAGGAGATGGTCAATCGCGATTCCTTGTCCAACCCCATGTTTCCCCTTCGGAGATGGGGTCATCGCTGCTCCTGGACAATATTTGCCTCCTCGCCCAATCCACCGACCGCTAACCCGAGTCACTGCCACCCCCTACGATTCCAACCAAAAGCAACTTGAAATACCCTCAGGCGACTCCCCCATTGGAGCTCGGAAATGCGATGCGATCCGTCAGAACCATGATCATCAGCTTTTCATGGTTATGTAGATCCGCCACTGTGCCTCTGGGCACGGAGTGGGCGCGCCCTCAGGTCCCTCCATCATCCTCTCAACCTCAGTCTTCATTATTGCGGAGTCGTTCAGAGACCCAGACCCCACATCGCGAAATCTTCTCCTGGGGCTTCTCGCGGTTTCTCGCGCGACTGTTTCGGAACAGCGGGTGCCTACGCCCTACATGGCTTCATGATGGCCCAAAAGGCCTCCAAGATGCCCCAAGAGGCCTCGAAGATGCCTCCCAAGAGAACCCTGAGAGGCAAAAGCCATTGACTTGCCTTCGTTGCTTGAAAAATGTTGGCGTTCTCGCCTGTTTCCTTTCCGACGCTCCCAGACGGCCCGAGGTCCCCAATACCACCCCAGGAGTGCCCAAGAGGCATCCAAGAGGGCCCCAGGAGCCCCAAGAGGCACCCAAGAGGCCTGAAGAGGCTCCAAGAGGCCTCCAAGGGACCCAACAGCGACCCCAAGAGGCTCCAAAACTGCACCGAAAAGGCGTCAAAACTGCATCCAAGTGGCCGCAAAACTGACCCAAGGAGGCCTCAAAATTATTCACTGCGTGGAGCTCCCCATATGTGCATCTACTCGCATGGACCTGTCCGCCGTGAATGTCTAGGCGCAAGAGCTTTCGAATATTAACGGGCTTCAGTTGTGACGGTCTGGACATCAATCTAACTGCGAATGAATTGGAGTGTGAATGAGCCTCAGTAGTACGAGCGCGTCTCTGTGCATGAGCCTGGGGCCTCCTGGGGCCTCCTGAAACCTACTGGGGCTTCCTGGGGTCTCCAGGAGCCTCTTGGGACCTCCTGGGACCTCCTAGGAAGGTTTCGTGCCCCAGGAGAGGCGCAATCTATAGCAACAGACATACATAAAACATTGCGGATTAGAGCCACAGGAGAAGGGCAATCTATAGGAACACGCGTAAAACACCAAGGACTCGTGCCCCAGGAGAGGCCCAATACATAGGAACATGAGTAAAACATTTAGGATTGTGTACACAGGAGAAGGACCATCTATAGAGACATACGTAGAACATCAAAGAATCGTGCTCCAGGTGAGGCCCAATCGATAGGAGCATACGTAAAACACATGGGATTGGAGCCACTCCTGTTGCCTTCTGAGGCCTCCTGCTCCTGGGGCCTCTCGGGGCCTCCTGTTGCCTTCCGAGGCCTCCTGGCGCTTCCTGTTGCCTCCTGGGGCCTCCTGTGGTTTCCTGAGGCCTTCTGGAGCTTCCTGGGGCCTCCTGGAGCCTCTTGGGACATCCTGTGGCCTCTTGAGTCTTTCTGTGGCCTCCTGATGCCTCCTGGGACCTCATGTGGTCTCCTGGGGCCTCCTGGAGCCTGTTGGAGCCTCCTGTGGCATCCTGAGAAGAATCTGCGCCCACGAGCCTGGCCACCAAAACAAGCAAACCGATCGAGACATCCTCAAAATCTGGCCCACCTGGGGGGTGAAAATGAGCGCCTCGCTCGAGACATCCTCCAAATCTGCTCCGAAAGCGAAGGATGTTGGGCACAGAAACAGGCAAACCGCCTGAGACATCCCCACAAAATGGCCGCGAACGAGCCCGTGCAACCACCCCTGGCGGCTCCCCTTAGGGGTGCTGAAATGAGCGCCTCGCTCGAGACATCCTCCAAATCTGCTCCGAAAGCGAAGGATGTTGGGCCCAGAAACAAGCAAACCGCCTGAGACATCCCCACAAAATGGCCGCGAACGAGCCCGTGCAACCACCCCTGGCGGCTCCCCTTAGGGGTGCTGAAATGAGCGCCTCGCTCGAGACATCCTCCAAATCTGCTCCGAAAGCGAAGGATGTTGGGCCCAGAAACAGGCAAACCGCCTGAGACATCCCCACAAAATGGCCGCGAACGAGCCCGTGCAACCACCCCTGGCGGCTCCCCTTAGGGGTGCTGAAACCAGCGCCCCGCCTGAGACATCCTCACAATCTGCTCTCCAAGCGAAGGATGTTGAGCCCAGAAATACTGTGTATGAGTAAGTCTGGGTATGAGTGAGTCTGTGTATGAGTACGTCTGGGTGTGAGTAAGTCTGCGTATGAGTATGTCTGTGTATGAGTATGTCTGAGTGTGAGTAAGTCTGAGTATGAGTAGGTCTGAGTATGAGTAAGAGTATGAGTAAGTCTGTGTATGAGTAAGTCTGAGTATGAGCAAGTGTGAGTATGAGTAAGTCCGACAGGAGGGGAGGAGAAAAGAGGAGGAGGAAGGAGGAGGAGTAGGAGGCGTCCAAGTAATAACAAGAACCCCATCTTAGGATATGGGGAAAAAGGTCCACCACGAAATCCCAACGAACATCCAATAGGCTTCATACCTACAACCTAGGCGCAGTGGCGGGAAGGCCATTCGATAGAGAGGAGTCCGAGGTGCAACAGAGAATCATGAGTCCAGAGGGCGAGGCTCAGGCCTGGATGTCTCACCTGAACCCTTCCTGTCGTACTCGGAAAGGCACCCGACAACAAACGAATCAAACATACGTCGCTCAATTGGGGTCGGCGGCAGAGGCGGCAGCCTTTCGATTGTGTGTAAGAACACACTCCAGAAAGTCTTCTTCCCTACCGCTTTTTCGATTTATTTGTTGAACTTCTGCAACTGGTTTCCTACATCGATTTTGGCCAACAAATCGTCGATCTTCCTGGTGGTTTCTTGTGCTTTCTTTCCGGCCACTTTGAAACTATCCTCCATCAGAGGGGCGCCCATCGCCTTAAGTTTATCAACGCTCTCGCTTGCGACTCGTTCGGGCAACTTGGCCAACTCGCCCGGTGAAGACCTTCACCCTGCCCAACTTTTCACATCGCCGAGGGGCCGTTTCAAAGCCAACATCATGCTCTCAAGATCATTGAGAATAGTTCACGGAATTCGCCTCGGGCATTTTTTCGACCTGGCGCTGGAAATGATCGAGAAGTTTGGGACACTGCGTCACCTCGTGGGCATCGAAACGCCCGGTGATCTGCATCGACTCGCAGATCTGGTCCAACAGAGTACCGTCTGTATCCGTCAAAGGACGGAGCTTTTGATGGACCTTCTCGTGCTCTTCAAGAGCACGCTCAGTCGCCTTCACAGTGTCCTGCGTGTTGGAGGCCACGAGCAGCTTGCACGCCGCGCGGCACTCTGCCGCAACGTCGACGAGGCCGCCACCAAAATCAACACGCAAAGTAGCAGGACTATTCTGCATGCCCCCCCCCGACCTGCTTAATTTGTTTTGGGGGTGCCTGCATCATGTCAAGATGCTGCCCCTGTGAGTTGAAAGTGGACAATGTCGTCTTGCTCTGGTCCACGCACTCCTGGGTAAGTCTGGGGGTCTCCTCGATCTTCACGATTTATCAATACCTCATGAAGACGAGCACCATCTTTCGACAATTCCAATATCAAAGTGGGGAGACCTAAGGCATCTCGATGTCTAACCCATGGGCGCACCGCAGCGCTGGCATCTATGGTGGATGACAGAAACTCTCCAAAACTCGATACTGTTCCCCTGAACTTTGCGCAATCCGATGTACTCTTCTTCAAACAAATTACACAGCTGCGCAACGTTGTCCCACCCTTGACAATTTTGAAAATATTCTCTTTCTGTCCGAGAGAATATGTCCATAGTTCGGACAGCCCGTTCACTTGTCGAGGAAGCTCTCCAAACGCTGTGACTGACTTGCTTAAGAATTCGGCGGCTTGTGACGCTGTCTCTGCAGCTTTCTGCGTCCGCTCCTGATTGCCGCGAATGACCGCCAACTCGTCCTTCACCGAATTGACTGACATCGCCAATGACTGCAACCGATCACCCACCTTCTCGTGAAGCTCAGTAACAGATCCTGAACTCCTCCCGAATGTCCCCTTGAAGCTCTGCCATCATACGAGACATGAGGTCTTTCTGCTTCTTCCAAGACTTCGCAGTGAGGTCCTCGAGCGTCTCGGCATTTAATTCACCACCACCCTTTAAGCTTGCGGTTGCCTGCTCCATCATCTCGCGGGCCTGAGTTGTTTCGCTTTTTATTGTAAAGAACTCGCTTCGCCACTCGTTTGACATTGCGAGCAAGTAATCAGCGTAGGTCTTCACTGTTCCAACACAGTGCCTCTCTCTTCGATGTGCAGGCTCGCTGGCAGGATTGACATAGCGAGGGAATTCCAAGGCAACACCATCTTCCCGACCGGTGGCTTGAGGGTGGATGGACGTCAGCTGAATCGAGTGACGTCGATTCGGGGCGATGAAATTTGATTCACGTCGAGGAGATGTTGAGAAAGACGCTCGTCTCGCCGTCATAGCTTGATTGCGGTGCCGATATACCTGCGACAATTACGTCACTCGAGACGTGAGCCGACATGGCTACGGACCGTTTGAAGCCCTCTTGGGCTGTCTTCAAGCCATGTTGGACCAATTCTGAAACGCTCTTGTGCGGTCTTGGACTCTCTTGGAGCGCTCTTGGGTCATCTTGGCGCCCTCTTGGACGTCTCTCAGGCCCTCTCGTCGCCCCCCTTCCCCTCCTTTGACGCGTTCTGGTACCCCCGCCGGGTTCAAAACGGCCGGAAGACAAATCAGTGAACTCCGGGGCCCCCGGGACCCCCTACCCAGTCTTTCTTTATTTTGCTACTGAATAGAAAGATGCAAACCAGCTTCTTTTCAAAACGAAGCTCTCGCATGAATGACAGGCTCATGGGGTGGTTGACTCTCAAGGGTGTCTTATCGTAGTGAGAAGGAAGGCTCCTAGAGACTTACGAGGCGGAGACTTGACTTTGGACGGGAGGGTGTATTGCAGCATCGTTGGTGCACCCTGGGTTTACTGTGATCCTCGTTCTCCTCCCCTCCCCCTCTCCTCCTCCAACATATATCCTTTCTTTGATTAGACATAAACGGACCCCACAATCCTTTGGGAACTTTGGGAGGCGACCTAAGTTATGAGAGCCAGGAACATGAGGGATAGGGGGCCCTTTCTGCAGATGTGTATGGCCAAGCCACCCAGATCTATCATCCCTAATGCGGCGACGCGGTATTATTGCGGTTCGGGGCTCTTTTGTTCGCGATGACCCCTCGCCAGCGAGTGCAGGCCGTCAGCATGGTGCTGGCTGCGAGGCTGGCTGGGACAACCGACTCGCTCATAGGACAGAACCCGTGCCACGGAAGCTGTGCGCCTCCTGTGCTGCGAAGGCCCAGCGCCAGGCTTCCGCTCGCAAGGAGTGCAGGCCGGCTGACCCCCGCGCCGCACAGGGCACACGGAGCCGGCCCTGGTGGGGCACCCCAGCACGGGCCTACGACAAGGCCAGGACGAGGCAAGCATCGGGTGAGGATAAATCGAGAACCTCTGAGATCCGGCGGCTCTGGAGGATGTCTCGGGCGCCGCGGCCTTCTCGGAGCATGCGTTCCGGAGCGCTCTGGAACAGATGCATCCTCGTCCCAGCCCCGTCCGAGGTACCTCTCTGTTTCCCCAGAGTTGGGCAGGGGGAGGAGGCTCGTGGAGCATGGCCACCGCGTGCCCTCCGAAGGCCAAACAGACCACACGGGCCTCATTTCCTGACCCCCCGCCGGTTTCCCCGCCGCCCGCGGAAGGGTCGACAAGGGCCTCGGCGGAAGCTCTTCTCCGAGCTCCAGCAGGCCACTGCGGGGCCGAGAAGCACATCTCCAGCGGATCGCATGCGCTCTGACAAAACAGCGACCCGCAAGGCAGGCCTATCTGTAGACGGGGCCTGGAGCTTCCATGAGCCACGGCCTGCCCGACGAGAGCTCGAAGCAGGATTTTTGAGACCCCGCTGCGCTAGTGGAGCACTCCCCGCGCACCTCCAGGTCACAGACCACCCTGGCCTGTCCTCGGCCCCTTCCCCTTGCCACCTCCTCCCTCCCTCCCTTCTCCCCGCCCGCCTGTCCCCTCCCCCCCTCCCACCGAGAGGGAAGCGAGGGAAGGAGGCGGAGGCGCCCACTCACTTCCCGCGCTGTCCTGGTGAAACATCCACAGCTGCGGGATGAGCGCCATCGCCGACATCACCTTGCGACGTGCTGCCGAGGGCGTCTCGCTCGGATTGCAGACGGGAGCGGCGGGGGGGGGGGGGGGGCGAACGGCACTGCGGATGACAGCGAGATGGGAGAGGAGGGGAGGAGGAGGAGGAGGAGGAGGAGGAGGAGGAGGACGAGGAGGAGGTGGAGGAGGAGGAGGAGAAGGAGGAGGAGGAGGAGGAAGAGAAGGAGGAGGAGGACGCAGCTAAGAGGGAGAAGGCGGCGAGGAAGTAGGAGGAGGAGGGGGAGAAGAGGAGGAGGAAGCGAGGGACGAGGGGGAGGAAACTCGACGCAGGATGCCATCAGGCGTGCTAGCAGTGGCCCCGCCTGCAGGGATGCGACGGCTGCCCGTGGCCCCACTGCTCCCCAATCGCGCCTCCTCTCGATACAGTTCCGCGCTGAAAGCGAGTATAGTTGCAGAGAATGGCATACGTCGAGCAATCGAGCAGCTGCACGCCGAACATGACACGCCGACTGGGGCGCGCTGGTGTTGATGCACCTCTTGCGCGGTGCCCCCCCGCGGAAATAAACCTAGCATCTACCGCAATGTAATCATTGCCTGTATCGTAGTGACCGTCTCTCTCTCTCTCTCTCTCTCGCTCGTTCGCACTCGTTTTTGTGTCCTCCCTACCTCCCTCCTCGCCACCTCCCCTCCTCTCGGCTCTCTTGTGCCGTCTTCCTCTTCTCATCATCATCCTCATCGCGCGCCCCGCGAATTATCTGAAGAGGGTCTTTGGGCGACCACTGTGCGGCTGAAGAAATGTCCGTGGAATGTTGGGAATCTCCCGTTGAGACCGTTGGATCTCTAAGGCCGCCTGGGACGCCATGAAGACTGCCGAAGCGAGGAGGACGACGACGAAGACATGGACGGATACAACCTCTCTGGTCGATGTATCCTCTTCATTCCGTTCCCTCCTCCTTCATCATCCTACTCATCGATCCGCCTCCTGGTCCGTCCTCCCTTCCTTCTGCATAGTCCTTTCTGCTTCCTGTCCCTCCTCGTCCTTCCCTACATCTTGCCTTCTTCTTCGGCTTCTCCGTCTTCTTCTCTTCTTGTCCCTCCTCCTCGTCACCCAGTATCATCCCCATTGTCTCGATTCGACCAGCATTCCCTGAAAGGCGTCTGGGCGCATCGAATTGGATGTTACTAGGAAGGCTTGCAAAAACATCGGCTGTGAAGCTCCCCGAAGCCGCGCGTCGCCCGGCCAAGGACAGCGGATGCGAGCCACATGCGAAAACTGTGCCTGGTGAGAGTGGGAGGAAGGGAGGAGGCGAAGGAGGAGGAGGCGGAGGAGGAGGAGGCGGAGGAGGAGGATAAGGAGGAGGAGGGAGGGAGGGAGGGAGGGAGGGAGGGAGGAGGAGGGAAGGGAGGAGGAAGAGGAGGAGGAGGAGGAGGAGGAGAGGAGGAGGAGGAGGGAGGAGGAGGAGAGGAGAGAGGAGGGAGGGAGGAGGGAGGAGGAGGAGGAGGAGGAGGAGGGAGGAGGCCATGGGGGGGGTTTTGTTGAGGGCGGCGGCCGGGGCTTCCTGGGGGCAGACCTCCACCCCAGATCGTGGGGCCCTCTCGAGCTACCCGTGGCCAGCGCATGTTCCCCGCGGGACCTCGTGGGCGCCCGCTGCGGGCCTTCTGCAGGGCTTCCCGGGTGCCTCTTGAGCGGTCTCCTCGCGGCTTCCTGGGGACCTCCTCGGGGTCTCCTGGGGGCGTCTTGGGGGGGGGGGCCCTGTGGGAGCTCCTCGACTGTCTCGGGGAGCGTCCTGGAGAGCGGCTGGACGATCTGGAGAGCCATGCTGGGGGGGAAGGGCCATGGGGCAGGGCAGGTCCAGATTCCCCCTCTCTCTCTGGCCTCTTGGGGGGTGTCTTGCTTGCGCCCCTCTTTAGAGCTCGGGGTCAGTCTTTGGGCGATCTCGGTGTCCTTTTGGGTTTATTGGGAGCTGCGGAGACATGAAAACGAGCGAAGGCCAGCATCATTCAACGGAAACGACGTGATGTATCACACTCGTTTAAACATTTTCGGACAGTTCCCTGGTGAGGGCCCAAGGGAGTTCCAAAACAGACCAGAGACGCTTAGGCCACCCAGGGAGGACCATCTGGGGGATTGTCTGGGGCCACCTTGGGCCTTCGCAGACGCTCTTGACACCGACAAGGCGTTGCAACTATGATAGTATAGAAAAACACGCGTTGTTGAATCATGCTTGCGTTTTCGGTCGGCTTCCTTGGCTTCCATGGCTGCCCCAGAGGGACCCTAGAGATCTCCAAAACGGACCCCTGAGACGTCGTCCAACACTGTGGGCAGCCCAGGGGCGTCCAGAACACCCCTCGAATGCAAAATCAGAGCCAATCGGGGCGCCTGGACCATCTACGGAGGACCGTGTTGGAATCACCCAGGAGGCTTCTTGAAAATTCGCGCCGCGTCGGCGATGTATCGGCGACGTCGGCGGCGCATCGGCGACGCCGGCGTGGAGAAACTCGGGCTCCACATCGAGCCGCTTCGCCGATGCATCGGCGATGCGGAGCGATCCTCCGACCCCATCTGCTCGGACCCCGTCTGGGAGGCCTCGCAAAGCAGACCCCTGGGAGAGATCGCCCGACTCTAGGGTCGATTCGGGGTCCAGGAAGCCTGGCCGGAGGCGGCCCTGGGACCGAACCCGACGGCCCTGGACCCGCAAAAACGACGGCCGCGGCGACCTCTCGCGAACCGAACACGGCCCATTCGCTAATCGACGCGCCAAGAAAGGAGGTCTGTCCACCCCCGATAGGTTCGGGGTCCAGGAAGCCTGGCCGGAGGCGGCCCCTGCACCGCCCGCTCTCGCTCCTACACCCCGCGCGCACCCCAGGGGCGGGGCTGCTGTCAGCGCATCCGACCCCGCGCCCCCCCCCTCGCCCCCCCCGCGCCCCAAGACGGAGCGGCCGTCGGCGCATCTGCCCCTGCGCCCACACTCGCGCCCCCCATCGCTGCCACCCCCCCCGCGCCACAAGCCAGGGCTGCCAGTGCGTCCGATCCCGCGCCCCCCCCGCGCGGTGCCTCGTAGAAACAGCAGTAGTAGCTCACGGCGAACGTCGACGGCGACCTGGCGCGCAGCCCACCCTCCGAGGCCCCGCCACTTCCCCCTCCCGGACCCCTCCCCATCTCCGTCCCCATTCCTTCTTCCTCCTCCTCCTCCTCCTCCTCCTCCTCCTCTTCCTCGTTCTCGTCTTCTTCCATCCTCATACCTCCTATCCCTTCCCACCTCCCATTGGTCCTCGTCCTCATCCTCCCGCCCTCCTCCCCCTCCTCCCATCCTCATCCTCCCATTCCCCATCCCTTCTCCCCTCCTCCTCCCCTCCCACTCCTCCCCTCCCCCTCCCCCCTCCTCCCCCTCCCTTCCTCCCATCCTCCCCCCCGCTTCCCCTTACTCCACGCCCTTTCCTGCATTCCCGTCTCCCTCCCAATCCTCATGGCGCAGCGGTGGTGGGCCGTCTTATGCAGTACCACACGAGTGCCATCGCCGTTATCACGACGTAAAGGAAGGACATGGCCACAAAGTTCCGCCTGTAGCTGCCAGGCTCCTGCTTGTTGGCCTCGGGAGCGCGGGGGCCGCGGGGAGGCAACCCCCTCGCCCCCACCCCATATCCCCTTCCCCCTCTTCCCCACCGCACCCCTCTCCCCTCTTCCTCTTCTTTCCTCTCCCCACCGCCCCCCTCTCCCCCTCGCCTCCCCGGCGCTCGCGCACGTTCGATGGTGGGCCTCAGGCGGACAAGAAGGTGCACGGGCGATCGTTATCCTTGTCCCGCCTAGCACCTAGCATCGTGCGGCTGTTCGTTTTCAGATCCTTTGTAGTGCATTCCCATGAACGGGGGAGGAAGGGCGAGGGGGGAACGAGCCCGGCCCGGCCAAGGAGAGGGAAGGAGGGCGGGGAGGCGAGGGCGAGATGGGGCTGCAGGGAGGACACGGACTGGAGTGGACCAGAAGCGGGGAGGGGAGAAGCCCACGCGGCTCGAACACTACATGCGCGCACCCGCCTGGCGGTGCCGCCGGGCACGAGCGATCAACCGGCGTGCACTGGGCTCCCATGCAGGCGGCAGGCGATACCAGCGACGCCGGTCAGAACAAGCAGTAATCCATCCAGCATGGAAGAGAAGGTGAGCAGAGAAGGAAGTGGTCAGAGAAGGAGAGCACTGCCAGAGGAGTGTGCTGAGCCTGCGCCGGGCCCCCCCCCCCCTGGATGCCGCCTCGTCTTCTTCGAGTGGAGGGCCGGGGAGTTGCCAGGGAGTCGGGGGAGGGCCGGGTGAGAGGGCAACGGCGGCTCTCAACTCCGCCCAACGTGGGCCCCCCGCCGCCTCGTCTTCTTCGAGTGGAGGGGCGGGGAGGTGCCAGGGACCCAGACCCCCGACGTCGTGGTTTTTTCACGACGCTGACCCCCAGAGGTCTGGACCCTTTCCCCTGGACTGGTTTCTCATCCCGAGTCGTTTCTTGACGCTCCCGAGGACTGGGGAGGGCCCCCAGAGGCCGAAAATTGCGAAAAACCTCCCGTCGTGATTTTTTCACGACGCGAGGAGGTCTGGGGAGTCGGGGGAGGGCCAGGTGAGAGGGCCACGGCGGCTCGCAACTCCGCCCAGCGTGGGCCCCTGGGCCCCGCCCAGGGTGCCCCTCCTGGCCCGGCGCTCGGGGCGGCTCCGGCCGTGGCGACGAGGGGCCTCCCGGAGGCCCAGGGGCGAAGGCGAGGGCGCCCGGAGGAGGGCCCGCCGTGGTCTCGGCTGGCCCCCCTTCTCCGGAGGGGGAGGCTGCGATGGCCACTTGGAGAGCCGGCGTGGGCTGCTGCGGGCACCAGCGGACCAGTGGAGGGCGCGGAAGCGGAGGGTGCAGTCGGACCCAGGACAGAATAACATCCTTCAAGGGCATGAGGCCCTCCGCCAGCCAAAACGCACAGAACGTCCGAGGGTACCCTCCCCAGGGTTTGCAAGGACATCCACCAAGTTATCCCAGTGCGACCCTACCTAGGAGTTGGAGCATTTAGGAAAGCAGCATCTACATCTACACCGACAGCTACAGTTACATCTACACCTGCATCTGCATCTACATCTACATCAACAGCGAGACTCACATCTACATCTACACCTACACCTACACCTACATCTACATCTACATCTACACCCACATCCACATCCACATCTACATCTACATATATTATGATATGCTATACTATGCTGAGCTATGCTATGCTATGCTATGCTATGCTTGGCTATGCTATGATATGCTATGCTATGCTATGCTGTGCTAATGCTGCGCTGCGCTGAGCTAAGCTAAGGTAAGCTAAACTATGCTAAGCTAAGCTAAGCTAACCTAGGCTAGGCTAAGCTAAGCTAAGCCAAGCCAAGCCAAGCTAAGCTAAGCTAAGCTAAGCTAAGATGAGATAAGCTAAGCTAAGCTAAGCTTAGCTTAGCTAAGCTGGGTGAACCCACGGGGCGCAACTGGGGGAACCGCGGGGCGGATGCCGGGGGAACCGCCCGGGGCGTGGAACACTGCCCGGCCCTTTAAGCTTACCGAGTAAGAACCCTTCTAGGCAGAGCCTAGGTAGGGAATAACACGAAGAACACTGGGGCACCCTTCCCGAACCGACCTTGATCTTACACCTCGGTCCGACTGTGGGGCGAATGGGGGACGGGGATAACGGCAACGAGGAGAAGGAGGAGCCGTAGGGAGGGAGGGAGGGAGTGGTGTAGAGAGCAGAACATACGCCCTCATGATAAGCGCCCCGAGGAGACGCCGACATACCATCCCCAAGCGCCTACGATGGCCTCACGACGGCCCAACAGGCCTTCAAGACGCCCCAAGAGGTCCCTAAGCGGCGCCCCAAGAGGGCTCCCACAAGCGAAAATCGTCTCATTCCCTTGGGAAAACGTACATCTTTTACATATCCGCCTCTTCGTCATGAGAAGCGCCCCGAGGATTTTGGCGACGCAATTTTGGTAATCGAACGCGCCCCGAGGAAGGAAATCGAACGGGGCAGGGCTGTTTCGGGAACGCCCACGGCCGTGCAGTGCACACCCATGATCGGGGTCAGGGTGTCTTTTGCTCCCTCCTCCTCCTCCTCCTCCTCCTCCTCCTCCTCCTCCTCCTCCTCCTCCTCCTCCTCCTCCTCCCCTCCCCCTCCCCCTCCCCCCTCCCCCTCCCCCTCCCCTCCGCCCGCCCTCCCCCTCCTCCTCCTCCTCCTCCTCCTCCTCCTCCTCCTCCTCGATGGTGGGAAAGATGGCTTCCCACGGGCGGAGGCAAGCCACGGCACTGAGAATCCGGAGCTCCGGCCGCTCCAGTCTGTTCGCTGCGTGGCCCCCGGAGGTCCAGACCGCTTCCCCAAGGCCCGTTTTTTCGTCCCGGGTCGCTGGCCATCGCTCGGCCGTCCATTCCCCGTACTTTTTTCGGTTTCGTGCGTGGTTTTTTCGCCAGATGGTCGAGGATGCTCCTCGAAGGTCCTCGCCGAGAAAAAAAATGCACACGTCCGAGCGATGCCAGGGTCGTCGTTGGACACTTCCGAGGCCCGGCGAGGGCCCCAGGAGGCCGAAGACGGCCAAACACCGCCCGCCCCAATCTTTTCGGAGGCGGAGCCGCGGCATCGCGACCAGGTGGGGGGGGCGCGCGCCTTCGGCAGCAGGCCAAGCTTGTCGTAAATCTGAATGCCTCGGAGCGGACGCGGCGGGGCTGACGGGCAACGCCACCACGGCGCGCTGGCAGGGCGACACAAAAAAAACCGCCGCGGCGAGTTCTGGCGACGCATGGCCCGCATCGGAAGAGGGAAGTGGGGCATTGATCGAAAGCGGGCAGCGGGACGTCGGACTCAGAAGACACTCTTTCTGATGCCGATAAGCCACATGCCACAAATCTATAGATGCATCCTTGCAGAAAGAGAAACAGAGTGCCGAAAGAGAGAGAGAGAGAGAGAGAACGATAGCAAGAAAAGCAACCAGAGCAAGATAGACAGGGAACGCAATATAATACAGATGGCCGCAGGGTCAACTATAACATCGTCACGGGCCCCATGGCGGGCCCCATCATCGTCAACGGTAGGGAGGAGCGGGGTAGGGGGTGGGGTGGGGAGCGAAGCAGGCGACGAGGCAGAGCAGGGAGGACAGAGATGGAGAGAGGTGAGCTGGATGGGGAGGGAACGCGCGAGGAGAGGACAGGGGAGGGCGCTGTGGAAGGGGGGAAGGGAGGGGCTCGAGGAAGTGGGAAGGGAACGGGGGAACCGAGTGGACGGGGGGCGGGAGATGGGCTACAGGAAGGTGGATGGAGTCAGCCAGGGGACCGCCGTCGCGGCCGAGGGGCGAGGGGGAGGGAGACGGGGCGGAAGCCGAACGAGAGAAGGCTGGCGGTGGGAAGCCGCTCGGCAGCGCAGAGGGGCGGGTGGGCGCGGGGGCGGGCCGAAATTGTCCTTCTCCGCCTCGTACGAGGTGTGATAATACGACCTGCGGGCCGCGCAGGACCAACCCCTGGCCATCCTCGTGGTCGTCGTCGACGCCGCCGCCGTCGCCTGTCGTCGCTGCTGCCGTCGCCGCTGCTGCCGACGTCGTCGTCCGCCTCGTCGCCCAACGCCGGCAGGCGAGAAGAGGAAGAGGAGGAGGCGGAGGAGGAAGAGGAGGAGGAGGAGGAGGAGGAGGAGGAGGAGGGGGAGGGGGAGGAGGAGGAGGAGGAGGAGGAGGAGGAGGAGGAGAGGAAGAGGAGGAGGAGGAGGAGGAGGAGCAGGAGAGGTTGAGGAGGAGGAGGAGGAGGAGGAGGAGGAGGAGGAGGGGGAGGAGGAGGAGGAGGAAGAGGAGGATGAGGCGGCGGACACACATGTTTTTTTTGCGTCGGCGGCTGGGCAGAGGTTACTGCTCCGGCGATCGGGCATCAGTGGGGCGCGCTGGATGCAAATTGGGCCGCACTGCGCGTGGGAAGAGGGACACACACACACACGAACACAGACACACACACAGACAAACAAACACAAATACACACACACCACACAAACACACAAAAAACGCACGCACGCACGCACGCACGCACGCACGCACGCACGCTCGCACACACACAAACACACACACACACACGCACACACACACACACATGCACACACGCACACACCGTCCCGCGTCCCGAATCCCCTCTCCACGAGACCCTACTAGCAGCCCTCTCATTACAGGGAGCGCGCGCGCCCGAAAGACGACCACACCATAGGCCCACCATTCAAGCGAGAGCCCCGTTCTGACAAGAAGCCGTCCTCTGGGAAATCCCACCAGCGCTCTGTGCGGTTCCTCCTCCATCTTCTCTCTTCTCTTTCGGGGATGGGGCTATCACTGCTCCTCATGAACATACACCCCCTCCCCCGCCCGACTGGCGGCAAACCCGGGACCATGCGGGCACCCACACCACCATCCCTTGCAACAAAAACTATAAAAGGTGCACGTTGTACCAAAATCTGGATCATGCGCGGACGCCCCGCGAGCGCTTTTCATGGGATTTTGACAGGGGCGGCGCGTGTGCCAGCACATTGCCTGCTGTGTGCAACGCCAACAGCCCCCACAATCCCCTGCAAAAAAACAATCCGCCACCGTGCCGCTGAGCGTGGAGCGGGCGCGTCCTCAGCTCCACTCCCTCGATCCTCGATCCTGAGGGTTCCCATAGCTCCGTTCCCTCGATTCCCTCGATTCCCTCGATCCCCTGACCCCAGTCCTCGATCCTGGGGGTTCTCACAGCTCCATTCCCTCGATTCCCTCGATCCCCTGACCTCCAGTCCTCGATCCTGAGGGTTCCCACAGCTCCTTTCCCTCGATTCCCTCGATCCCCTGACCTTCGAGGAGTTGGAGGAGGAGGAGGAGGAGGAGGAGGAGGAGGAGGAGGAGGAGGAGGAGGAGTTGGAGGAAGGAGGAGAGAGGAGGAGGAGGAGGAGGAGGAGGAGGAGGAGGAGGAGGAGGAGGAGGAGTCCTCGATCCCGAGGGTTCTCACGGGGCCCGGGCCCCGAATCTCAGAGACCTCCTCGGGCTCGCCGCGTGCCCCCCGGGGCCTTTTGGCTCCCCCTCCCGCGCGATGCTGACGGGCCGAGGAGGGCCCCCGGGACGGGTCAAGATGGGCCTCCAGAGGCCTCCTCCTCCTCCTCCTCCTCCTCCTCCTCCTCCTCCCTCCTCCTCCTCCTCCTCCCTCCTCCTCCTCCTCCCTCCTCCTCCTCCTCCTCCTCCTCCTCCTCCCTCCTCCTCCTCCTCCTCCTCCTCACTAGGACCCGAAGTCGCCGAACGATCGCTCTAAGACGCCCACGATGGCCCCAAGACGGCCCAGGAGGCCTCAACGAGGCCTCCCAAGAACGTCCCAAGAGGCCCACATCATAGATGTTCCTCAAGTGTTTGAAAGTCGGTCGTCTCGCCTACTCAGCTTTCAGACGCTCGAAGACAGCCCAAGACGCCCCGAAGATCGCCCCAGGACGGCCCAAGAGGCTCCCAAGACGCCCCGAAGATGGCCCAACACGACCACGAGACGGCCCAAGAGGCGCCCAACAACCCAAGAGGGCCCCAGGACAGTCGAAACGGGAGACCCAGAGAAGGACAACGAACCGAAAATTCTAGCCTTCCGCCCCGAGATGGCTCGAGGTCCCAAGAACGCCCCAGGAGGCCCCAAGAGGCCCCCAAGAGGCCTCCAAGAGGCCCCAAGAAGCCCCCAACAGGCCCCCAAGAGGCTCCCAAGAGACCCCCAAACTGCCCCCAAGAGACAGCCGAGAGCGCTCCGAAGAGACCCCAAGAAGCCATGAGAACTCTAACCCACAGCCCAGGCATGGTGGCGGAATGGGCCGAAGGCCATCCATATAGAAAGTGCCACATTCGCATGGGTCTTTGGCAGGGCCGGCGGGGGGGGCAGCGTATTGCCTGCTGTGCGCAGTGGCGACACCTCTCAACAATCCTTCGCAACAAAAGCAATCCAAGGTTTGGGCGCCCGAGTTATCCGGGGTAACTCGGGTCCGGGGTAACTCGGGTTTGGATTCCCGAAAATGGAACCCGAGTTATCCCTGACCCGAATTACCCCTGATGATTCTGGGGCTCTGAACGCCCGAGTTATCCGGGGTAACTCGGGTCCGGGGTAACTCGGGCTTGGATTCCCGAAAAAGGAACCCGAGTTATCCCTGACCCGAGTTACCCCTGATGATTCTGGGGCTCTGGACGCCCGAGTTATCCGGGGTAACTCGGGTCCGGGGTAACTCGGGCTTGGATTCCCGAAAAAGGAACCCGAGTTATCCCTGACCCGAGTTACCCCTGATGATTCGGGGCTCTGAAAGGTGCTCTGTGCACCAAAAGCCGGATCAGGCGCAGCAGCCCCGCGATCCACTCGGAGCGGCTTCTGCGCAGGGACGGCGGGGGGGCTGGCACGTGGCCTGCTGCGCGCAGGCCCACCGCCCCTGCCAACCGAACATGCAACAATTACTCTGCCAGGGACGGCGGAGGAGGAGGAGGCGGAGGAGGAGGAGGAGAAGGGAGGAGGAGAGGAGGAGGAGGGGGAGGAGGGGGAGGAGGAGGAGGAGGATGAGGAGGAGGAGGAGGAGGAGGAGGAGGAGGAGGAGGAGTGGGAGGAGGAGGAGAAGGGAGGAGGAGGAGGAGGAGGAGGAGGTGGAGGAGGAGGAGGAGGAGGAGGATGAGGAAGGGTCGATTCTCCAGCCAAATGCACAGGTGGGGCGGCATCCTGCCTGATGTGCACCGGCCCGCCATCCCTGGCAGAAACAGGTGCGCAGTTGTGGCGTGTACCAGCCCAGACTCGGGCCGGGCGAAGAGGGGGATAGCAAAGGGGTGGTTTGAGAATCAGCTCACGTAGCTGATCTTCCTGGCGCCTCCCGGCGCCGGGAGGCGCCCATGTATCGAGGAATGGGCCCGACGGCGGGGCCGAAACCAGCTGCACGCAGCAGATTTCGTAACCCCCCCTTTCCCAATCCCCCCCTTTCGTCCAGCCCGACAGACCCGCCGTCACCCTGCATCGATTGTTGACATGGCCGGGGGGGGGCTCGACATATTACACACATCGCCGAGCGTGGCCCACCTGGTGCGCGTGGCGCACCTGGTGCGCGTGGCGCACCTGGCATGTGCGGCGCGCCTCAGGGGTTTCGCGCGCCTAGCTGGCGCCTGCATGTGTTCTCGATGGTTGTCGATGGCGGCCAATGCCTATGCTGAGACTCGGGTGCTACTTTTATGTAGTGGGAGGGCGCGTGGGAGCGATCGAAACAGTTTGCGGCATTTTCGATGACAGTTTGGCCCCTCCCCGTACCCCCTCCCCTGGATCTGCAGGGGGAGAGTCGCGGGTCGTTGGAGCGTCCAAGATGGCCAAAGCTGGCTCCAAGAGGGCCTCAGAGAGCCCAAGATGACCTCGAAGATGGCTCAATATTGCCTACGATGGCTCCAACGGTTCCTAACAAGTTCCAGCAAAACCGCTCCAAATGGCCATACGGCGTCCCAAAGAAACCATCAACCGGCCCAAATCCGTTTAAACACCTCAGGCAAATCAATGTTGTTTGCTCCTTCTCGTCTTTTCGCGTTCGGTTGCCCGCAGAGGCGTCCAGCTGGCTCCAAGAAGGCCCAAGAAACCCCCACGAGAGCCCCAAGACGGCTCCAAGAGCGCCCAAGAGCCCTCCAAGAGCGAGCTCAGAGGCGCGAAGATGGCCTAACGATGTTTCCGTTCCTCATCCAAAGTCCCTCTTCCCTTCGGGGAGGGGGTTTGCCCTCCCTCTCCCCTCCCTGGTCGATGCACCCCAGACATCCAGCTGCTCCAATGTTTTCGATGCGTGGGCCCTGGGGGTCCGGGCCACTTCTCTTGGGCCAGATTCTCGTCTTGAGCCGGTCCTTGACGCTCCCGAAACCCCGCGAGGGCCCCCAGAGGCCGAGAACGGCCCCAGACGCGCCTGCTTTAATTTTTGTTTGGGGGGAGCGTCGGATCTCGGGGGCGCGAGGGATTAGAGCGTCCGAGGAGGCCTCGGCGAAAAGGCGAATCTTGCGCAGGAGTTGGGCCCAGCTTGGCCTCCTGGGGGGAGTGCCCCAGCAGGGCCCCAGGAGGCCCCGAGAGGCCCTCGAGAGGTCCCCAAGAAGCTCCCAAGAGACCCCCAAGAGGCCCCCAAAGGCTCCCCCGAGGCACCCAAGGCGCTCCAAGAGGCCCCCCCCAGACCGCCAAGAGGCCCCCATGACGCCCCGGGAGGACTCCACGAAGATCTCAAGAGACATCCGAAAAGACTCCCAGAGGCATCCAAGAGGCCTCTGGCCGTCCTCCTCGTCCTCCTCGTCCTCCTCCTCCTCCTCCTCCTCCTCCTCCTCCTCCTCCTCCTCCTCCTCCTCCTCCGGACACCGTCATCCAGGATCTGAGGCAAGTTGCAGCCATGGCCTACCCTGGCTGCAGAGCGGGCAGGTCCACGCCCCCCACCCGCCTCCTGGAGGGAGCGGGCCCCGCCGTTCGGGCGAGCGCGGGCCCAGTCGTGCAGCGGCCGCTGGCGTGGCGCGATGCAGCCAAGGATGCCACGCTCCAGCAACGGCTTCTCACAGCGCGGAAGAGATGGTCCATGCGGGCGAGAGGACGGCACGGAGGGACGCCGCACGCGTCGCTGCCCCGCAAGAGCCGAGGCGCGCGGGCAGGATCACCGGGGGCTCCAACACCGCGGGGCCGCTCCTCCTCCTCCTCCTCCTCCTCCTCCTCCTCCTCCTCCTCCTCCTCCTCCTCCTCCTCCTCCTCCTCTCCCTGGACCTCGAGGCTCTCTGGGGTCGGGGACTGGTCCAGGATCCTGCTCTGCGCCTCAGGCCGCCGGGGGTCTGCCATGGCATCGTCCGAGGAGGTCAAGACGACGCTTCATTTCGGGGGATGTATACACTGACGGCTCCCTCCTGGACGGAACATATAAAGCCATCCGAAGGGCAGGCTGGTGTTTTGCTACCGTGGACGGGGCAGGCCGGGAAATTGTCAAGGCCTACGGCCCGCTGCCGCTCCCCCAACAAGATCAGAATATATTCGCCGCTGAACTCTGGGCAATATGCATGGCCATCACGAGCGCAGTGGCGCCAGTGCGCATCCACACGGACTGTGCAAGCGTGATATCGGGAATTCAACGTGGACGGTGTTGGTGCACCAGGCCCATCAACCCCCATGCTCGCACGTGGCATCGACTGTGGCACCTCGTCGAAGAACACGGCGGACTCGGCCCGATAAGCTTCTTGACAGTCAAAACTCATGCTACCCGAGCAGGGCGCGCCCAGATGGGCGACAGGGAGTTCTTGGGCAACCGCGTCGCGGATCTGCGGGCCAAAGCAGGGGCGCGCATGCTCCAGCACCCAGAATGGCAGCGCCAGCGATAGATCACCCTCTTCAACAAAGTCAAAGGGATCCTCGAGTTTGCGGCATCCGTCGGCGTCAAATCGTCAGACGTAGTAGACTCTGAGAAGGGCCCCCCTCCTGAGCCGACTCCGCCCTTGGGAACTGCGGGGAGTGGTGGTGTTGGTGGTGGCCCACCTCCCTCTCCTGCTCCTAACACTGTTCATGGGGGAGGGCAACAGGCAAGACACTCCCAGCGGAGTGCCAGCGGACCGACTGGCGCTAGCTCGCAGCAAGGGCCACAAACTCGTGCAGAGGCCAGGGGTAGTCTTCTGCAAACGCTGCGCCTGCTATGCGAAGGTCCAGTGGAAGAATTTAACGCGTAAATCTTGTAAGCCCGCCGACCCTCGCACTACGCAGGGCAGACCCTACCAGCAGTGGGAGGGCAGAGACCCTAAGGCCGGTCGTCTTCTTTAGTCCGCCCCGCCCCCGCGAGGGGGTCCGAGTCCGAGAACACTGCTTCAGCAGTTTTAACGCCGGCTAGGCCTCCATCCGGGGCGGTTTTCGGAGCTTCTGGGCGCCACCGCGTGGCCACGCAGCAACTCCAGCTGACCTCATCGGCTCTAGCAGGGCAGCGACCGCCAAGACGGGCCGATCTCCAGACGGGGGTCTGGAGCTGTAGCAGACTATAAAGGCCCAGCGGCACCGCCTGTAGTTTGTCTCTTCGGACGGGGTCCGAAGTCGGTTTGTGAAGCCATTGAGTTCCTAGAGCCTTGGACTTCAGCAGCAGTTCATCCAGTTAATCCTCACCCTCCTCCTCCTCCTCCTCCTCCTCCTCCTCCTCCTCCTCCTCCTCCTCTTCCTCATCCGCCTATCACTCCTCCTCCCCCTCCCTCTCCCCCTCCACCTCCTCCTCCTTCCCCCTCCTCCTCCTCCTCCTCCTCCTCCTCCTCCTCCTCCTCCTCCGATTCCTCATTCATCCTCCCCCTCATGGGGTATGACTGCTTCCCCTGCACTTGTTTTTTCCACTGCAGGCTCCCCCCACATCCCTGATCAGGGCAACTTTATGGGGTCCCTGCGACACCTAACACTTGCCGTGCACTTAACCCCCTCCATGGGCCTCCCACCGGACCTTGAAACCACCCCCACGGCTGGTTGAAGCCCTACCCACGGGACCTGAAAACTTACCCCACCGGGACCTTAACTCTGGGCTACGGGACTATAAAATGCCAGCCACGGGACCTTAAAATACCACTCACGGGACCTTAACCATATCCTGGCCAGGACCTGAAATGTGAGCCCGATGGGGCTGTATTTCAGGCGAGCCTGAACCCAAATCGCACCTTCGCAAGCGGGGCTGGGGCCTGGCCGGCTGGGGCCGACTTAAGGGCCGGCTGGGGCCGACTTAAGGGCTGGGGGCCGACGTTGGGCCGACTTAAGGGCCAGCTGGGGCCGACTTAAGAGTTGGCTGGGGCCGACTTACGGGCCGGCTGTGGGCCGACTTAAAGGCCGGCTGGGGCCGACTTAAGGGCCAGCGGGGCGCCACTTAAGCCCCGGCTGGGGGCCACTTGGCCGGCTGGGGCCGACTTAAGGGCTGCGTGGGGCCGACTTAAGGGCCCGCTGGGTCCGACTCAAGGGCGGGCTCGCCGCTACCAGTTAGGTGATACATGCAGTGTTTTCCACCTAAGACGAACACCGGGAGACCTAAAGTTAAGGGCCGGGAGGCCGAAAATTAAGGGCCAGATGGCCTAAAGTTAAGGGCAGGATGGCCTAAAAGTAAGGGCCGAATAGCCGAAAGTTAAGGGCCAGATGGCCTAAAGTTAATGGCCGGGAGGCCTAAAGTTAAGGGCCGGATGGCCTAAAGTTAAGGGCCGGGAGGCCAAAAATTAAGAGCCTGATGGCCTAAAACTAAGGGCTGGGGGCCAGATGGCCTAAAGGTAAGTGCCGGGAGGCCTAAAGTAAGTGCCGGGAGGCCTACAGTTAAGGGCCGGGAGCCTAAAGTTCAGGGCCGGGAGGCCAAAATTCAATGGCCAGGAGGCCTAAAAGTAAGGCCTGGGAGGCCTAAAAACAAGTGGCACGCGTGCCCTGGCTCTTGCACAAAGGTGTCCGAGGCTCAGGGGGGCTGCCCTGGGAAGCCTGGGCGGGGGGGGGCAGGGGGGGGGGGGCAGGGGGACGAACGACACGACACGACACGAAAATAAAGGTGTCCGAGGCTCAGGGGGGCTGCCCTGGTGCCCTGGGGAGCCTGGGCGGGGGGGGGGGCGGCGGAGGGGGGGGCAGGGGGACGAACGACACGACACGACACGAAAATAAAGGTGTCCGAGGCCCAGGGGGGCTGCCCTGGGGAGCCTGGGCGGGGCGGGGCAGGGGGGGGGGGGCAGGGGGACGAACGACACGACGACACGACACGAAAATAAAGATGTCCGAGCTCTAGAGCACAGCTGTGCAAGAGAATAAAAACCAGATGGCCTAAAGTTAAGGGCCAGATGGCCTAAAATTGAAGGCCAGATGGCCTAAAATTAAGGGCTGGATGGACTGGATGGCCTAAAATTAAGGGCCGGGAGGACAAAAAGTAAGAGCCGGATGGCCTAAAATTAAAGGTCGGGAGGCCTAAAGTCAAGGGCCTGGAGGCCTGAAGTCAAGGGCCGGGAGGCCCAAAGTTAAGGGCGGGCCGCGAGGCTTTAAGTTGAGAGCTGGATGGCCTCAAAACAAGGGCTGGATAGCCTAAAGTTAACGGCTGGGAGGGCCGCGATAAGGCCTCGGAAGACCCCAAGAGTAGGACCAAGTAGAGACCCCACATTAGGTGACCGTGGGACCCTATAAGGGCAACTCGTCTGGGCATCGTTTCTGGATGGGCTGGCGGGGTTACGCCCCCCTGTTCCTTGATCGGGCTCCTCCAAGATGGCCTCAAGATGGCCTCCCAAGCTCCGAAGAGCGTCCCAAGAGGGCCCCAAGAAGCGCCCCGGAGGCTCCAGGTCTCCAAGAGGTCCCCGAGATGCTCTCAGGAGACTCCCGAGAGGCCCCAAAAGGCTCCCCAGAGGCACCCGAGACGCTCCAAGAGGCCCCCCCCCCCGACCGCCAAGAGCAAGAGCCCCCAAGACGCCCAAAGTAACTCCGAGAAGATCTCAAGAGACGTCCGAGGTCACTCCGAGAGGCATCCAGGAGACCTCTGGCCTTTCTGCTCGCCCTCCTTCTCCTCCTCCTCCTCCTCCTCCTCCTCCTCCTCCCTCCTCCTCCTCCTTTTCCACATCCGCCTATCCCTCCTCCTCCCCCTCCCCTTCCCTCCTCCTCCTCCTCCTCCTCCTCCTCCTCCTCCCCTCTCCTCCTCATCCTCCTCATCCTCATCCTCATCCATCATCATCTCATCCTCATCCTCATCCTCATCCTCATCCTCATCATCATCATCATCATCATCATCATCATCATCATCATCATCATCATCATCATCATCCGATTCCACCTCCTTCCTCCACCTTAGTACTGGGTATGACGACTTCCCCAGCCCTTTCGCTCCACTGCAGGCTCCTCCACATCCCTGATCAGGGCAACTCGCCTGGGCATCGTTTCTCGATGGGCTGGTGGGGTTACTTTATATTCGCGGCCCGCAAGGAAAAGTCCAGAGGGCGGTGTGAACGAGGCTGGGGCACAGCGCACGGGAAGGCAGAAAATGAACTGGTGGGGTTACGCGAAGCTTCTAGAATATAAGAACCAAGAAGTGCGATAATCCCACCAGCCATCTGGGTGTAGGTGGTTTAACGAATGACGAATTTGGTATTCAAACCTCTTTCCTCCCCTGCGGGGAGGGGGTGTGCCACTGCCCCTTCCTGATAAACACCCCTCTCCCACTCACATGGCGGCCGAACATCCCTCAACAAATGATACAGACTTTGCATTGTGGCTACATGTTGGACCACACGTTGGGGCCCGACGATCATTTTACAGATATCAGAGTGCGGGGGCCGAACGGCCTTACACCGTTCCTGGGTGCGTGGCTGAAGTGGAGTTCCGCGGTGAGGCTCCCTGTTGGTGTTTTTGTTTGCGTTGTCGTCGTCCTGCCCTCGACGCATCCCGCGACCCACCCACGTTGCTTTGTCGCAAATTCGACGACTGCGGCGGGTTCGTTGTGCTGGGAGAAATGTGGGCATGCGCCTGCGGCGGACTGCCGAGGAGCCCGCCGCCCCTTCACTCTCATCCGCAACCGCGTTGGCTATACATATATATATATATATATATATATATATATATATATAATAGGTACATGCATAGATACACGGCAAAAAGCACCCGTCGAGCCCTCGGCCTGAAAGGCTCCCAGGAGGCCCCCAGAGGCCGGCAAGAAGTCCCTTAGAGGCCCCAAGAGGCCCCCAAGAGACCCCCAAGAGACCCCCAGGAGGCTTCCACGAAGCTCCGAAGAGGCCCCCAAGAGCATCCCAAGAGGCCCCAAAACTACCCCAAGAGGCCCCCGAGAACGCTCGTCGTCGTCGTCGTCGTCGTCGTCGTCGTCGTCGTTCAGGGTCGGCGACACCGGCCGTAAGGCCTCTCCAATCTCTACGGCGTAAACCACACTGGGGGTGATGAGGATTTTCTGAGGGGATTAGCAACTCATTGGGCTCGCATTGGACTTACATCGGGCTACATTGATCTTTATATACATCTATATATGTACACAAGCATACAACTATGTGTACATATATGTATATATATATATATGTACATCTACAAGTGTGTATGTATGTAGATCTATGTGTATATATATATGTATATATATATATGTATACTAGAACCATCGCGCGCTTCGCGCGCGCTCAAGTTCTAGCCCAGGCCAGGGGGGGCGCTGGAAGATCTTGGACAGCGCTATCAAGCACAGGCGCGTGACATAGTCGTGCCTCCTGAGGGCCTCTTGGGAACCTCTTGGGTCTTCGTGGGGGCATCTGAAGGGCTTCTGGGGGGTTCTCCGTGCTTCCTCAATTTGCTGTTGGGGACACCTCTTGAGTGCTTCTTGGGGGGCGTCTTGGGGCTTCTTGGAGTCCCTTGGGAGCATCGTCGGGGTTCTCTGGGCAATTGGAAGGTGCTGTTCTGCAATATGAAGCCGTCATTGGCCGTCTTGGCTGCGTGGAAGCCCGACTTGAGGGCGCCTGGGGCCATGCTGAAGCAATCCGGAAGCCTCCTGAGGGCCTCCTGCAGATAGTTTTGATGCAACGAGGGCACTGCTGAGTAATCTTGGGG
Source organism: Prorocentrum cordatum (assembly GCA_963575745.1). Lineage (NCBI taxonomy): Eukaryota > Dinophyceae > Prorocentrales > Prorocentraceae > Prorocentrum > Prorocentrum cordatum. The sequence goes on along the minus strand of CAUYUJ010021948.1, from coordinate 406,002 downwards.
TCCCTTGTACTTGTCCTTAGGGCCTTTTGGGGCCACTTGGGAGGCTTATGGGGGCCTCGTCGGACCACTTGGGGACTCTTGGGGGCTTCTCTGGGACTCTTAGGACGGAAGACTCTGCTGTTGGGTTCGCGTTCCAATTCTTGGGCCTCTCTTGGGACCGTCTTGGGGCCCTCTCGGGCCGTCTTGGGCGCCTCAGGCACCGTCTTGGGGCCTCGTGGGCTGTCTTGGGGCCCTCTTGGAGGCCTCTTCGGCTATCGTGGAGCGGTCTTGGGGGCCTCTTGGCCCGTCTTGGAGCGTCGGGATGCCAAAAGGCTGAAACGCTAAAATGCAGCAACAACCAAAAGAAAATTAGTGATTTGGGCTTCTTGGGGCCCTTTTGGGAGTGCGGGCCATCCGGAGGCAACTTGGGCGTGTTAGAACGATAACTCCCCGATAGTAGGCCTCCTCGAGGCCTCTTCGGCCCTTTCCATCTGTGTTGGGGCTGTCTTGGGCGGTCTGGAAGCGTCCCTGGCGCCCCGACACCCCCATGGCGCGTCGGGCCCCCCCCCGCCTCGGTCAAGGGATATATATATATATATATATATATATATATATATATATATGTGGGTGCGCACACACACACATATATACACACACGAGTTTGCAGACATGTGCGTATGTATACGTGTATGTACATATAATACATATATACACATACATGCACATATGTGTATATATAGACACATATGCACATATTTATACATGTGTGCATGCATGTATATATATATATATATATATATATATATATACATATATATATCATATGTACATGCACGTATACATATACACATATCTGTATATGTGTGTATCCACATATATAGGTATATATATATATATATGTATGTGTGTGTGTGTGTCTTCGGGGGCCTCTTAGAAAGAGTTTTGAAGCCTTTTGAGTGCCGTCTTGGAGCCTCTTTTGAGCTTCTTGGGAGCCTCTTGGGGCCTCTTGGGGGCCTCTTGGGGTCTCTTGGGGGCTTCCTGGGGGCCTCTCGGGGCCTCTTGGGGGCATCTTGGGACGGAGAGGTTGATTTTTCAGTTCGCGTTCCCTCTCTTGGGCCCCTCTTGGGGCCTTCTTGGGACCCTCTTGCGCCGTCTTGGGCGGCTTTGGGGCCGTCTCGGGGCTCTCTTGGGTTATTTTCGGGCCCTCTTGGGGGCCTCTTGGGCCGTCTTGGATCGGTTTGGGGCGCCTCTTGGGCGGTGCTTGAGCGCCGCAAACACGAAACAGCGAGAATGCAAAAACACATTGAAACAACAAATGAAAATCAACGGTTTTGCACTCTCGGGGCGCTCTTGGGCGGCATCTTAAAGGCCTCTTGGGGCGTCTTGGGGGCCTCTGGGGCAGTTTAGAACGCATCGTGCGTCGCCAAAGACTCCTGGACGGCGTCTTGGGGATGTCTCGAGACCGTCTGGGGCCGCCAGGATTGCTGTCTGAGGGCTCCCCGGGGCGATTTCAAGCCTCCCAAAGGCGGGCCTGGGCTCCAGGGCCCACATTTGCGGTCGAGGTTCCGGTCCTCGGCCCCCGAGCCCGGTGCGCCGATATATATATATATATATATATATATATATATATATATATATATGTGTGTACGTATGTACGTAGTGCGCGTGCCCTCAGAAATGTATGTAAGGATTCGAGATCTTTGCTTAATGCCCAGTGAGTGAGCCCAGCCCCCGAAATCGGCGACCCACCGTGGCATTCCATCGTGAATTGTAGAGGGCTGTAGGAGTTTCTGACGCACGGGTGACATTACCTTTCCATCCTGCTACAGTCGGGGCCTTGACCTAAGGAACCTTAAATAAGGAACGAGGCCCCTTTTTTCCATAAGTTAAACTTCGATTTCCGATCGAAAACAGAAGGAGAACCTGAGGCAAGCTGCGAAACACTTAAGGAACACGGAGCCCCTCCCCAACGAGAAGGGTTCCTTCTTCAGGGCCCCGACTGTACCATTGGACCTCTATGCGGTATGACAACCATCAGACTCACGATCGGGACAACCATTGGAATGCGCGCAGGACAGCCATCGGGACAATCGTCAACAAAACCATCGGGACAACTATCGGGACAACCCTCGGCACGGGACAACCACAGGCTTGCGCTGGCGCGCGCGGGAAAACACCGGGCATGCTTCTTCGGAACTGGGCCAATGACCCACTTTGGCCTGACATGGCCCTAGCTAGCGCGGGAACTCGCAACCCTCGCCTCGCCCGCACGTCGCGCGCGACACAAATCGAAACCGGACCTACTTCTGGGGTGGGGACCTACGTTTCACTTCGGTCTCACCCTACCAACCCCTGAGATCCGACGTGGCGAACAGAAATGCAACATCGCAGGCAAAACTCGACTGGAGCCCTGGAACCAGCCTTTCTGCGTGCTTCTCCGAGCCGGATCGACCTGTGAGGCTCGCTTTCCCAGGGAGGGGTCTCCGTTTCACGTCGCTCTCGCCCCCCAGCCTCCGCCAGAGCGGGAAGAGCGGGCAGCGCGCACCCGAACAGGACGACGCAGGCCATCCCGAGGCCGACGTTGACCACGTCGAACAGGGGGTACAGGATCCAGGGCAGCACGGTCGGCTGGAGGCGCGCGGGGGGCGGCTCTGCACACCGAGGCGGCGCCCCGGAACGGGGGGGGCGATCCGCGCGGGGGAGGGGGCGAGAGGAAGCGAGGAGAGGCAGGTGGATGAGAGCGGGGGGAGGAGAGGAGAGAGGAAGCGAGTACGAGGGAGAGATGGATGGGAACGGGTGCTCGAGAGAGGAGGGGAGAAGCGCTGCGGGGGAGGGGGAGGGGGGTGGACGGGGGGGAGATGTGGAAGGGACGAGGACGGAACAGAGAGATGGGGGAGAGAGGTGGGGAAAAGACACAACATGCGAGGAAGAAGAGGGGGCTCCTCCCCCCTCCTTTTCTTCCTCATCCTCCCGCTCTGGCTTTTCCTCCCCGTTTCCCATCCACCCACGCCTTCACTCAGATCCTCCCCCCCTCTCCTCCTCCTCCTGCTCCTGCCGTTCCCCCCTTTTTCCTTCTCCTCCACTCATCCCTCCTCCCTCCTCCCTCCTCCTCCTCCCCTTTCTCCTCTTCTTCTTTCTTCCTCCTCCTCCATTCCCTTTCCTTATAAATGACGCCTTTCTGTCGCGCCCAGAAACCAGTCGAAGGGCGGGCCGGGCGTTTCGCCTAACACTTCCTCACCATTTCTGACCCTGAAGCTTAAAGACTACCAAAACCTCCACATATGGAAGGCGGGTGATTTTCAAAAAATTGCACATTCATTGTACAGAAGTTGCGAGAACTTCACGGATTGACAGCGGGTCGTTTTCAACATGTGGCTCTCGCATTCGCACCGCGCACAGTCGCTTCACAAATTTGCAACATATTCGCGGATTGATGGCGGGTCGTTTTCGAAACGTGGTTATCGCTCGCGCCGCGCACATTCGTGTTAAGCGGTTGCAAGGACTCCACGGATTGAGCGCGGGTGGATATCACATGTCGCTCTCGATTTAGCGCCGCGCACATTCGTGTTACAAATTACAGGAGCTTCTCGGATTGAGGGCGGGTGGTTTTCAGGATGTGGCCCTCGTGTTGCCGTCGCGCGCATTCGTTTTACGACTTCGCAAGAGCTTCGCGGATTGAGTGCGGGTGGTCATCACATGTGGCTCTCGCTTGAGCGCCGCGCACATTCGTTTTACAAGCGCTGCGAGAGCTTGGCGGCTTGTGGGAGGCTCGTCGTCAAAATGCGGCTCTCGTCTTGGCGCCGCGCGCGCCCGTCTTAAACAGTCGCCAGAGTTTCACGGGCTCCCGCTGCCAGCGTGTCAGAAGCGGTGTTGTGGAAGGGCTCAGGACTGTGAGGCCGCAACAGTTACGTTGAGTCGCGGGGCTGAAGTCTCAGGAGTGGTGTTCTGGCACGAGTCCGGATCAACAAGGCGCAACAGTCATGTAAATTCGTGGCGTTGCAGTCCCGAGAACGGTGCTTGGCACGCTTGAGTGGACATGAACCCCCTTGTAGGGTTCTATGAACAGGGTTCTTGGTGGGAGGGTTGATTCCAACATCGTTGACGCGTCTTGGGTGTGCGCTGGTCGTCCTCCTCGCCAATTCTGCGCGCTTACCACCGTCGCGAAGCAGATGCATCAAGGTCGCTGGCCGGCGGCAAAGCTGGCCGTCCGGCACGCCCTAACGTCGCACCGCCACCAAGGTTCGTCCCCTTTGGGCGGTGGCTGGCGGCAATGCCAGCAATCGTGCGTCCGCAGTTTATGCACGCCTAACCCCCGTCGCGAGGCTGTTGCCTCAAGGACGTTGCCTGGCGGCAAGGCCGGCGGTCGTGCATGCCACCACACTTAACCGACAACCACGGTTGTCTCCTTTTGGATACAGGCTGGCGGCAGTGCCACATTTCGTGCATCCACAAATCATCCGCGAACACCCCACATGCGAGTCACCCTGCCTCAAAGAGAAAAACCCGGCCGAAACACTGGCGGTCCTGCAGCACAATCTCACGTCGAGCCGCTACTAAGGATCGTCCTTTTTTGGACGCATGCTGTCGGCATCGCCAGATTTCGTGCGTCCACAGACTAAGTACGCCTACCCTCGTCGCCAAGCGCGAGCCTCACGGATACAGCCCGACGGCAAGGCCGGCGGTCCTCAAACCCTCACGTAGAGGACGTTCGTCTATCTCGACCCTGAGGCAGGAGAAAACAGGGAGCATAACTCCATCGACCAAATCCGAAGACAGTTCCAATCGACGCGTCAGAGGTTCTGGCATCCAGGACACAGCCCAGCGGCAATGCCGACGGCCCTTCACGCTTACACCTCCTTGCGTACTATTGGCCTCCAGGACGCGGCCCGACGACAATGCTGGCAGCGTTGTTCGCATTATGACACGCCATGGGGCCGACCTCCAGGACTTGAGCAGGGACCGTCCGTCCCGGCATTCCTATAGTCCTACACAACAAGTTCTTAGAACCCATCGACCGGAAGAGGTGCGCTCTCGACCCGCGAATCAAAACATGTTCTTAGAACCCACAAATGTTCTTATAACAAACACAATGTTCTTAGAACATTAAGCCGATGTGAAAAATCAAGACAGTCTGAATCAGAAATGTGCCAAGAACATTTCGTGCAAACCACGAAAGGTTCTTCGAACATTCTTTGGAGGGCCTACAGGCGAGCCGGGACGCTTCGCCACTGCTTGAAGGGCACATCCAAACGGCAATGCCGGAGGTCCTGCACACCTTTCGCACGAGGCACGCGCGCACAGGCCGGCGACAACTCTGGGGGTGTTGCTTCCACTGGACACGTCGGTCATTCCGCCCTCCAAGACACTGAGCTGGCGGGACTGCACGCCTGGTCGGGGGTGTTGACCTCCAGGACACAGCCCAGCGGCAGCGCCAGCAGTCCTGCACACTTCCCCCCCTGTGAGTCAAGTCAGGGCACAGCCTGGCAACGACGCTGGAGCTTTTGTCCTGCAGGACACAGCCCAGGGGCAATACCCGCGGTCCTCCACACATTTCGAGGCCCGGCCGGCCCTTGGTGACCTTGGGCCCCACGCGGCCTTCTGAGGTCAGTGGCCGTCCGCGACCGCCAGCATGGCCCTGAGAAGGGGCTCACTGCACTGGGGGGGAACGCGGGGTGACCCTGGACAAATTTCTGAACAGTTGGGGCCGGGGGGGCGATGTGTTCAGAAATTGTTTGGGCCCACTGGTGGCCAGTATCGCGCGTTGCACCTGGGGAGAAGCAGCGGGGTGTAAGGCTTTCCGTGCTGGTGAACACCTCGGGAATGCGGGTCGGAGTTCTATACCTCACTCCGGGAGAGGGTGGCATGCCATTTCACAGCCACTCAGAAGTAACATCAGCAGCGGGGCATGTTATTTCATAGCCCCGCACCTCCGCCAAACCTAATTTGTTGACCAGAGGTGGCAGTTTGGGGGTATGCTGACCATGCGTACCAACCACCAAAGCCAGGTGCCAACAACAGTCCCTGCACAGGTTCTGAAACCAGAAGGCTGTCATCCCAACCTTCACGAGCACATTCGCAGAATTTTGCCTACCCTCAAGGGCATTCGCACTACACTTCAGTCCTCCTCCTTCCTCCTCCTTCATCATCCACCTCCGCCTCCTCCTCCTACTCCTCCTCCTCCTCCTCCTCCTCCTCCGCCTTCCTCACCCTTCATCCTCCTCCTTCCTCCTCCTTCCTCCTCCTTCCTCCTCCTCCTCCTCTTCTCCATCGTCCTCCCTCGTCCCTCGCCATCTCTCCCCCCCCCTCCTCCTCCTCTCTCCTCCTCTCCTCCTCCTCTTCCTCCTCCTCCTCTCCTCTCCTCTTCCTCCTCCTCCTCCTCCTCCTCCTCCTCCTCCTCCTCCTCCTCCTCCCTTCCCCCCTCTAGTGCTCCCCCTCCTTCCAGGGGGCCAGGGAGGGGGGGGGGAGCGCAGCCGCGGCGTCCTGGTAGTGCAGCTTCAGAAAATGGCTGGCCAGGTGGAGGGTCCTCGCCGCGACCACGGTGACCAGCCTGGCGCCGGGCAGGCCCCGTGCCAGCCTTTTTTGAGGAGGAGGGAGGAGGAGGGAGGGGGAGAGCTGGCGAGGGACGAGGGAGGACGACGGAGGAGGAGGAGGAGGAGGAGGAGGAGGAGGAGGAGGAGGAGGAGGAGGAGGAGGAGGAGGAGGAGGCGGAGGAGGAGGGAGGAAGGAGGAGGAGGAGGAGGAGCAAGGAGTAGGAAGGAGGAGGAGGAGGAGGAGGAGTGAGGAGGAGGAGGAGGAGGAGGAGGAGGAGCAAGGAGGAGCAAGGAGGAGCAAGGAGGAGCAAGGAGGAGAGGGGCTCTCCTCTCGGCGGCAAGCGGAACGCCTCCGCGCGTCGCCCCGCCGCGCGCCTGCCCGCGGGCACGCCGGCTCGCGCAGGCAACCGCGCAGCCGCGCGGCGGCGACAACGCAAAAGGGGGCCTCCCACGCCGTCCTTCGGCGGCGGGGGGCCATCGCTCGGACGTCCATTCCCTGTGTTCCTCTTTTCGGTTTCCTGCGCGGTGCTTCTCTCAAGATGATCAAGGATGCTCCTCGATGGTCCTCGCCGAAGGAAACATGCGCACGTCCGAGCGACGCCAGGGGGGGGGGGGGAGTGAGAAGGGGCCAGCTCAGGGGTGAAGCATGGGCCTGGAGTTGTCGATGCATCGCCGACAGGTCGGCGGCAGGCCCCCCGATGGCGATTCGGCACGATCCTGGGCGGGGCGAGCTGCCGGCCCCCCCCATCGGCGATCAGTGGGCGACTGTCGGCAGCGAGCGAGGGGGAGCAGTGAGAAGGGGAAGGACTTCTCAGAAGGCGGCGGGGCTCCTCGGAAGCCCCTCGCGCCGTCCGAGAAATGTCTCGTGCCGTCGGGGAGTGCACAGAGCACCTCTCGGAAGGCAGGGCCTTCTCTCGCCATCGCTCGGACGTCCATTCCCTCTGTTTTTTTTCGGTTTCGTGCGTGTTTTTTTCGCCAAATGGTCGAGGATGCTCCTCGAAGGTCCTCGCCGAGAAAAAAAATGCACACGTCCGAGCGATGCCAAGCCTTTCTCACTTCCCCGGACTGGATAGGCCCTGACTGGGACGGCGAGGAGAGCGACGTCGGGCCTGAGCCGGTGGACGACAAGCCTCGGGAAACTGGAGCCTCTGCGCGAGCAACCGCGGATCTCTTGCCGAGCGGGAGCGGCGGCGACCTTCCGTTCGAAAGCCGGGATGCTCGGCTCCTGCCATCGCTCGGACGTAAATTCCCTGTGTTTTTTTCCGGTTTCGTGCGTGGCTTTTTCGCCACATGATCAAGGATGCTCCTCGATGGTCCTCGACGAAGGAAACATGCACACGTCCGAGCGATGCCAGGGGCTGGACCGCGACATCCGGGCGGGCACGACTGCCAGGGCTGCCTGCCTGCAGGCAGCGCAAAAGCGGAAGCGCGCGGAGGCGGAGCGGTCTGCTGGAGGAGCAGGCCGAGCTGCTGAGAGACTTTTGACCCGGAACGCCGGAGGCCTGCGAAGCACGGCGTGGAGCTGTAGGAGGGCGACCACGTGCCGAAGAACGGCCTGCAGAGCATGGTCGAGGGTGACCTCGTCGCTTCTGCACATGTGCCAGACAGCGACGGCAAGGAGGTCGAGGCCGCCCACTCTTCTACTTACGGCAACACCACGGAGGAGGTGCAGCATCGCAACATGACCCGCGAAGAGAAGAACGACTGCCGGGCAGACAGCTGGAAGCGCGACCCGGCGCAAGCTGCCTTCTGCGACAGCCGAAGACCGCAACGGGCGTGGGAGACACCCGGGAGAGTCCTGAGCCCGCAGGCGAAGGCCTGGGAAGCATGGCCGCCACCGAGCGCGAGGGCACAGGAACGCCAAGACGCCCTGGCAAGTGGGCCAGCTCAGGCAAGGTGCGCCTCGCTGGTGGCAACAGTCTGAAGAGTCACGACGTGGCTGGTGTTGCTGCGATGGCTCACGTGGAGGTCAGCTCCTTCGCCAGGCGCCGCCGGCCGTCAGGGCACTCGCGAGGGAGCCACGGGGCGATACGAGCTGCCCCCTTCGAGTCTCGAGGGGCGTCTCCCCAACTGGGGTGGTGGGGTGGTGCGGATCCGGATGGTGATGGAGATGGGGAGGGTGGTGGATGGGGGTGGGATGGTGATGGAGATGGAGGTGGGGGATCGGTTGAACGATACTGCCGCCAAGGACAAGGCCTCCACGCCCCAGCGGCAGCACGGGCTCCGCGAGACCACGGCAGCTCAACGTCGGCCCCGCCCGGGGGTGCCAAGAACGCGCCAGTTCCCCGAGCTGCGTCCAGCCGTGGCGGCGAAGGGGCCTCCCGAAAGCCGACCACCGTGTCCTCACGTGGCCCGCTTCCAAACGTGGCCCTCTCCTCTGCGCACCTTGGACGGCCCCTGGGCCCCATGCCAGCCTCTGGAGGCACAGGGGAGGGGGGGGGGGCGGCGACGGACTGGCCACCCCAACCCCGGACGTGCGATGCCCTGTTCTGGTTCCACGCGGCGCCCCTTCGAGCCCCGGCCCGTTCCCTGTACATAGGGCCAGCTCTCCATCGAGAGCCGTTTCTGTTGCCGGCCCCGGGGCCCGGCGAGGGCCCCCCCGGGGGGCCGAGGGCGGCCCAAGACCTCCGTCGTGCTTTTCTGCCCCGCGGCGCGGGCGCGCCCGGGGGATGCTCCCCAGGCGCCGGGGCCCGGCGCGAGGGCCCCCCCGGCGGGGGGCCGACAGCGGCCCACGACCTCCGCGGTGCGTCTGCCTCGCGGCGCGGGCGCGTCCGGGATCGAGGGGCGGCGGCGGGGGCGGCGGGGGCGGGGGCGGCGCGTCTGCAGCGAGAGCCCCGCCGCGGAGCGGCTGGACTGCAGCTTGAGGAGCACCGCCAGGAAGGTGCCTGGCGGGGGGAGGGGGGGGGGGGCGCAGGGGGGCCCCTGGGCTCTGGGCGGAGAGGGGGGCGAGGGGAGGAGGGAGGGGGAGGGGGGGAGGGAGGGGGGGGGCAGGCCAGGGGCGCCAGCGTCACATCTGACGCCCCTCCCCTCCCACCCCTCACCAGGGCGCAGAATTCTCTGTTCGCACGAGCAGGGCGATGGTCCCAAGGGGGTACGCGATGGATGGAACACATGGATGGAGAAGCATGGCCGGGAAGGACCGCACACAGGAAGAAGAGACCAGCGCTGCAGCACGACTCGGAAGAACCGAAGCGCGGGAATGCGGCCGGAGCCGACGGAAATGTGACCAGCGCTGCAGCGGGAGCACGATTTCAAAAGGACTGGGAGCGCGGGAGCGAGGCCGGGGCCGAAGAGGGGAACGAGGCCACCGCTGCAGCGGGAGCACGAGTTGGAAGGGCCGAAACGCTGGAACGGGGCCAGCGCTACAGCGACAGCGCTGCTTGGAAGGACCGAACACGCCGGTGCTGTTGCGGGAGCACGATTTGGAACAGCTGGAGGCGCGGGAACGAGGCCAGCGCTGCAGCGGGAACACGACATTGAATGACCGAAGCGCGGAAACAAAGGCGGCGCTGCAGCGGGAGCGCCACTTTGGAAGAACGGCCAGATTGAAACATATCGGAAAAAAACAAAACATGTCATCCTGTGTCAAGAACAATACGCGGAGAGGGCGGGACACTCTCCGGGCAGAGTCAGGGGAGAGAGGAGAGTGTCATTCGTATTATGCAAGTGTGGCGGAGGGAGGAGAAGGGGGGAGAGGAGGGAGTGGAGGGAGGGAGAGGAGGGGGAAGATGGGGGGGGAGAGGGAGAGAGGGAGAGGAGGGAGAAGGGGAGAGGAGGGAGGGGGAGGAGGGAACGGAAGGGGGAGAGCGCACCAAGTCGGGCCAGGTCTGGTCCAGGCCCCACCGCGGCCTGGAGCTGCGCAGGCCCTCCTCACGAGGCGAGGGCCGCGGCGGAGAGAGAGGGCAGGGGCAGGGTGCTGTCCTCCCCCTCGGCCAGGGGGCCACATGCGAATCCTACCCCTCCCCCTCCCCCCCTTCTCAGGGGGAGGGTGGGGTTCACTTCGCTCAGAACCTCCCCAACGAAGTGAACCCCACCCTCCCCCTGAAAAATCGTGGGGGGTAGGGGAGGAGGGGGTTCACTTCGCTCGGGAGCTCCCGAGCGAAGTGAACCCCACCCTCCGCCTGAGAAATCGTGGGGGTATGGGGCAGGGTTCGCATGTGGCCTCCTATTGGCGCGGTCGATGAGGACCCCGGCTGGAACGCACAACGGGCTTGTGGTGAAGAGGGCCCTCGAGGGGCCCGCTTGCACACGCGACGAACAGGCGCTGGCTGCTCGCGCGCTTCGGCAAGCGCGCCCCGGTGCCTCTGTGAGCCGTGGCGCCGCTCTGAGGCCCCCCCCCCCGCGGCGGCCTAGTGTGACAGCTACGGAGCGGTTGCCAGCCGCTCCCGCAGCACACACGGGAGAGAGGACGCTGGCACTGGTTCGCTGAACGGTGAGCACCAAGGTACGCCCGGAAGTTCTCTCTGGAGCGAAACCCCACGAGACGCGGTAGGGCGGAAGACCGCCCTGTGGGCGGTCCGCCGTTCCCGGTACCCTGGTGGGAGGGGGGAGCGGCCCGGAGGTGGGATAGCGTGGCCAGAGGGGCCGGGTCCTGCTGCACGTCCGCAGCATGCGCCAGACCGTCGGGGAGTCCAGGCTGACGCAAGGCTGCGCTCTCGTCGTCCGCGTCATGCCCGTGACTAGTGTGACCTCGCGGTGGAGCAGCATTGTTTCCATCGTCGTTCAAGGACGTTCTGAGCCCAAGTGGGTCCAGGTCTTCGCCTTCGAAGTCGTCGAATGGGGCTCCCCAGGAAGCTTCGAGATTGTTGGGAAAGTCAGGACCTGTTGGGCCATGCGGCTGAGCGGGCATCCTGCTGAGTTCGGCCATCGAGTAGCCCGCCCGTCCTCTGGCAGGGGAAGGTTATGGTGGCGCCCATCATAGATCGCGACGGCGGCGCGAAGTTGTGTCGCTATTTAGCTGCATCGATGAGACCTGGCTGTGAAGTAAAGCGTGCAAGCGTGCCCCAGCAATGGCAAGTTCATTGGCATGACGGTTGCACACCTCCGCGACAGGTGTGATGTGGCCTTCGTCACTGCCTTGCTCGCCGAAAGGCTTTCGACAATATGGACCTTGGACATGTCCCGTTTGGCTTGAAGCACGCGGTGAATCTTTCGCCAGGAGGGAGGGAAGGGAGGGGTGAGGGGAAGGAGGAGAGGGAGCAGGGAGTGGGGGGAGGACCAGCGCACATATTGATAGGTCGGATTGCCTCTAGAGCCAGCAGCACTATGCCAGCTGGCTCTCCCCCTGCAACTCCTCGACGACTTGGGCGAGGGGAAAGGGGGGACGTCCTGATTGGTGCACCAACGTGGGCCACTGGAGATCTGGAACGGATTTTCATCCTGGACTGTGCTTTGACGGTCCTGGGGCCTGACGAAGGTCCCCTGAAAAATACAAGTACAAGCAACTATCAAACCACTCCGCCGTGTTTTCCTGACAGCGCGGGGCGGCAGGGGGAGGAGGGGGAGGAGGAGGAGGAGAAGGAGGAGGAGGCGGAGGAGGAGGAGAGGAGGAAGGAGGAGCAGAGGAAGGAGGAGGAGGAGGAGGGACGCGGAGGAGGAGGAGGGGGAGGAGGAGGAGGGAGGAGGAGGAGGGAGGAGGAGGAGGAGGAGGAGGAGGAAGCGGGGGATGAGGAGGCGCAACCTCCCCCTCCTCGCCCCACCCCAGGGAGAGGCGCGCCCCCGAGCGAGGCGTCGGAGCAGATGATCAGGGAGTCCAGACTCAGCCTGCCCACCCACGGGGCCGCCATCTCGCCTTGCGGCCGCCGAGGGGTCACGGAGCGGGGGGGTGGAGGGGGGGGGCTCCTCCGTCCCTCCCTCCCTGCTCCGAGCGACCCCTCTATTTTCGGACGGGTTCGGTCGCTGTCGGAGGGTGTTGGGCTCGTCGCCGTCGCCGTCGTCGCCGTCGCCGTGGCCATCGCCGTCGCCGTCGTCGTCGTCGTCGTCGTCGTCGTCGTCGTCGTCGCCGCCGCCGCCGCCGCCGCCGCCGTCGTCGTCGTCGTCTTGGACGTCGTCGAGGTCGTCGGTGGGGTGGTTTCCGTTAGCTGCGCCTCGTTAGCGTTGCCGCCCGCAGCAGAGACGAGGACGCGCGGCGACTCGAGGACCAGCGCCAGGGGCAGCTCGAGAGCGCAGGCGGCGAGAAGGAGGAGGAGGGGGAGGGGGACGATGCGATGACAGCGCGGTCGTCGTCGTCGTCGTCGTCGTCGTCGTCGTCGTCGTCGTCGTCGTCGTCGTCGTCGTCGTCGTCGTCGTCGATCTGCAGAAAGAGGTGGCGCAGCGGCTCTGGAAGGGCGACCGCCCCCTTCCCCTCCCTGCCCCCCCCCCTCCCGAAGAGGCAGCACGACACGCTGCACAACGCGCAGACCGACTCGGTGGCCCGCAGGCGCGTCCCCTCAGTAGGGGGCAGAAAATCCACCCCGATAATAACCACCCCGACACGCGAGGCCGTTTAGTAAACGCGCCCAGAGAAGGAATCAAACAGGGCAGAGCTGTTCAATAAACGCCCATGCAGGGCCGTTTAGTAAACGCCAATTGTCCGGTCTGGGTGGTTTTTCCTCCCTTGACTCAGGACAGAAGAACATGAATTCAGACGAGGCCAGGCCAGGACGAGGACAACATCGGGTGAGGATACGTACATCGAGCATCTCTGAGATCTGGCGGCTCTGGAAGATGTATCGGGCGCCGCCACCTTCTCAGAGCGTTCCGGAACGCTCTGGAACGGATTTATCCTCGTCCGTGCCCCGTCCGCAACATCCTCCGAGAGCATGATGCCCTGCGCCGGCCAAAGCACACCGGACGTCCAGGGGCACCCTCCCCAGGAGGCACAGGAACACCCCACGAACACAAAGAACACGAGGGCACCCTCCCCGGCCCGACGTCGATCTCAGACCTCGGCCCGACCGCGGCACACAGCAGGCCCCCGGGTGGCCCGCGCGCATATTTCTGGGGTCGGCGCTTCCGCCCCCCCCCCTCCCCTGGCACCCGAAGCGCGCCAGGGGCGGCGCCGGAAGCCTCCGCCAGAGGGGCCCGGCGCCGACCCCGGAGTATCCGCGCGGACCTCCGAGCGTTCCTGCAGCTGGTTTTGCTGTTCCGTCTCCCTGCAGCCATCGTGCTACCACACATGATGCCGCCTCGCTCACGGCGGAGCTTGAAGACCTCAGACTCGCATTGTGGATGCCATGACACTGAACACTCTGACAGCCCTTTGATTGAATGAATGAGGCTTGACAATGCTCTAAAGATGCAAGCCCCTCGTTTCTTCCCTGGGCAGACAAAAAGGTACCGATACCGCTACTCCCCGGACCTCTCCCCGGGTGCGTTCTGACCAGAATGTCGAGGCGAATCCAGCGGTGGTGACGAGGGCCTCCCAGGAGGCCCAAAAAGGCGAAAACGAGGCAAAGGTAGCGGTAGCGGCCCGCGCGGCACTGCTCTGGCGTCTCTGGCTGGACTTCCAGGCAGCCTCGGACGGCCTCGGGGGCAGCCAGGGGATGAGGAGGGAGGAGGAGGAGGAGGAGGAGAAGGAGGAGGAGAAGGAGGAGGAGAAGCAGGAGGAGGAGGAGGA